>JABACO010000010.1:8432149-8450282 GCA_013339895.1 Ephydatia muelleri | reverse complement strand
CACACCACACACACAACACACACACACACACACACACACACACACACACACACACACACACACACACACACACACACACACACACCACACCAACGCTACCCCGTAGGTATAAGTGTTCAAGGTTCAATGGTGGAACCTGTCCTCATTCCCAACTGTTGGTGTGTTTTATTCCACAATCCTTCTACGGAACTGTCCTTCCTCAGATTCCATACACGACCCAGTACTATTCCCTTGTCACCGTAGTGACATTCTTACATCACAATCACAGCAGCCAACAAGAATGGTGATGTAATTAGGTCAGCCGCCATAAAAGGAAGTTGGGCTGGTGAGTGGAAATGCCTTAAATATCATCCTTGGCATGAGAAAAGATGGACACCAAATGGGAACAGCCTTCATGTGCATATCGGCTGCATGTATGGACAGCAGACAATGGACATCTCCCTATCAAAACGTGTAAAGACTTACATAAGAAATAAGAAATCACGGCCTACAGCATTCAATTGAACCCTATACGAGCCAACTAGCCAACCAACGTTCAATTTCAACCCCAGCACTCACACTGGAAAGAATGCTAGTGGGGATGAGGGAGGGGTGACAAGGGTCCGGCCACCATAGCACACGACCACACTGCTAAGCTTATGAGGAAAGCTATTTGGTTGGAAGGTTGCACACTATAGTAGCTTACGAGAGGCTTTCCTGTTCCCCCCCCCCCCCCCCCCCCCCCCCCCCCCCCCCCCACCCCCCCCCCGCCCGCCCTGCCCAACACAACACTGCCTGCTCTGTTGTACCTACCTTAGCGAGCGGGCTCGTACAATTGGCCTCATGAATAGTGTTAGACGTGGGCAAGAGACTACACACACACACACACACACACATACACACACACACACACACACACACACACGCATAACGACGAACCTGCGACCCCTTCAGCCCCCTTTAGTTTTCACAGCAGTGGCCGGACGCCCCTCGCCCGAATCGCTTGGGGTCAACACCACCATGTAGCCAGTACACGCAGATTACAATACACCACCACTGAGAGGAAACAGGTGCCACCGGAACAACAACCAGAAGCGAACACGTGCACAAGATGGTTGGCAAGCCCTTCCTTCAATTGATCAACCCCATCTGATGTGCTTAGAATAATTCCCAAGCCGCAAGGAACCCTTATTGTATAATGTGGTCCAGGTGGCCAACACTAGGTCCGGAGCCCTGCTGCAAACCTTTGGCTCCTGTTCTAACTAGAGACCACCGATGGCACACACCTAAGAATTCAGGGCCACTGTTGGTGACCCAGCATTGTGAGGTGCAGTACAAATGGCGAGAAATCAAATGGCATGAGAGCACGATTTGTACAGCAGGGTAGCATGGAATCTACTGCCTAAATATATTCATTACGTCAACTGAATCACCCCACCTCCAAAAGCTGTGAAGATGGTGGAACTCACAAGGTAGACAAGGCAAGGCAACAAACCCCCGGTCTGCACACGCACAGAACACTTTCACTATTCCACACTTTCACTATTCCACAACAAACACACCCCACAAAGGCTTTGACAGTACTGGGCACTCGACACTCCTGCAAAAACGACTTGAGGTGTACCCAGCTGTAGGTTCCTTCCGGTTGGTAAGTGTCACTGGCCACTGATTACCTAACAGCGACCTCTGCTGCGCATCAGTTCTCTTGAGGAGCCTATATTCATTCAAGCAAGGTTTGTATAGTGCACGTGCATGGAGGCCAGACAGATCCTAAATGACTGCCAAAGCTCTCTATCTCTCTATGGGTAGCATCCATCATAAACCCAGGCATCCCAGCTAACCTTTTAGGCTGTGGAAAGGTGAGCACGCAGCTGTGCGGTGGACTAATTGGGTTGTGTGGATTGCTCGGTAGGTTGTCACTGCTGGAGATTCTTAACCTGACCACCATCGAGGTGTGGTTTCCCTCTCCTCCTTCCCCTCCCCCTCACCTCCCCTGCTCCATCTCAAAGCTTGCACTACACAGTGACCTGACAGTGACTGCAACACACAAAGCTAAAAACCCCAAGAGGCTGTCACGCTGTTTACTGCTCTGCCCCCGTTTGCTTGATCAGTTTACTGTCCAGAATAGACCTAGCAACCTTAGCTTACAGTTAGTATAGGTGAATTTGTCCGTCTTGTGTGGGTTTCCGCATTGGGCAAACTAACACAAGGCTTATGTAAGAGCTTTGACGAGGGTGTTTAGCCAATCAAAGATACGGATTAGTCCCGTGTTATAGGAGGGTTTCCCCAACACCACAGCAAAGCTCTTGGCCGAGGCATCTTCGGGTGCTAATTAACCCTGGAATGGCTTAAGACAAGTGCACGACACTCTAGAGCTAAAAAATACGTTTCACACCCAACAACACGCCAGCCATGTTAGGTGTTCTACAAAATCCCTGTGCGTCCATTACCTTTGGTAGTATAGCCAGTCCTGTCAGACACCATATGGTCCTTTGATGGCTGCATAGAGGGAACATGACATTGGCCTCAAAGACATACGCACATCAATAAAACCACACACACATACACATATACACACACACATACACACACACAAATACACACATACATATATCTACCCACATACACGTACACACCTACACGTACACACCTACACGTACACACCTACACGTACACACCTACACGTACACACCTACTAGCTAGAGGCAGCTTGAACTGAACATGTGTTAACATCTGAATAGATAATTTCCCATAACCACACCCACACCACACACCCGACCACAGCATGAGGGATGGGAGAAGCCCCACAAATGCACTATGTCACAAACATAGCAGGAATTTGTCAGCAAAGAAGACCCTAAAATGACCTGATGCACAACATGAAGTATAGCCAGACGAAAATCACTGCAAACGACAGACTGGATAATAAAATACACTGTGAGCGTGAATGTACATATTGGATGCACGTCATGCGATGATGAGAGAGTGTATTTACACATGTGATTAGGCCACACGTCCATGCAGGATCGCGTTCAACATGGATCGTAAGTGAACGCAAAGTACTTTCTTTACGTGATAGAAAGGTTGGGATTGGCTTGAATGCGTTGCAACGCGTGCTGCTAGTGGCATGACTTGGAAGGGGTGGGGATGGGGGAGGGGGTTTAGCTGAGTTGGGTCTGGGCACTAGAAGGTGGGTGTAGGCACGAACTATTCAAAGAATACGCTGAATAGTGCCCTATGCAAAAAAAAATGTACACATGAATTTCATACCCGAGATGCAAGAGTGCGAGGATAGATGTGAATTGCTTGTCACCAGATATGGGTAATCGATACAGTGCCAAGCTTTGGATGACAAAACTGATGCCCGGAGGCAGACTTAGTTAATTATGCTAGCCAACAAGCAGAGATATCGTGCATGTCCAGCTTGCATGTAAACACTGCAACATTGAATTCACGAGCCTATGTGTGAATACAGACAAACTCTGAGCTGTCCAAGTGGCATTCATGCGGACACTCTGGGCACACAACCATTGTAATACAAAGGTGCACAGATTCCACACATTTTTGTCTCACAGCTCTTTTCTGATAAAAACCAACAACAAATCTAGCCACTCTCCAAAAAAGGACAGTAGCTTTGTGTGGGTGGAGTCAAGCTGTCCGCATGCAGAACATACATATATCCACACACACAACACACGCATACATACACATACATACACACACACATATACATACATACACACATATACATACATACACACACATACATACATACACACATACGCACACACATACACACACACACACACACACACACACAACATGCAGACTCAAACGCGCACACATTCATAGCAAAACACAAGCACACACCAAGACGATGGCATCATCCACATCACACTAACCACACTGCCTTGATTGGTATACTCGAGAGGGACGCTTAACACCCTCTTCCCTATCAACACACTAGCCTTGTGCCAATCAGCACTTAAGTGGCAAGCCCTTTATTACGTTATGGCTCCTGGATGTAACCTGCACTTGTAAGTGAGGTTAGACGACCACTGGGGGATGCACCACAGCAGCTAGAAGAACGCACGCGACCCCATGCTTGGCTTTCGCTTCGTTTTACGCATCAGAGCTACATGTATAAGCGTATCCTTTAACTGTTGCCTGGCACCGTTATGTACGCGGGGGGGGGGGGGGGCATCAGTGTTGATGGGGGGACCCACACACAATGAGGCTACGGACATCAGACTGGTAGTCTTTATTTCTTCATCCCAATCCTCCATACGCACAAGTTTTAGAACACGATACAGTGGCTACGTATTGGGGCTATACTTACACATCGTCACATCGTAACTGGATTGATTTGCCACGACCTGGTCCAATGCATTGTTTACGCACTTCGGTCACCGACGCTCTTTTTCACGAACCCAACTCACCGACGAACCGTATCGTCCCATTGCCAGCCTGCCGCCAATTACCCGCGGTATGTAGGCCTATCGTAAGCCAACCTATCGCTAATGCATCGGCCTATTCGGTTGTCAAATTTTCGGCACAAGGATCATGCGAGACAGCTCATTTCTGTGGCACATATATGGGTAAACCAATGTACGCCACACGAATATACAAGCCGAAAACACACGTATGGTGTGAGCTCGGAAGACACAGAATTCTGGACCACACGCACGGAAATACATACACCACAGCACGCGCACACATACACATACATAGGCAAGCACTCACACACAACACATATGTACCTCGGAACGCCCTCCGTTCAGTTCTGCAGGTGTACCAGGCATACTAAATCGCATGGCAGAGAGTCCTTCTATTTCCAGCAACTTACTTCGTCTCACAGTAACAAGTGAGACTTTTGCACTGTACGCGCTAGAGACACACCGCTGACTATTATATATACGTTGAAAGACAGAACGTCCGCAAGCTTAGAGCCTGTTCTAGACTAGCTACGATACGCGGGAAGCTTTTTAGGTAGAAGAAACCAATAAAAGTCTTAATAATACTTCGCATCCGGTGGATCGGAATGGGGACGCAGGTCGTAATATCACGAGATGACGATAAATTTTGCCAGCTGTGAAAGTATCTCAGGTAGGCCTATCACGCCAAGGCCACTTGCGTGTGCTTACATACAGAGTGTACAGTTACAAGCTCGACAGTAATGTTGTATGTATTTATTGGTGCACGGGGATGAATATGGGTGTTTTGCGTTTATATAGGCATAAAGTGCTACGAGTCAGGGCAGTAATGGCCAAGCGGAAGCCGTTGCATATGGGCAAAAGTTTGAGTGAGCTAAATGCTCATGTCACTACTACGAAAGTGAAAAGTGCATCTCCTAAGAAGTGAGTGTCTTTGTCGGGGTATTAGTCTTGGTTTGTTGTGCATTACAAGTATTGTGTATGTTTATGTGTTTGTGTGTGTGTGTGTGTGTGTGGGGGGGTGTCCATGCTTGACACAACACTTAAGATACGCAATGCTGACTTTCATCCTCCTCCCCCCCTCTCCCTTCCTCCCCTTCTTTCTCCACCTCACCCCCCCCCCCCCCCTCCCTCTCACTTTAGTTTATGTCAATTGGCAGAGAAGATCTTCCTAAAAGCTAGAGATGAACGGTTGTCAGGGGATGAGGAGAACTCATATATTCTTTTCATGAGGTTTCTTGATGTGGCCAACACATTGAAGAAGTCAGATGAATACAAGAGCAACAAGGTTTGTTGTCGGGGAGGAGAACTGCGTCCCACAGAGAGATAGTAGATGTGTACATATGCAGGTACACACAACATGTACACACACAGCACTCATGCAGGTACACACAACATGTACACACACAGCACACATGCAGGTACACACAGCAATGTACACACACAGCACACATGCAGGTACACACAGCAATGTACACACACAGCACACATGCAGGTACACACAACATGTACACACACATGCACATATCTGTCCATCAACGTATTTTGGTACAGATATACGCACATGTATTTTGAAACAGAAATGATCAGTGCATCTTCGTTATTCTACAAGGTACAAATTCTGAATCCACCACTTTTAAACACTATATGAGGGAACTTTACAAAGTGTTGTGTCAGATAATTAGAGTGGGTCTAGTAGACGCTGTACCAGTTAACTCATGCGATGTTACCTTCCAAAGAGCAGCACAGTGTGCTCTGTTGTGGCCTGCTAGATATATAAGACTGATCGTGTTGGTAACAGTCAGAGACACTACACAGATCACGTGGGCAGTTACCATCCTCAACTAACTGCCTAAATGCACAAATTGCTACCCCCTGACCACTATTGGCAATCCGTGAAGCTGTGGAAGCACTTCATTAACACAGTGCAAAAAATGTAATGGGTAAAGAAATAAAAAAATATTTAAAAAACTAAGCCTGCAACTTGTATTGTAAGCATATCTGTATCTTGCATGGCCACTCTCTCCTGTTGGTCACCATTGCTACTGAGTGCCTCCCTCCCTCTTTCTCCCTTCAAGGTGCTGTATGCTTCAAATAAGGTTATTTCTCTCCTTAACAGCCTGTAATCATCCGTTCTCCACAAGGCTCTTAGCAAAGTCCACGACCCGATTTTCATGATTTCTGTCATCTTTTGCCCCCCTCTAATGCTCCCATTTTTTGCCCCCTCTAATGCTCCCATAGACGTTTGCCCCCCTCTAATGCTCCCATCTTTTGCCCCCTCTAATACTCCATCTTTTGCCCCCCCTCTAATGCTCCCATCTCTTGCCCCCTCTAATGCTCCCATCTTATGCCCCCCTCTAATACTCCCATCTTTTGCCCCCCCTCTAATGCTCCCATCTTTTGCCCCCCCTCTAATACTCCCATCTTTTGTCCCCCTCTAATGCTCGCATCTTTTGCCCCCCCCTTCTAATGCTCCCATCTTTTGCCCCCCCTCTAATACTCCCATCTTTTGTCCCCCTCTAATGCTCGCATCTTTTGCCCCCTTCTAATATTCCCTTCTATTGCACCCTTCCAATGCTTCATCTTTTGCCCCCTTTCAATGCTCCCTCTATCATTATTGGCTCATTGTTTCCCCCATCCATGAACAGAGAATATCTACTATTGGTATCTGGCTTGTTGCTGTGGTTATGATTTCATTGTTTTGCGCCTATTGTGTAAGTTTTCATCCTAGCAACGGAAAGTTTTATTTACTAGGTTTTCTGTTGCATCTATAATATTAGTTGTGTGTACATATTGGCCATTTGATCACTTACGTGGCTAACCGGGGCCCCACATCGCTTAGGGCCCCAGACCTGTAGGATTTATTTTGCCCAGCTCTGCTGAAGACTTTTACCTAATTTTCTATAAACTAATCGTAAGGACTACTTTTTATTGGGTACGATTTTGACTTGTGGAATAGAATTTGAACTTTGAATGTATAATTGTGCTTAAAAAATGAGATTGTACCAAAATGTGCTAAAAACTAATTGCAGGCATCATCACTTGGACAAATGAAGGACAGAGGGTGTGTTTGGGATATACATTACATGTGCATTATAGCAAACTATTATGTCATCGTGTGCGTATTAGCTCCTGAGGATTACGCATGCAAGGCAGAAGGGAAGATTTGCATTGCAGTGGTGTGTGTGCAGTATGGGTGGGGACGGACACACGCACTCCTAGCCATGCTCACTCCCATCGCACACAATGCATGCGCAACACTTGTGTGTGCAGACGCTTGCATGCACGTGTGTGCGCACTTTGCAATAGCGCAGTTGCTTGATCAGCTTACATGGATGTTTCATTGTTGACCAAGTCCACAATAGAAATGGAGAACGTTGGCAGTGAGTGTGTGCCAGGATTGTGGAGGCTTCTTTTTTCCGAATGCCTTGTTAGAGTCTGCTAATGTGTTCTAATTAGAAACCTTTTATGAATGTACATGTAGACAGTGTTAAGTGTGTCTGTGGACAGTGTTAACTTGTGTGTAGAAGAGGCTAAGTGTGTAAAGCATGTATGCATTGTTTTAGTGTTAACAGACATACTGCTAGACCATACTAGGTTTCTGTTTGTGAGGGTTTGCGTAAGCTGGAGAAGTAGTATTCTGGAGTGTAATGTCTACTCTGAGTAACTAGTTTTAATTATTTTTAACAGAAGGAATTTGACCAACATATCAATCCGACAAGATTCAGGGAGGCTATAGAAGAGGCAGAGAATTTGGCAAAAAGCCTGAAGGATAGGTTTGTTGTGTGGTGGTGTTATTTTTGCTGTTGTTGATGGTGTAGTTTACTTGATGTTGTGGTGCATGTGCGTCTTATGTGCATGTGTGTGCATGTGTATGTGCATGTGTGTGTTACGTGCATGTGTATGTGCATGTGTATCTTATGTGCATGTGTGTGTTATGTGCATGTGTGTGTTATGTGTATGTATATGTGCATGTGTATGTACATGTGTGTGTTATGTGTATGTGCATGTGTGTGCATGTGTGTGTGCTATGATATCATGTCATTATTACCTAAGCACAGCACTCTGTCCCTTCAGGTACGCTGAGCGTGCAGGTGAGAAGGACAGCACGAAGGGTAGGTAGTAGTTCTTTTAACCACGCCACTTCACACTGCAATCTGCCTCCACCACCACATGCACTGCTAATACTGTTTCTTCAATTCATTCTAGATAAAAAAGTGAAGCTAGATGGATCAGGTCACAAAGCAACCACTCTTGACAATAGTCAGGTTGTCCCTAGTGATGGTGAACAGCTTTTACAGCAGATTCTTCACGAGGACAAGGTCATCACTGGAGCCTTTCTGTGTGTGTTGTTCATGTGCTTGCTGTTACCTGTATTTAGGAGTTTGGATTGGTCCCACAAAGAAATGACAGTGGTAAGCATGAGAGGTTCAAGGGAAGAGGAAAGGATGATATGGGAAGAGGGATGAGGCTGAGGAGATCGCCATACAGTACCGCCCAGACGCAACGTGACGCACACATGCGCGAGTAATGCGTGAAACACAGATGATCCTCACTACCACTGACGCGAGTCTTGAAAGTAGCAGTGCTACTGTGAAGACTTGTGTTAGTGAGGATCATGCGAGACCTGCATGCTTGCGTCTGGGTGGTACGCTACCTCTCATTTGAGGATGCCCATCCTTTGAGGACATCCCCCTCATTTGAGGAGGTCATCATACCCCTCATTTGAGGAGACCACCACACCCTTCATTTGAGGAGGTCATCATACCCTCATTTGAGGAGACGACCATACCCCTCATTTGAGGTCACTACACCCCTCATTTGAGGAACCCCTACCCCTCATTTGAGGAGACCCTACCCCTCATTTGAAGCCTGTACCCCTCTATTGTGCTCTATTGTGTCTGTGTCTTCTAAGGCTGTGTACAGTGGTTAGGTTGTGGGGTCACCTGGCTTTAGAAACCATAGCTGGAAGGTTGTCTGATGGAAGTGAACTGCTTGGTGGGGTCTTTATTGCAGAGGCATTTTTACCAAATGTACTGTCATGCCATTTCATCCTTATTGTAAGTGGCCATTGTTTGATTGTGCTTTTGGTGGGGTGCCTGCCCATGCTGGCATAGTTGTTCATTTGATTTTGAATTTTAGTACACATTTTGCAATAGATTTCAACATGTGTTATAACCTGCCATTAATGTGACATTTATTCCCATTGTCTAACCCCCCCCCCCCCCCCCCCCCCCCCCCCCCCCCCTTTCCCCTTCCTTCATTTCATTCCAGGAGTGGCTTTACCATCAGTGTCAGTGCAACAGCTTTTTAGGATGCTCAACGAGACTCCGGACCTGGTCCTAGTTCTCGATTGTCGTGCCAGAGCCAGCTATACAGCCTCGCACACTGACCTAAAGAAGTGTCCTCAGTGGTTGTCGGTACCAGAAGAGCTGATACTCAAGGGGTACGTTTTGCGAGGTGGTGGACTAATTGACATGTGGCTATGTTAAGCCACACCCTCTGTTATTCAAAAGCCATATATGCATTACCCTGCATGTATGTCTTTATCACAGTCTCTGCAATCTCTCCTCATTAAATCATGTGCTGTAGGTTGAACAGCAGTAGCGTTGCATCATTTCTGAGTGAAGCCGGACGGAAGCTGTGGAGTGACCGATCCAAGAGGTGGATTGTTCTGGCAGATGAGGAGTCCACGGTCAGTAGCATCAGTTCAGCAGAAAGAGAGTGCCCGATTAAAACACTTAAGGACAGCCTGTACAAGGTACCTGTAGAATCAAGAGAGCATTGTTTGTTAGTTGTATGTGAGCATGTGTGTGCATTTGTGTTTGCATGTCTTATCAGCATTGGTTGCTTTTTTGTAGTGGGACACATCAGGATGCACGACACATGAACCACTCATCCTGCAAGGTGGATATTCACTGTGGTGCCTCACGTATGGGCCATGGTGTGTAGGTCAGTGGAAGAGGAGAGAGAGTTCAACTTTGAATGGACCAAACAATTTTGCTTTACAACCTGAAAGTAGAGTTGAAGCAGGTATTTGCTGTCTTGTACTCTTTACCCCCCTCACCCACCTCTGCATAATTCTCCTGTCCCCAACTCTCTATCTTCCTCCCCCCACTCCCCCACACAATATGGACTGTTGTGTGGCCCCACATCCTGATCCTGTGGTTCATAAATTGTTTGTTATTCTGTGTTGGCTGATAGCAGTGAATGTGGAGTATCCCAGTTTTCCAGCCATAAGGTAAGGAATGAATTAATTTATCTGGTGAGACAGTTTTCTGTCAGCTTGATGTGTTGTAATGGACTGTTTTTGTTGTTCCAGCCCAATGGAAGAGGGAGGAAGGCAGGATGTTGACACAGTACAGGAAGATATATCTACCTCTCAACAGTCTAGAATGACCATGGTTGATAAGGTGGTCCAATTAGGACTGGCTGGACCAAACCACACCTCCACAAGCCAGACTGAATTGGGGTTGTCCTCTTCAGGCCAGTCTTCTGTGGGATCAGAGCAGTCTCCTTCAAACCACATCTTCTCAGGAGCAGTGCTGCTCTCCAACGAGACTCCTATTCATTCCGAGCAGGGAAGGCCATTTACTCTGGCTGATCCTGCCCACTTCACCCAGCAGCCTCCTCCTCCTCCTCTTCAGAGTGCAGTGGGCCTTCCCTTTGTTGACCCTGGCATTCTGCCTCCCCCCTCCACCTCAACCATTCCTTTCTCTCTTAGTCTTGAAGGAGAGGCAGCTCTTCTTACTCCCATGCTCAGTAGCGATGATCACATGACCTCTCTGAGTACACATGTGACTTCACATGCCAACGCTGTCAGCAACTCCATAAGTTCTTCCAAAAATCGCATACCGTCTGGTATGACAGTATTTCCTAATATGGACGAGAGGGGACTTGGATCTGCCGTTGCGGGTGGTGAGTCAGTTCAATCTCAGTACCACCAATCATTTTCAAACCAGCAAGATGCAATGTGGAACCAGCCATCTTCAATGCACCAGTTCTCTGCCCCGCAGTGGGGTAGCCAGAACTATTCACAGTCTCCTTGGTCTCCCCAATTATCCGCAGTTGATGGCTGTTCAGAATTACGAACAAATGGTGGTTCCCCAGGGCTATCCTGCCCAGAATGTGCTGCTGTCCCAGCAGACCTATCAGGAGTGGGGCAATCCTGCAGCATACCAGCCATCTCTAGTTTCCCAAACTCTCCCACTAGCGGCAGGTTCACAACCAGTCTTGTCGACACCGGGCTTCTCACAGGCCCACTCTGGCTCATTGGTGCACCAACAGCAGCAGGTCTCACCGCAGTTATATAATCTTGCAGTGGTCCAGCCCGGTATTGCACCAGAGGTGCTCTCTAATCCTAGGGTAGCAGTAGGACCCATTCCAGAGCCACCCACTTATAGTCATGCCCTACACCTACCTTCCCATGCGCCAGTGCAGCCACCCATTCCACCACCCGTGGCTCACACTCCCACACTACCTCAGACTATGAATGTCACGACCACAGCTCCGTCAACTGCAAACCAGACTGAGTCATTGTTTGCATCAACAGACCAGTCAACAACAATGGCTGCAGTCCAGCAAGTTGCACAGGCACAAATTCAAGAACCATCAGTGCAACCTGCTCAGCCGGTCATGCCTGTTGGACATGAGGGAGGGCATCAAATGGAAGGGACTAAGACAATAGAGGATGAAAGAAAAGAGGAAGCAAAGAGAAGGGAGGAGGAAGAAAAGGCAAAGCAAAACGAACTGCAGGAAAGGATTAAGGACCTGGAGAGAAGATTGAGTGAAGGGAAAGTAGAACAGGAGCAGAAGGAGAAGGAGAGGATGGAGGTGATTCAAAAGCAGTTGGCACAAGTACGTGAAGAACATAAGGCAGGGCTATTAAAGGTGGAAGAGGAACATCGCATGAGAATGCAGCAGGAGAGGGAACAGAGTTCCCAGGCTCTCAACCAGCAGAAGCAGGAGGTGGAAGCCACAAAGCGCAGACTTGATGAGGAGGTGCAACTGCTCCAACTTCAAAGGCTTCAGTTTGACAAGGAGAAGGAGATGTCTCTACGAGAGCAGCAGAGACCTGAGTACCAGCAGCTAATGCTAAGACAACAGGAAGATCGTCACATGTTCAAGATCAGTGATGGGCTTCCCCCTGGATGGGAGAAGAGGCTAGACAGGGCCACTGGACGGTTTTATTACCTCGATCATGGTACTCAAACCACCCATTGGAATCCACCAACTAACTGGGTGACCTACCAAGCAGACTCTCAACGTGCACCTCAGAGTGGTGCACCTGGGGCAGTGCCTAACATATCTGCAGGTCCTCGCCAATCTTTTTCTGAACTGGCTCAACCAGTTGCACCAGGAATCCAACCTGTACAACCAGTTCTGCCGGTTCCTTTGCCTCATGCAGCAGTTCAGTCACCTCCTCGTGGTTCTGAGTTTGCCCCATCTCAGCCTGGATCACTGCCCAAGTCGCAGCTTACATCAGGAACTCAGCTACCTGGACCAGGTCAGCCACCTCTGTCAGGACCTGGACTAGGTCAGCCACCTCTGTCAGGACCTGGACTAGGTCAGCCACCTCTGTCAGGACCTGGACTAGGTCAGCCACCTCTGTCAGGAACTCAGCTACCTGGACCAGGTCAGCCACCTCGGTCAGTAGGGCAGTCACCTCAGAGTACAGTCATTGTGAAACCACCAAGTACACCTTTAGCCATGCCCATTGCTGCAAAGACGCAGCCAGCCTTTGATCGCAGTACCAAACCACGCCGAAAACAACCCGCCATGTCTGCTGAACAGTATAGGCGAAGGGTTGAGGCTCTGCAGCCAGTGTTTGGTGCCCTGGTAAGTAATTATCACCTTGTGTCGTTTCTGCACACTTTCGCTATGTGTATTTAACATATCAATTTAATTCTGCACACTTTGTACATCTGAGTTTGTATCTGCCCCTTGCTTGCTAGGGTGGGTATTTGCATGTACATGATGTGCACAGGTGTCCTGAGCTAGATATGTCTATTGGTTGGAGATGTGCCCAGGTTGTCCTGAGCTAGTTATGTCTATTGGTTGGAGATGTGCACAGGTTGTCCTGAGCTAGCTATGTCTATTGGCTGGATGTGCTGCAGTCTTGTGGCTGGTGTGTATGGATGTAATTATGCAAATGCTTAGTGTTAGTGGTTAGTAACAATAACCAAACTCTGTAACCAATTCAAATTGGTATTAATTTAGTTGAAACATTACTTGGAGCTTTTTTAAAGATCAATATTTTTATGCTATTGTTGTGCTCAGCAAGACCCTTATTGAACTAATGAAAGCAAGATACCATATAACCACATTTCTGATCATTTGTTGAAATCCAACTCTTCTCCTATTTCATCAGTTTGACGAACTGCTGAGTGAACTTTTGCTATGATATGGTTCTAACTTTTTTTTCCCTTAGAAATTGTGATGAGAAACTGTTAGCTGCTTGTTCTAAGTAATGTGTATGCAGTGATGCACCTTGCTGTTACAGTATAGAGTATAGAGAGTCATGGCACTTCTGCCCTGGCATTCTGTCCTGACTCTCATGAAGCAGAGGCTGAGGCTACAGTAGGTATTTGATGTAACCTCCTCACTCATGAGTCTGTTTGGGTAGTTTGCAGTTGTTTAAACACACACTGGTAGCTTGATGTTGACAACGGATTTCATTATGGGCCATCTATGTGTAATGATGAAATGGAGATTTGATTGAAAGTGAAAGCACTATTAGGCAAAATATCTGTGTTTCTCCAAAACTCATTTTAAGTGCCCAAAAGTGAGCATGGCGTTAGAAAATACATACAAGTTCGGTTCTATACCCTTTGGAGGATGGCTCTGGCATTTGCTCTTATTAAGCAAATGCTTATGTTGTGTTATACTATGTACATGTTAGTAGTGCTAAATGTGTATTGTGTATTGAATAAAAATTTATATTTACTTAATTTTTTAAATGCTTAAAAATAATAATTTCAAAGGGTCATGTTAAAAAATGTTTGGAATGGAAAGGTCAAACATTTAGTACTGACCCATAACTGTTGAGCTGCATGACCTAATTTTGTAATTTTTTGGTTTTACGAATATCTTTGTAAGGATAACTCATAAAATATAAATCAGCCGAATCGGAAACCATGGTGGTAGAAAGCTTGTTGATCAACCAATTGAAAAATACACATAAGTATTGCCTATGTAATGAAATTGCCAGAGCAATTCTCTGTCCAGTACAGAGGTAGGCATCCCCTCTCTGTATGGTGCCAGAGAGATTTTATAGGCACTTTGGGTTTGCCTGACACATGTCTTAGCCAATAACCAATTTTAGCCAATAACCGATTCTTTGAAGAAGGACATAGTCTTTTGTACCAACTGCACCACATGTTTCAATAGCAACAAGAGTAAAAGTGTGACTATGCTACTGATGCCACCTTTTCTTGCCTCTGTATCAAGCACAGTTAGATCTACAAATTGGCCAAGATATCGGGGGGGGGGGATGGCATTTAGTCGAAGAATTGCCACAGGACCATGATTGTTATTTCATCTGAAACAGTTTTGTTCATAATATCATACTTCTAAAACTTGATTGTTGGAAGTAAACCACATTCTTTCAAACAGCATATCAAAAAGGGCATGGCTTAACACCAGCTGGTTTGTGGAGTGTTGTTTGCATGAGAGCAATTAGCAGCAATGCCTGCATCTGTTTTAGAGCGTTGTGGAGTGTGTTAAATTTGCTGCTTTGTGTACTCAGCAGCTCGTAACACATAAGCACCTCCACAGTGACCTCGCCATTCATAGCCTAAAGAGGGATGTACATCCTCAAATTAACAAATGGCAGTCACAAAAGTGTGTTTTGTTATTCTGTGTTGTTTTTGAAAATTAGTGGTTAAGCATGGTCCTGACTTGTAGGGTCCAGCACTGACTGGTCTCAAGAACCTTGGAAATACCTGCTTCATGAACTCCACACTGCAGTGTCTGAGTAGTACAGGAATCCTTGCAGGCTACTTCATCACGGGGAAGTATGCCCAGGATATCAACTAGTGAGACTAAATGTTTTCTTTGCACTTCACTCCCTTGTCTATAACAGCGCACTTACCTGTGCCTCTTCCTGTGCAGTTGATTTGCTCTCCCTAGTGTTCTTACTGTACCTGTTCCCCTCCCCAGTCCTCCCTACCCCGTATTGTGTCATTTCTTTACATGATTGCCAACTATGTTGGACACCAACAGCACGAACCCTTTTGGGATGGGTGGAGAAATAGCTGAACAGTTTGGATTTCTGGTTAAGTCGCTGTGGAGCGGACAATACAAGCACATTGCTCCCAGGGAGTTCAAGTCGACGATTGGCAGATTTGCACAACAATTCAGTGGTACCAGTCAACAGGACTCACAAGAATTTCTAGCGTTTTTAATGGATGGGCTTCATGAGGATCTGAACAGAGTATGTAACTAGTATACAAGATGCAGCTATCATACTTAATTTTCTTAATAGGTTGAGAAGAGGGAGTACATTGAAGAAGAGTTTGTTGAAGTTCCAGATAAAGAGGCAGCTGAGAAATCATGGAAGAACCATAGGAAGAGAAATGACTCCATCATTGTTGACTTGTTCCAGGTACCACCAGTGCACTATAATGATTCTGTCCTATTGAAACAGTTATTTGCCCCCTCTTTGCTTGGCTGTCTTTGCTGCATTGTTGGAAGTTGGGAAATAGTCAATGGAGGTTGTAAATATGCATTACAAGTAGTATAAACAAAAATGAATGTTTCAAATAGTTATTATTTTAATTAATGATCTACATGTGTTGAGGTGTACCACTTCGATTTAAGTATTTGATTTAGTTAAACATAATTAACTTGAATGAGTGCTCCCGTGTAGTTCTGTATCCACAAATCACCCACAAACTTCATTACAGCAGAACCTTAGCAACTGTTGAATTCCTCTGTGACACTGTAAATGTACTATGTGTTGTGGTTTTGCAGTATGGCTTATTTTTAAAACTATATTTGGGATCATTTCTGCGAAAAGGGACCTGATGCATCTTTTTTCAAGATTTCAATTTATTCTAAAAGTCCTTTACACATGGTTAATTAGCCATACATTTAACGCAGGTGTTACATTTTTATTGCGCGTATTGGAAATGTTATAATGTATGCCCTTTTTGCGGAAATGATCCCATTTGCTATTGAATATTGTTATGTTCTTGTTACTGTAAACCTGGTTATTAGAACCTGATTAATTAACCTATTGAGCTGTATTGTCAATGAAATTGAATGTATATTAGAAAATTGATATCAATTGTACACATGCCTCGCACATGTTCATGGCAACAGTCCACCAAACCAGCACTAGGTGTTCTGCTCTTGGCTTGCACTCATAGGCCATACTTTAGCATTATGACTATGCTTGCTTGGTGATTAAGTTCATTACAGTGGCAGCAAACACACATGCATACATTTGGCGTGCATTGCTCTTGTGCAGGATGCAACTTAGTCAAGATGTAGACTGGAAGAGCCTTTTGGCATCTTGGCTGGACTAGTTAATGGGGTAGAGGCTGATCACTCTTCTCATCCTTTATTCCAGGGACAGTTTCGAAGTACTATTACTTGTCGGGCGTGTGGTTATCGCTCTGTGACGTTTGACTGCCTTCATGTATCTCAGTGTCCCGCTGCCATCAGGGTCTGGCAGTTGTAGTCTGGAGGTTTGTTTCGCATCCGTGTGCTGGTGTGGATATATGGATGCATGCATGCGTATATATATGTTGCGTGTGTGCGTATGTGTGTGCATGTGTACAAGCATGTGCGTACATATGTGTGTGCATGTGTGTGTGTACATGTATACTGTATATGGGATCGTTTCTTCGGAAAGGAACTAGTGCATACATTATAACATTTCCAGCACGCGCAGTGTAACACCTGCGTTGAAATGTATTGCTAATTAAAAATTCAGAGCCTTACAACTCAATGACAGATACTCCGATTCTCAGTGCGTAAGAAGCAACGTGTAGAGGACATTTCAGACTTCTAGAATATATATATTTTTTAAATAATCGAAATATTGAATAACGTGTGTTAGTAACTTCTTCGTGGAAACGATCCCATATATAGAGGATATTAGAAGCAAGTTTTGTTATAGTTGAAGTACGTGGTATGGCCTTATATGAAATACTTCTTGCATTTGAAACTGGGCGACAATTAATCGTACATTACAGTGGCAAGCACAGTATTTTTTGCGTGTCCTGGAAAGGTTGGAAACGTATACATTTTCCACACGTGTGTATGTTTGTGTATGTGTGTACATGTATTGTGTGTATGTGTGTGTGATTTTGGTGCCTAAGAAGTACACCTACATATATGAGGTGGGGTAGGTTGTGGGGGCTTCAGCATTCTGAAGAAGAGAACTGGGGATTCCAAGAAGTGTTATCTCCCTCTGTGTGTTCACTATTTGCTTAAAGTGATTTGTAGTCCTTTGTGCTGATATGTTTGATGTTTGTCATTGTCAAGTCGCTTGTATATATCCAGCTTTGCAGGGAAGGGAAGTTCCCTTGGTTGGTTGCATGTTTGCCCATCACAGTACAAGTGGTGCCCAGACCAGTGTATTTGCCTATCACGGTACAGGAGGTGGTGCAGTTTTACCAATCTCCTTAGGGTTTGCAAGCAGTTGTCAAGATCATGTATCATGGGTTCCCCCCCCCCCCCCCCCCCGGTGATGTCATCACACCACAGTGTTT
>JABACO010000010.1:7977412-8431149 GCA_013339895.1 Ephydatia muelleri | reverse complement strand
CCCCGATTCCTGGAATGCCACCTGTTGTAAGCCTGTAACCCTTCTTGGTGCACATTGAACATTCTTATCACCTCTCTTCTCACCTTCATCACCTCTTTCCCCCTCACCTCTTCCCTCACCTCCTTCCTCACCTCCCTCTCCCACTTTCCCACTCCTTCCTCCCTCACATCCTCTCACTTCCCTTTCCCTCATCTCTCTCCACTTCACCCCTCTGCTCCACACCCCCTCCTTCACCCTCTCCTCCTCACCTCCCTCTTCCTCTTGCCCTCTAGGGACCACCGCCCACAGTTTCCCAGGTCTACATCCCCACTCCACCACCACCACCACCACCCATGGCACCCCAGTTCCACCCTCCCCCTCCTCCCCCATCTGCTCCTGCCACACTCACACTCCCCCCTCCCGAGTCTCTACGCCATGTTGAAAAACCACCTCCAGTTGTGGATCAACGAAGTGCTTTACTGAAGGCTATTGAGGAAGGTAATGTGTGTGTGTGTGTGTTTGTGTGTGTGTGTGTGTGTGTGTGTGTGTGTGTGTGTACACACTGTGGGTTCGTGTGTGTGTGTGTGTGTGTGTGTGTGTGTTTGTGTGGTACATGTATATGCAAGTGTGTGTTGATACTTTGTGTGGTTGGGTGTGTGTGTGTGCAGACATGTGTATAGGGTGTGTTGATACTTCGGTATGTGGGGTGGGGGGGTGGGTGTGTATGCAGACGTGTGTGTGTGTGTGAAAAAGTGTGGCAGTATTCAATGTAGCGGATACAACAACCAGATTAACTGATAGGTGGGTCTTAGCAAAAATGCAGTGATGCGTTATTTAAACCATGAGTGGAATTACCGGAACCACAACGCCCGTGTGATTGTGGTTTGAACCATGAACACAGTCTTGATAATACTGGTGATGAAATTTGGAGACCAGTGATACTCGAAAGGTTCTATTGCTTGAGGGAGTGTCGGATGATCTACTGATGATTTGAGAGACATGGTAACGATTTTTTAGAATATACTTGTGAATGTAAACGTTTCCATTCCCTGATGGGCAAGTTCAATTGAATGACATTTGAATGCAGACATATCAACATGTTAGAAAACGAAACCGGTCCCCAGCTTTTGGACCACTCTATGACACACAGTGCATTAAGCCAAATAAGAAATACATAAGTGTTGATGTTGGTAATCATTCCTTTTTGAAACTAAAGCCTGATAGAACCACATCAGAACCACAGAATGCAGACCGTGTCATTGTGCTAAGCATCAAAGCAGACTTACAACTTCATCCAATACTGGTCTTGTTTCTATCTATAGTGCATTTCGCTACTAGAAGCCCAAACTACTTATAGAACAGCATAGCCTGTAGGTGGTAAGGAAGACATTAGATTTGGACACATGACGCATTAGATAAATAGTGAAATCAATGATACCTTTAGCAAGAACAAGTAGATAATTAATGTGCATTAGTAGTAGTGCACAATGGATACCATCACCATGCACATGGATACCATCACCATGCCATACTTTTGAATTGACCTCTACATTTTAGCTCCTGCAGTCATGAAAGTGATTAGGATTGCTGACAAAACAAATCTCATGTACTAGTTTATTTGTTGACATTTTGCAGTTAGTAAGGAGGGGTTAGACGGTGGAAGGGGTTAGAGGGTGGGCATGGTTCCAGCGTGGGAGGGGTTAGAGGGTGGGCATGGTTCCAGCGTGGGAGGGGTTAGAGGGTGGGAGTGGTTAGAGGGTGGAAGGGGTTAGAGGGTGGGCATGGTTCCAGCGTGGGAGGGGTTAGAGGGTGGGAGGGGTTAGAGGGTGGGAGGGGTTAGAGGGTGGGAGGGGTTAGAGGGTGGGAGGGGTTAGAGGGTGGGAGGGGTTAGAGGGTGGGAGGGGTTAGAGGGTGGGAGTGGTTAGAGGGTGGGGGTTAGAGGGTGGGAGTGGTTAGAGGGTGGGAGTGGTTAGAGGGTGGGAGTGGTTAGAGGGTGGGAGTGGTTAGAGGGTGGGAGTGGTTAGAGGGTGGGAGGGTTAAGAGGGTTCCGAAGTGGAGAATGTACATATGTGCATGACACTAAAAGAAAAAGATTTACTTTGTAACTAGGTAGCAGCACAGTGAAATGCACCAGGTGTTATCATGTGACAGTTTCCTTAATGGTACAGGTGTAGTACATGACAACTAGTGATTCTGTTGCTATTGCCATTCATCACTCCTTGTAGTGTTGTCCTAGAGCACTTTGCAAAATGATTAGCAGAGCTGTGCATTCTGCAAATGAGGTGCTAAAAATCATGGCACCCATTGACACATTGAGAGTTGACAGCTGATAAAGTTAATTAAGTCTACAACCTTCTCAAATAGGTAAAAAGCTGAGGAAGGTGGAGCGAACCACTGATGAGAAGAAACCAGCCACTCAAGGGACAGATGTGGCATCCATTCTCAAGAGAAGAATTGCAATGGAACTAAGTGATACTGAAAGTGAAGATGATAGTGACAGTGAAGGAGATGACGATTGGGATTAGAATACACTTGGATGTTTTGTAGTAACGTTTCTGTGTGCTGTGTTTTATTAATAATTACTGTTGGTGCATGGTTTGTATAATAAGATTTATTGTAAGATTTATTGAAAATCACCAATATAAATATATAATTTTTAAAAATAACACGAATGGTAAAGAGATCACGAGGTGTCCTTTGTTGTCTGACTGATGCCATTAATAGAGGGGCGGAGTCGGCATTATCGGGTTTCCCCAAAAGGAAGAACCCTGATCGAATAATAAAACCTTTTGTGATATGGCGGATCCAACGGTCGAGCCCGCCCAAGCAGGCCCAGGGGACGCTGGGGAGGACGCGTTTGGAGTACCTCACGCACACCAGGTATCTGACCAACTACACCTGTGGATCCTCTTGCCGGGGATAGTCCTCTTGTTGTTGGCAGGTAAGCAGTTCCCGAAAAGGTGCCTGTACATAAACTGTCAACAGTACACTTGTGTTTGTGTGTGTGATATCACGGGAGGCATAGTTACGTAGTTTGACTGTCATTTTTGATCACCCACGCAAGCCTATCTAGTGTATAAACTGCTCAACCAACAAACGGAGAGAGAAAAGAGAAAAGCGGAGAAGCGACGTCTTAAACAAGAAAAGCACGAAAAGAAAAAAGGACTGTGATCATGCTTCGTTATGCCATTAGTTCATGAAAGTTAGATCACTTTTGTGTTTCACCGATTTTTAAAAATCAATTTGAGTTTTATTGCACAGTGTATACAACGGGACCAGAGGCCCAGCAAACAGAAACGACCGCAGGACTCCTACAGGCACCCTCCAATGCGCTGTAGACACTCATCTGAACCCCATCACAGAATCCAAATAGTCTCCAAATACGCGTGGATTGCCTCGGGTGTACGGCTTTAGTGAGGAAACGTCCATGTGTTCTACAGTGTTCAAAAGGTGGCTGTGTGCGAAGTGTCAGAGCACAAAGGTTGTAAAAAATAAAACAAGATGGCTAACCTGCATGTGGTAAAGAGGAGATGATTATCATCCTGTAGTTGCTTGGCTAGCTCCATCTGGTGATTATGCATAAGCTGGTCATTGATGACCACAACCAATGGCTTTTTGAGTTCTAAGGACTCCATGATACTTCCAGCACCTAGCAGCACGGAAACGTAGGGTACCTCGACCTATTGTCTTCATACTGTATGCACGGAGGTAGATAATCGAGTTACCTAAAACTCACCGCCATGGCTAATGATAAGGTTCGCACGTGCCATGTCGTCTTGAAGAGACTCTTTGAAGCGGAAGAATGAAACGTCTATTTCCTCAACAGGAGACCGCTGTGGGACGTACTCGCCACGCCCAATTTGAAGAATCAACTTCTCGTACCCTTTGGTGACCAGTAACTAACGAAAACGGGTTTGAAGCTGTGGTAATCTCAACAAGTGTCCGTCGATCCACGCGTTCCTATTACCTTCAAAAACGATGTCTCCATGCAAGTGCAAATCAGAGCATCGAAAGAGGTGGTGCCAACCGTCACGAACACAGACATCATTCGGGGTTAATGTTAAAGTGGGTGGGGCAGTGTTTTTCTTTTTTTTGACACCAATTGAGATTTGTAGTGTCTCAAATTTTTAAATATATTATCCTATTATTAATATAACAACTTTGCAAACAAACAAGCAGAACAAAAACAACAAACAAGCAAAGCACAACAAGAATTACTGCAAAACCTTCTCGTTTTTTTGTGTCTTCAGAGCTTCGCTTTATGATATGATTCATTGATGTGAACGAGAAATGGAAATGAGGCGATACGCATTCGCTCTACATTTAGTCAGGAGGCTGCACAAAGTTAAACCAAGTTTTTGTATCGTTGGCATGGACCACGCACGAATTTATCGAATTGCCATCTGCGTCAAATGCGAGATAGCAGCTGTTGCTGGCTCGGAACGCGACATGAGATGTGTAACTATTGGTATTAATGCCTTCAAAGCTCGCAGTTCTGTTTCCACCAGGTAGGCCAACTGATGTGTTTCCAGTGTTAGAAATTATGATGAATTCTCCATCAAACTTCACACTTCTAAATGAGAAGTACGCGCTACTTGGGTAGAATGATAGGTAGAAGCGAGTTGCCTTCTCTATACACAAGAAACCATCTATGAGTTAGACTTATTCACAACACGCTCACAATATCGAACTCACTAGTTGGGGGATCTGCGCCCCGACAATTGACTCTTCTGTCCGAAGTGACACTGAGGTACCGTCCTGATTCGAAGCTCAACAGCGCGAAGTTTGGGGCAACGGGAGGCGCCCCAGAACAAGAGAGAAGCGCAGCGAGGCAAGCATAAACAGCCAGAGTTGACATCCCAAGTGTCTGCATAGATAGACGAAGATGCTCATTCAGCGGTACTGGGGCAAAGTGTAAGAGACTCTATTATAGTTGCCAGGCGAAACACATATATTATTAAATAAATGATCGCCTTTGCTCACATCACATGCATAACCTCATTTAAGTATTCTGGCTGGAGTATTCTAGCCATGCGAGCTTACCTGTTTAGCAGTCATCTGAAAACTCATTTGACGTACTTGTCTCAAACGCATTGCCAATGCCAAAGGATTACGATGCCAACACCTTTGTGATAGGGGGCGGCAGAGTTCCTGTTAATGGTGTCAGCCGGACAACGTGTAGGCACACACGGACTACTAAGGACACAATAGATATTAATAAGTAGACGAACGAGGCTACTAGAAAAGATACTTCACGTGCCCCGTCATGATGACGACTGAATTACCCTCGTTGCATTTACAGATCTCTCAGTCGAGCGAAGAAATAACAAACGAAAAAGCATTATTATTATTTATTTTTTTGTCTACAACACGCAAAAAGATGTGCACGTGTGCTTTCTGGCAAAGCCTGTAGGCAGAGATGGCCTTGCTTGACGTGGGCGTGCGAAGACTCCTGGTCAGAAGTACAGTGTTTCTGATGATTGATGACATGCTTGGCTCTTATGAAACCTAATGAGTGTTTTCTTTGCACAATTATAAGTACAATTAGTCGTAAGGTGTTATTGCACACGGTACGCTTACGGATAGACATGGAGACGCACGTTGCATAAATTTTGTAGGTACGTGGGCGTGAGAAGAGTATTTTAGGCGTGTGGCGACATGCTTCTTATAAAACCTAATAAATGTTTTCTTTGCACATTATAAATACAATGAGCCGTAAAGTGTTCTGATAATTGCACACGCTTTAGACGGATAGACATGAAATGAAAACACACACTGAGGATTTGAAAAAATTTGCCACGATATCAAGAACAGCAGGTCCTCTTTTTTGTATTGCCCATAGAGCCCACAGAGCTGCCTAAAACCATGTCTGGTGACTCATTGCCGTCCTGTGAGAAGAAAATGTCAATTTCACAAATGTGACACTTCAATTGCACTCACAAATTGTGCACTTGCTATAATGTTCTTTACCAGTACGGTGAAGGCCTGATGAAAAGACACACACACACACACACACACACACACACACACACACACACACACACAAACACACAGTAAATTATGGCTGCTGAATGACTATACAACAATACTTTCTCACCTCTGTGCAGTTTATTCCTGTCTTCGAGCTAGCCTCGAAGAATGGGCATTGATAGTGGCGTGCAAGCTGTGAGCGATGACAATACAGATAATGTACATGGATGGCGTCATGCAGAGTATGGCTTGCATATTGCCTTGGATCATACACATGTGATGATATTGGCATTCTGTATCTGTTTCAAACTACATGTATCTCAGTAATACTGGTATTTGAATTGATGCAGAGCGTTTCCTGTAAACGCTGATCACATGAGAGATTATTATTATTTATCAAGTAGTTTAGGTTAGGGTTAGGGTTAGGTTATCAAGTGGTTATTTTATTTTCATAATATCTTAGAAAACAGATTGCAGACACAAACATGTATACAAAGTTATGGATTGTCGTTATAAGCCTCTGAGTTGAATCAACATTATGATTTGTATAATACGAGCTGCATGAATCTTGAAAAGGGTAGGACACAAAAGTCAAAATGTGTACACTATTGGATTTTAACCATGCTTGAAGGGTACAAAGGGGCTGGAAAAACCTCAGCTAGCCAAAATGATTCTTTATAGCATGCTTCAAACATTTTTTAATGTAGCAATTGGTGCCAGTTTCCTACTAAAAATGTCACATATATCGTACACTCCAACTCGTGCAGAGCTCTATAAATTCCTTTGTCAGCATAATGCCTGCATGGGTGTGCCACATCAATCACAAGAGTACAACAGTATCGTACACTTCAATCAACAACGCCGTTTGACAAATGCAAAAAATGTATAAGGACTAGACATCTGTCCCCCAAATCTATTTGGCTGGTAGTATAAAATAAACACTAATTAAAAAGCAAAGGACGCAAATCACAACAAAGTAAAATGACACATAGTCTGACAGTCAGTGGCAAGAATGTGTTAAAAGCACCAAGCACATAACAACGCAATGATAATGAGAGAAATACCTCAACACCTTCCTCAGATGTAACACGTCTCTCGTAGTCCAAATCATTCTTATGGGCAATGAGCACCACTTTAATCTGTGGTCCTTGCTACCAAATGCATTAGAGCATTAAGTTGTAAATTACATCATATGACAGGAGAGAACTCAACTGATGATATGTTTTTCATCCAGCTCTGAACATTCTCAAAACTCTCTCGATTTGTGACATCATACACCACAATGGCACCCTGATAGAATAGTCAATAAAACACAGCCACAGGTTAATGAGTCAACTAACATTGAACACCAAAATATTTAAAGTGTACATTTTGTAATGCCTGAACGCTTAATGTACATAGTGATTATTCAATGTAACCAATAATTTAATTAATAATCGTGTGTACAGCACCGACATTAACATAAACAAGTTGACAACAAACACACAAATGCACACAGACATACAAAACAACTACGTGAACAGTTCATTTTCTTGTTGGGGTGTTTGGGGATAGGAGCGGACCAGGATTGATCAAGCGTTACCTCTAACCCATAAGCGGCCATATAGCTCTGCTACTACATTGGACTTTGGGGTATTACCACGAATGGCTAACTGAGTAGCCACCTGTGAGAAGGCCCTCAATGCCTCTGGTCCCCAGGCCCCATAGCTCTCCACTGCCAATGGTATACATTGCCAGCCCAACTCGACACACTTGGGATCATTTTGTGTGCTCTAATTTTAATGTATTATTATTAATAACAAAATTCGTACCTATAAACCATAGTAAATAAAATATTAAAATAATAACATTATTTGGAAAATAAAGCATCTATTGCTACTTACTGCAGCACCACGGAAATATACATTTGTAAGGGTTTTGAACCTTTCCTGACCAGCAGTATCCCTGGGAGATGGCGTAGTGAAATGGTACACAGAAAATGTGTGTCAAAGCTCACCATATTTGGAGCTTAATGCTCTTGTTGTCCACAATGACCACCTTTGTCATATAATCAACACCTGTTTGCATAAACCAGATTACCAAGCATACACTTGCCTCAAAATATCATACATCCTACACACTATTTGCCCTCTTCAGTTTCAATACTGCCCTTATACTAGGCTGTATCACAGTATTTTTGTGGGCAGTTCATTTCATTATCCTTCTCAAAAATCTTTCTCCCTCCGTGACATTCCTTCACCTTCCCTGTATAGGCAGGTACTCCCACATACTAAGTCAAAAACAAAAAAAAAAAAATCAAATCACGGCTGAACTACACAGTAGGGTCTAAACTTAAATCAAGATTGCACTTGGTTCTAATATTGACAGGAAGGCTACATCCTATTAGCAGCTGTTCTCAACGTTGCGGGGGCCCATTTTACCTTCTGAAGTTGATTACAGTACCCAGCAGATTAGGAAGTGCGCGATAGCGTGGGTAGCGTGGGGCATCATGTGTTATTATTTAAAAGGAACGTAGTTAACTATACTTACTGCATCCTAAGACAACCCAGAAGGATGGTTTTTTATCCTGTTTTGAAATATTTGTTTTCTTTGAGACTATGTATTGTGTAGAAAGTGCGGTTGCCGGCCATTCTCTACGCTATTATTTTTTGAGCTTTGAGACACCCTTACAACTTAACGTCTTGAAGCATACAGCGTCGTCGCGAGATTAGTGTGGCCACACTAAGAAAGAAAAGACGGCACATGGCATGGCATGAGGCTTACCGATAGTGTATTTTGTGATGGATTCGTAGCGTTCCTCACAGAGTCGCATGAGCAGTGCAGTTTTCCCTACACCGCTATCGCCTATAACTAGAATCTTATACACTGCGCTGTAGCGCTTCATCGAGTTCATCACCTTGTCCATGGGACAACAGCTTTGGGTGACCGACACAACAGTGCGCACGTGCGATACCCCGCCCCCACCGCAAAAAAAAAAATAAACCCCACATTCTAATTGAATTAAAAAGTGAATGATGATGATGACGTAACGTGCGTGCCAGGATCAACAGCATCTACTTTTGTTCGTTACCCTGTCTTCAGAGGAGAGCGGGACTGAGGTAGACACATTGCAGCTTGTCTGATTGAAGGCATTTCTAAACTCATTGTACACATCAAGCACATGATGCAAACTCACCTCATCATCGAGAATGGTCTCTGTCAGTTTGTTAAATATCTACAATAATAACATAAAAGAGGGTTAAGAGAAACTACAACTTATTCTTGATCTAGGCATGATCTCAACATGAAAGTCACAGCATTGCAAGTCTTCATTAGTCCAGACATCTTAAGAAAGGCCAATAGACTGCTGTGGTTTACAGCTTATCAATAAGTTGAGGGTGGAGTGTGGTCAATTAGATTTAGATTATATGAAGGGGTGTGGGTGATGGGGGTGTCAGCAACCAGGGTTGCAGAGATATTAAGGATGGTGCACATCTTCTATCACTCTTCGCTTAGCAAGATGTGTGTAATACCTGTACACAATTTGATCCAGTTTTCGAGCTAGCCTCAAAGAAGGGAATGTTGCAAGTGCTTGCGAGCTGAAAATATTGGGCAATATAACCTTGGAAATATTTAACTCCATGTGGACGTACCAGCTGGCCTTCTTGCGTAGTGATCACTCTTAGATCTTCTAAGTCACTCTTATGTCCTACTAGCACAGCCTTGATTTTGGAAGAGCCATGCTATTTGGTGTGGCAGAAAAAAAAGAAGTAAGAAAGTGCTAAGTTGAGAAGGGGCAGAACATACAAAAGACATGTTTAGCATCCACTCCTGGACATCATCAAAGCTTCTCTTATTGGTGATGTCATACATGAGTACAGCTCCCTGCACAAAGTGTGACACGTATTGGAACAGCTTTAGCGCTACATATACAGTGCTACTGTTGGTGAGGTATGATGTAATATGCACCTCCCCCCCCCCTTCCCCCCCCATCTACTGCGCATGACAGTGGCTTTGTTTGCTTCAGAGTATGTGATGATGTGCATTATTGGCTCTAGTGGGTAATACCACCAAATGGAGAGGTCAGGTAGAAGGGGCAAAGGGCTACACCCACTTGCAATTCTATAGAACAGAATGTGTGTTGCGGGTGGTCACACGCACCAGTGTGCCATTTAATGATGCCTGAATTATAATTTTCATGTTACAGAACAAGAAATTGGATTGACAGATGACATGGAATTAACCAGTCATTAATTGTACCAGAGATAGTATCTCTTGATTGTACTTAAACGTCCCATTTGAAAACAGCATGACAACAGAATTGCGTGCGTGTGTGTGTGTGTGTGGGGGGGGGGGGGGGACGGTGAGGGGACACGCGTGTTTGAATTATACCTTTAACCACACCCATGTGCGCGTTCAAAACGAATCTCGCTTCAGATCGTTACAATACGTCATCGCACAAACTCACGGACGCTCCTCTGAAGTAGGCGTTCGTGAGCGCTCTGTATCTCTCCTGACCAGCTGTGTCCCTACATATGCGGACGGAAAAAGACACGTGACAGAAGGCTTAACTAGCACACTTCCTATGAAAGTACAAACCAGATCTGCAACTTCACGCTTTTGCCACGTGCTGCTACAGTGTGGGTCATGTAGTCGATACCTGCGCAAGCCCCGAGTTGACGTTTAGCAATACAACGCGCGCGAGGGCCACCTTACCTACAGTCGAAGTTAGGTTCGCTCTAAACGCCCCGCTCGCCAATCGACCGAGTAGAGTGGTTTTGCCCACATCCGAGTCGCCTACAACCACTATCTTCAAAAGCGTGTTATAATTCTCTGAAGAAAACTCCATCAAGGAACTCAATCAACTGTACGGAGTCATCTGACACGAACGGGTTTACCTAGTATCAACATGTTGGACTGGGGACCTAACCAAAGCAAACTATTTATGGACAAAATAACAAATAAGCACGACAAAATTGCAAAAAAAAAATCAATCATCCAGCGGTCATTACTATAAAGTCTCATCCTGGGGGCCATTCCATTTGTCTTCCACCAAGCACGTGGATGTGGCAATGATACACTGACTGGCACCCATCCGGTCCATTGTTTATTACGACACGATAACCGTTACTTAGTTTCAGTTCGTTAGCCACTTTCTTTACCACAAGTAGCAGATGACCAAGCAGCTATATAGAATAGAAACTAAAAATGTATGGTATGAACAGTTCACCACAATTTACAAACCTGCTCATCTTCATCCTCAGCATCTGGAAGCTGAGGAATCGGTTTTTTGGGAAGTACCAGAAAGTGAACAGGGGCCTGCGGGTTAATGTCATGGAACGCTACACACTGCAAAATAGAAAGAAAACGATTTAAATAACGCCAGTGTGGATCCAAACTATGTAGTAGGTCATTTCACATTGACTAGAACCACAGTTTAATCATCCATAGTTTAATTGAGAGGCGTTAGTGTAACTGAAGGCAATTTGAACTAAACAGCGGCTCTGATTACTGACTGAATTAATGTACACTTGTTGAGAAATGAACCATATTCACACCTGAGAGTCTTCGTAAATGAATGAGCAGGGTATTTCTCCTCGAGCAATCTTGCCAAAAATCGTATCCCCACGATTACCACGTGCTTCTTTAGCAGCTTCCACTTCGGACGCCATTTTGCCCTCAGCTTACAATAAACCGACGCGACGATATTGCATTAACTAATTTTAATAACAAGTAGGATGCAAGGGATAAGGCAAAGTGCAGACTCATCTGCAATTGGTGCGGACAAATGCTACTACGAATCACACTGATCAGTGATCGCCTATATTGTACTGAGTAAATATTTCTCTTGGTTTTGTATTATCTACCTATTAATGACATTGACAACCTCCTGCTACCTACTGTGCTTTTGTTCATGGTGTGTCTGGGCTTTGGACTTTCTTCCTTCGCACCATACTGGACATATCGTCACTCCTCCAGCCACTTGAGGATGCAATCAGGCTCCATTTCATTCCCTCCATCACACGACGTGACAGCATCAGTGATACTGAGAGGGACCTTTTCGCTCTTCCAGCACGCCTTGGTGGTCTTGCCCTACCTAACCCCACTGCATCAGCTTCTTTTGAATACTCCTCATCTGTAAACATAACACCCCCTCTCATCTCCTGTATATTGTTACAGTGCATGGACCTTCCTCACTCCACCTGCCAAGGCAACAGTCCACTCACTGAGACAACAATTACACTCATCTGAACTTGTGCGACTCAAAGCTATCCTGCCTCCTGCCCATGTGCGATCTATGGATCTCAATAGTAACAAAGGTGCCTCATCTTGGCTTTCAGTCCTGCCGATCAGTGATCATGGTTTTGCACTCCACAAGGGTGCTTTCCACGATGCCATGTGTCTTCGCTACAATTGACAACCACCAAACCTACCAAGCCACTGTGTCTGCGGAAGTTCTTTCACCACAGATCATGCACTCACCTGCCCGATAGGTGGTTTTCCATCTGTGCGCCACAACGATCTGAGGGACTTGACAGCTAACCTGTTGACCGAGGTTTGTCCCAATGTGTGTATAGAACCACCATTGCAAGCTTTAACTGGAGAACAGCTGTCACATGCCACTTCAAATTCAGAAGATGGTGCTCGCCTTGATGTGAGCGCACAAAGGTTTTTGGGGTGATCGTCACCATTGGGCATTTTTTGATGTAACGTGTTTTCCACCCAAATGCTCCCTCCTATCAGCTCCTGCAGTTACCATCAGCATATCGCCTTCATGAATGCCAAAAGCAGAGGTCTTATGACCAACGTGTACGGGAAGTAGAACATGGCTCCTTAGTATTTTCCACATCAGGAGGAATGGGGAAGTGTGCTTCCAAACATACAAGAGACTTGCCTCTCTTCTATCTACCAAGCAAGAGCAACTTTACGGCGCAACTATTGCCTGGATAAGATGCTGTCTTAGTTTCTCTCTCCTGCACTCTTCAATCATGTGCTTACGGGGTTCACAATCATCACAGGGGCGAGCATTCAGAATCAGTGCAATTGATCTGGCCGTTGCAGAAGCCAAGGTTTCCTCAGTTTCTGTTTATTGCATTCTTTCTTTGTACCCATTTTATACTTTTATCATTAAATTTGAGCTAAAAGATAAAAAAAAAGTGATTTGTTCAATCATGTGACTATAGCTACGTAATTAGGTCTGGGCATGAGGTAATAAAAAAACAACAACAATAATATCGAAGTGATTCTAATAAGCGCTTATTGCGTGATGGCACTGGAGCGTGTTGCAAAGCAAGTTACCACTAGGTTGGAGCCGAAGGACACTGCGTCAGGTTCGACAGGCGAAACGGCTGAAGCAGTGGATCCAATCGACCTGGAAGAGCGTATCCTGTCTCTGTGTACGCAAAATCCGAAAGGGATTCGTGATGATGTCATTGTGCAGGACCAGCCATTTATTTCCACAGAACAACGAATGAAAGCTCTGCAGCGGCTGATGTCAAGGGTAACCATAGTGATCAGTACTAGTATTTTTGTTTGTAAGTGTGCTTGTGGTCTGAGTAATGTGTGTGCTTATTTGTGATGTTTTCAAGTGTGTATGTGTGCCCTGTGCATTTAAAACAGTTTTGGTGTCAGTTGTAAGTCTACCTCGTTTTTCAATGCATTATTTATTAGGGAAAGATTGAGCTTTTAAAACAAGGAACAAATCTAATCTACAGGCTAAGTACAACTCCATCATCTCCAAGGTTGATTCCCAGGTGTTGGTTTTATATACTATCACATTCCTCACCCCCCCCCCCCCCCCCATCCCTCCCCAATCTCTCCTACATCGTTCACATACAGTAAGACTAAAGGATTTGAGAATGATGAGAAAGCTGTTTACCAGATCATTGAGAGTGCTGGATCGAAAGGCATTTGGATCAGAGATATTCGCATGGAGGCAGGCAAGATGAACCATGTACAAGTAACGAAAATCCTCAGAACCCTGGAGAGCAAGAAGTTAATTAAGTCAGTCAACTCTGTTCAAGTGCCTAAGAAGAAGGTTTACATGCTCTCGGAGTTGACTCCTGATGAGTCCGTTACTGGGGGGGCCTGGTACAGTGACCAGGATTTTGAAAGTGAATTTGTAGAAATATTAAATGATCACTGCTACAAATTCCTCGAGCAAAAGGTATGCTGTGTGTGTTTATGCTGCATTCAAGTTTGTAAGTAATCTAAATTTGAAAATCAGACAATTTATTATGTATACTGCCCCTGTTAGAAGTAATCAAATGTCTTATTTTTTGCAATAATGATCTATTCAGAAATAAGAGAACAAAGCTTTTAAACTGGAAGAAATCATATCTAAATCACCATTTGTGGTCCAATCTTATGAATACATGCTTTACTTGTAAGTTTGTTTTACCAGTACCCTTTAACAGGACCTTGCATACAGTTTTGGTTTAGCTATAGTAATTTAGTTAGTGAACTGATATTTCAATTACTCAGTACATCTGAAACGTGCAACAGATCACTTTATACCTGCCTCATGAGATGTGCACATGTCATGTTGGAATTTTTATTTTATTTTAGTGGTTTAATTTGATGATATTTTTATCAAGTACCAGATACTGAAGGATGATAGGGGCATTTATATGTTTCCTGCTTAAAACAGATAGTATAACTTTTACTAAGTGTAGATAGGTCTGAGACGTGGCTTGAAAATGTGAAAGTCATTAAGCTTGGACAACATCCATAAATATATGTAGTGAATTCCAAATAATTTTAATTCATTTGGAGAAAGAAAAAGACATATGATGGAGAAAACTGGCATTGGCCTCTAGGTACTGAATGTTCCTTGTCTGGTGCAAAGGAGAAAATTTTCTCAGTAGGAAAGTTAACAAGCTTATATATGATATTACAGCATAGAACACGCTCGTGAACACATTCAAGTGACAGAAAGCGAATGTTACGTACATGATCAGGATATGATAGATGAGGGATCCTGCTCGTTTGAAAAGTGCACAAAGTGGTACTCTTTCTATGCTTTTATAATATCTGACATGAGCCAGACCGAGCAGTTACATAACTATCTGTCGTGCGTATATTTTCTATACTAAACATAGGGCCCAGATGTTTGGAGTCCTTTAATCAATACAAGTCAATGATTGGTGGAGATTTGGCGACGTTTAAATTTGTCATATCCTATTGCACTGTGCTCACAATTTTGATCTGCTCCTGCCGAATATGTGCATGAATCATGGTATGGAGTTGTGTTAATAATTGTTCTGTTTAATTAATAGGCATTTAAGGCTCATAGTAGTCATGTTGATATCATTTCAAGGAAGAGGGCATCACTTGCATCTGCGGAGCAAGTGTGCAAGTTTATTTCTGACCTTGGCATCAGCAAGGTTAGCAACTTGTATGATGAGGATGTGTCATATATCTGGTCTGAATTGAGCATGTTAATCATTTTAGCTTTGATGTTCATAATATCCAGGGAGATTTATTAATTGTCTTTGGAGATTTATTAATTGTCTTTGGGGATTTATTAATTGTCTTTGGGGATTTATTAATTGTCTTTGGGGATTTATTATAGTTTCCCTCCATCCCCTCTTATGATCATTAACACATAGTCATTGCATAAATGGCAGATTGCAGTTGTTTTGGAGAGCACTGTTTATGAAAGGTGATTGGCAATGTCATCTAGGAGGCTTCTCAATGTTTGGTTTCCTATTGAGAAACTAAGCATTACAAGTTTTGATCATTGATGACTTCTGGAATAAGGGGTTAAAGAGACAGTTCCAAACAGGCCTTTAAACTGAGATCCGGAGGACTGGGAGAGAGTCAAGTGGATAGGAATTAGTGGACTTTTCTTTAAATGGACTTGCTACGGCTCATTCGCCCAAACATAATCTGTTACGGAGTAATTAATAACTTGAAATGTGTGGTTGCTTAGTTTTTGTTTTGTTGATTGGTTCATAGTGTCCTCCCTGATGAAAGAGATATTGTGCAAATTCAAATTTACACTTCTACATTTCGACGACTAATAAACCTGTGCATATTTGTTTCCAACAAATGTTCAAAACCTCGTCGAAATATGGTATGCAAAGTATTGCACCCATTGGGAGAAATGTTTTCACAAAGCTGTTACATGAATGGCTCCTTCATTGGCTGGAACTTGACTAGTGTTGAAACTTTTGCAGAGATGGCCATTTTACTTGCAAAATAGGGAAGGTCACTCACGTTTCCACTCAATTCTTTGAATTGTTGTTACATTATGCGAATACACATGCATGTGCATGAATATGGTTAGAATGTATGCTCACTTGAGCTTCCTGTATGAACAGTTGGGCATCGTATTAGACAGACTAGAACGCCGCTGGGTATATCGTTTATATCTTTTTAGGAAAATAATTTTCAGTTGTTTTCTAATCTATTTAAAATCACCAAGATGGAGCAATAAATTGCTATCATGTTCTCAGTTAGCAAAAGTTAGTGAATGATTCAAGTTCAAATCTTGCCATAGTTAGCAGTTGCACCCTACAACTTCAAAGCAAGTGGCATATTGGGTATTTTCTTGAGCACAACGCTTTCATTATTAAAATCTTTTACGAGCTGATTTTTATAAATCTTAATAGCTAAGTAAATAGTGGTTGTTAAACACATTTAGATTACAAAAGACCTTACTGTGGTGTCTCCGCTTAACCCTACCTTTATCTCTGAAGCGGGTCGCACAGCGGGGTCAGCAGCGGTTGCCGCTGAGCTAAGGAAGCACTCTGCCAATGATGCCAAGTGTTCTGAGTTGGGGTGGACGTGTATTCCCCTTGTGGCCGAGTCATATGGAGCTTGGGGCAGCGAAGCGGTGCAAGCTTTTTCACGGCTCGCATCATACCTTGCCACAAGGACCAACTCCCCCAAGTCCAAGGTTGTCTGCAGCCTGTACGGCCGCCTTAATTTGACTCTTGTGCGAGCCAATGCCCGAGCCCTCCTCTTACGATGTGGATGTTCCCTTCAGGAGGGGGATATTTCATCATCGTAACTTTCATAGCTAGTGTGTCTCAGTGTGTCAGGGTATGTATGTATGTATGTATGTATGTATGTATGTATGTATGTATGTATGTATGTATGTATGTATGTATGTATGTATGTATGTATGTATGTATGTATGTATGTATATGTGTATATGTATACAATATATGATAATGTATTCAAGTTAGTTAACATTAAAAGTCAACTATTAACAAATATTCAAGACAAAACAAATTGTAATAACTAATATTAGTTATCCTTGACAAACATTAAGCAAAACAGGATATGATTCAACATACCTCAATTATGAGTTATTGTACCTCCAATATCCGACATAAACTGAAGGTTGTTTTGATGAACTTGCTCATATTACCATTTTATTAATATTTTGGAAATCATTAAACCATGTCACTTTCTTGATAGTCCATAGTTGTTTACTTCTTAGATCTCCCTTTATCATGCTATCTTCTTTTTGTCGATTTATGTGATTACTGTTGCATGGTTTGCTGTCTGTTCTATTCTATTTATACGTAAAAAAATACATTTTGATAAATCATTTAATTGAAGAAAAAAAACGTGTTTAAAACCTTCCGCTTTCTTTGAAGTATCCAGTATATCATAGGAAATTATTATAATTGAAACAATTACATAATTCTTCATGATATGATTAGAATGAGGTAACCTCATCCAGTCCGCCTCTTTCCCAGATCAGCTTGACTTCAGGAAACATTGAAACAATCCTCAACACTGTAGTTTATGATGGCAAAGCTGAGCGGATAACAGTAGCTGACGGAGGGGGTGTATCACACTTGTACAGATCAATACCTTTACTAACTCCTTCTACTGGTTTCAGCAAAATACCATGTGGAGTGTGTCCGGTAAGATGTTTTGTCATTTTGTGCTATCTTGAGTGCATCGTGAATGAGCTATTTGATAAAATTTTCATAATCTCATTTGGCTTTATACTATATAGACAAAAATTGTGAAGTGTATTGAATGGTGGCTGGTTTTAATTGGTCGTTGTGCACTCTGCATATGTATTTTTTAATGGGTAGTAAACAGGTAAAGGAATTAAAATGCAGTTGTGTGTGTGTAGAATTTCTTATGAAGGATTAAAGGGAATCTGTATTTAAATATTAACAGGGGTTAATAACAGGGGTTAATAAAATGTTGCTAGCAGTTTAGCTAATGCAGAAGGGGGAATCTAACAAAATAAATTTAAAACGATGATTCATTATTATTGAAAACTAATAGCTGTAACTTATTTATTTGTATCGTGTAGTAATAAATTCAAACCACTGAATGAAAATTAAGAGGCCATACAATTCAGTAGAATTCTCAATTCTGTGTCTTGGTGTGTCTAAGCATAATGCTGGTTTTTGCCTTTGGGACTTGCAGACATGTAGACTAACTACTCTTCGCTTATATTTTATCTATCGGCTGTTGATTGGTTAATGCCAATCCAAATTAGATGAATTTTAAACTCGCAATTACAACCCATGGGTTCTAATTGGGATGGAATCGGTTCATTCTTGCAAAAATGATAGACGTTAGAAACATAAATGTATCTTTGAAACACGGCAAGATAGAGCTATGAGACTGCAAAATTGCCAATACCACACCTCTCTGGAGCTTTGTCATTCCATTTTCAAACACAAGTCTTGATCCGTTCCTGGTTAATGACATCTCACAGGGGAAAGGGTTGGTGGTCACTGGGACCGCTTGAAATAGTACGTTTTAGAACATAATTTCACTACATCTTACAACTTCAACCGTTGCTGGATTGGATGGTAAACATTGTTTATTTTTGCGGTACTGTAGATATTTTAAAACAGTGCTTGAAGTGACCCTACTTACCCTGCCTGCTCGCCAGCAAAATGTATTAAAATTCCAGCAAAATGTATTAAAATTGCTAAACGTTGCCCACATAAAATATCATACGACCAATTATACAGGATGTAACTTAGCTACTGCTTACTGGGCGGTAACTTGAGATGTCACAATTATTAAAGATACGCGACTTATTGCCTATATACATGTATCATTGAATGAACTAGATAATTATGGCAAGCGGCTATATATTGCACGTAGAAAGTGTCATACGAGGGCATCACGTTTACAAGGCTATTTGGAACCTAGAATTGGAGAACAGCTTGAGTTATGCAGGGAGCCTCAGTAATAACATACAGTACATGATCGTCGTGCCAGCTGCATCATGAAGGGTGGTGCAGTTGTTGGACATGCACCACATGAAATATTAAGAGTGGGGGGACATCATCCATTGTGGCAATATCTCGTGCACAGTGAGAGGAAGACGAAAACACGGCAATGGTTTAGAAGTTCTGTGTTCTTCCTTCTTAGCAGGAAATAAGTAACTAACTAGGTAAAATAAAAACGCTTTCTAACAGTCAATCACATATAGTGCGTATATGAATGCAGTTCTACATGTAGTAATACATGTGTACATGCACACATGTAGAAATGTATGCGTTGAACCAGTTGATTGAAATGAATATTATCATGCATGCCGGCATGCGTTCTTATTAAATGCTTATTGGTAATGTTCCGCTCTGGTCAATAGCTAGGTGCTGACATTTAAGAGGGAATGAGTATATTGATGTGCACTAGTAGTTGTGTCGGTTGAAAGCACATGACCTACAAACGTCACTATGCAGCATCTGTGTGTGTACATGTAGTGCTGAATGTGTGTATGATCTGTACATGACACCAGCACGCTCCAGATCACACTCAACCACATGCAGAGCTGTTATTTTGTACAGTGCACTAGCTCGAATACACAAGTGTTCACTCCACATCCACTCATCCTGCATGTCTGTCTTTTTCGAGACTATGCATCCTCTTTATTCCTGCATTTCTGTCCTTTGCAAGGCTATGCACCCTCTTTATTACAGCTTCCCTACTCTTTATGCATCAAGGGAATTGTCTACCGGTACCAATAATGTCTTTTCTGATTTTAACATGCAGTCCAGGGTATGCTTTCCTGGCTAGACCGCCTTCTTTGCAACTATTGTCTCACTTTGTTACAGTCTCCCATGCACTAACCACCCTTTGTACTTTAGAATGAGCTATCATATTGCATGTAGGACTTCAGTCATACTGATTTGCCATTTGCATGCCATGTGCCTTAATTCTGTACACATAGCGAATGATGCATTCTAACCGTTCATTACCGACATGAGCATTCGGAGCACAAAGACAGCTGCCTGCGCCAATGGTGCTGCAGTATACATGCATGTATACACTGATACTGATTTAGCCGGGTGTAATTCAATGTCCACCTCCTCATCGCTATCTGCATGCTCCCCTCTACGGCGACCTCATCGCTATCTGCATGTCCCCTCTACGGCGACCTCATCATTGCATGCCCCCTCTACGGCGACCTCATCATCGCATGTTCCCTCTACGGCGACCTCATCATTGCATGCCCCCTCTACGGCGACCTCATCATCGCATGCCCCCTCTACGGCGACCTCATCATCGCATGCTCCCCACGGCGACCTCATCATTGCATGCTCCCTCTACGGCGACCTCATCATCGCATGCCCCCTCTACGGCGACCTCATCATCGCATGCTCCCTCTACGGCGACCTCATCATCGCATGCCCCCTCTACGGCGACCTCATCATCGCATGCCCCCTCTACGGCGACCTCATCATCGCATGCCCCCTCTACGGCGACCTCATCATCGCATGCCCCCTCTACGGCGACCTCATCATCGCATGCCCCCTCTACGGCGACCTCATCATCGCATGCCCCCTCTACGGCGACCTCATCATCGCATGCCCTCTCTACGGCGACCTCATCATCGCATGCTCCCCTCTACGGTGACCTCATCATTGCATGCCCCCTCTACGGCGACCTCATCATCGCATGCCCCCTCTACGGCGACCTCATCATCGCATGCTCCCCTCTACGGCGACCTCATCATTGCATGCCCCCTCTACGGCGACCTCATCATCGCATGCCCCCTCTACGGCGACCTCATCATTGCATGCCCCCTCTACGGCGACCTCATCATTGCATGCCCCCTCTACGGCGACCTCATCATTGCATGCCCCCTCTACGGCGACCTCATCATTGCATGCCCCCTCTACGGCGACCTCATCATCGCATGCTCCCCTCTACGGCGACCTCATCCTCGTTGTCAGCATGTCCCCTCTACGGCGACCTCATCGTTACTGGACCACAGAGTATCATCAGAATCCATCCCATCTGAATCCACGCATCTATGCTGATGTCGGTTGGAATGCACCATTCAAAGTGGAGTATCGCTGCTATGCAGTAAATGCACGGCGCATGCAGAAGGCGACATGACAGCAGAAGTCCTGCAGGCAATATGACAGCACTTTCTAAACTGCATGCTAAGGGTGCACTTAGTTGGTTAGTGAATGGGAGGTAGTAACGTGGGAGACAATAGTGCAAAGAAGGTGGTCTAGCCAGGGAAGCATACCCTGAACTGCATGCTACATTGGGCAAAATCAGTTGAAAGTTCCAAATAGCCTTGCATAAACGTGATGCCCTCACATGACACTTTCTACGTGCAATATTTAGCTACTTGCCACGATAGTCTATAGTTTGTTCGATGGTATACTGGTGACACTCTCGCGCGCGATGAAACGCAACGTCTCAATTTATCACCCAGTAGCTATTTTACATCCTGTATAATTGGTCATGTGATATTTTATGTGGGCAACGTTTATTCATTTTAATAGGAGCAGGCAGGGTAAGAAGGGTCACTTCAAGTGCTGTATAAAAATATCCAAAAGTGCAGCTAAAATAAACACCATTTACCGTCCAATCCAGCAATGGTCGAAGTTGTGAAATGATGTTCTAAAACGTACTATTTCAAGCGGTCCCAGTGACTGCCAACCCTTTCCCCTGTGAGATGTCATTAACCAGGAATGGATCAAGACTTGTGTTTGAAAATGGAATGACAAAGCTCCAGAGAGGTGTGGTATTGCAATTTTGCAGTCTCACAGCTCTATCTTGCCGTGTTTCAAAGCTACATGTACATTTTTAACGTCTATCATTTTTGCAAGAATGAACTGATTCCGTCCCAATTAGAATCCACGGGTAGGTTTTGAAGGATTCTACCACTCAATTAGTCCCTTTACCTCATCTAAGTACCAAAACACATTTGTGCGTTACTTCTAAAAAGAAAAAAAGGATAAACAGATGTGCTAAACAATACAATGATGCAGTCATATCTGTCTATGCTCTTAGGAAGTTAGATGTTGCTAATAGCAAGCACTTATCTTGATTCTATGCATACAGTAAATTTATATTTAAAAGATGATGGCACATTGGCTGTTAATGATAGTGCTAAATGTGAGTTGCTCAATCACTACTTTGCCTCTTTTACTAAGGACAGTGGTACCCATCCTAGTTTTTCTTCTCATGTACAAGGCAGAGCTTCATTAGCTTTACGTATGACAAGGTGTTGTGGACTATGACAAACCTGCCAAACAAATGCTTCAAAACTCCTGATGGCTTTTCTGTATTAGTTTTGAAGTCTATGCTTCTGGAATATCATTTATCTAACTTGTCTGTTCAATATGTCTGTAGGAAGTAGACTCTTACCATCTGTCTGTAACATTGGCTATGTCTGTCAAAGGGCACTCAACATCTTCCCTGCAACTATTGTCCCATTTGTCATACCAGCATTTGTTGTAAAGTGATGGATTCCATTGTTTCAGAGTCTGTGATCCATTTCCTCAGAGTTAATAGTCTAGTATCGAAAGATTAGGGATTTTTAGCTAAAGATCTACTTGTACTCAACTTTTGGTAGCGCTCAATGCAATTTCATTGCTAGTGGAAATCAATAACAACTCATTCTTAGTAACATATGATACAAGTAATGGGAAAATGATGCAGGTAGAAGTTAGAAACTAATCCCTTGCTCCATAGATAACACAAACAACAGGATTAAAAATTAAACCTTAGTGGACACAGCCCAGTTGGCTTAATTTACAACTACTGTTTATTAATAAGCATTTGTTCTTGGTTATGATTTGGTGATTATGTCATTATGTGTGGACACTTGGTCGATTTTCTTTTGGTCAGTTAATGCTTTCCCTGGGATGCTCCCCTTGCACTAAGTATGCCTGATATTTGGTAGCTATTAGGGTAATGCACAGAGATTACTGCCCATGTTCACTGTCACTGTTTTGCCCACTGAGGGGCAGGCAACAGCCACAGCTGGACGATTGATACCTAGCCAACAGGGACCAATGACAAGCGCTGGCTATCGTTGGGTCGGCCTTTGTTCCAAACCATTACGCTGGCAATGGTTAGGTCAAAGGGTGCTGCCCAAGTTATAGTGTAACTATATACCCCCAATAGGATTTTTAAAAGTGGGTTTATGGTTCCAGGCATGGGAGTACAAATACAACTTGTGTGCATGTGCCAATGTGAGTGTGTAAATGTTACTGAGCTGAGGCTATGACTGCACTGTCTTAGGGCTGTGTCAGAGGGCGACGCGTGTACACCTTGCAGGCTTCACTCCGCCATCTGCCTAGGTTCTTGATCGTTGCTGGGGGTAGACCACTCCTAGCCACTGCTGTCGCTGCTCCAATTCTTAGGCTGTGGGTGTTGTACAACTTTGTGCTATAGCCACACCAGCAGATCAGATGATGCAGGATCAATCTCAGTGCTCTGGCTGTGAGTAGTCCCTGATTCAAACAGAAACAGGGGTTTCCTTGCAGATCATGTCACCTGACCTAGGTATCTCTGCATTGCAAGGTGTGGGCAGCACTTGGTGTGTGTCTGACCGATGTTGATCTGGCAACTTTCCCCCCTCTGGTCTGTCTTCAATTTCTTAATCACAACTACCATGCTGTCCTTACGCATGGTGATGTCCTTTGCGGTAAAGTGCTGGTCAGGGTTAAACCCATGCTGGTTGGGTACTGTAAACTCGCTGACCCTTAGCAGACCGAAGAAGCCCAGTGTGATGGCTGCTTTGAGCATCAAGCGATCGTGAGATGGTTTGTGATCCCTGTCAAGTTGTGAAAGCATCTGCCCTAGCATCTCGTTTGTAATCGGTTGACGTTTTGGCTTGAGGTGGGCTGCTGGCATGGAACGTTCAACACCTTGGACAAGGAGCTTGATCATTGGGTTGTTGCTTGCTGGACTCCTGTGACCGTTCATATGGTGTAGCTAAGACACTGACACTGCTGATATGTACACCTGGATAGTCCCCGGCTGGAGGTTCATACTGAGGTCCGTCACGAATAGTGCCAGAGTTCGTGCTGTGCCCGGGAGTGGTTTTTGGTGGTGGGTGCTGCAGAAATCGTAGTACCTCCTGATGTCGGTCTCGTACGTGTTGAAAGTGGACAGGGCCAGTGCTCTGCTGGGGAGCTTAACTGTGGTAGACAACTCTATCAGCCGACGGAGGAAAAGGCGACCAGATGGAACCACTTTGGCAGCAAATGACAGTTTGCCAATTAGTGACAGAAGGTCCCGCTTCATGGTATTGTGCTTTTCCAGCCAGGATTTGATCAAGAGGGTCATTTCTTGCAGCTTGTCTGGTGGTAACCGCAGCTGTTGGAGTGTGGTGTTGATGGTGATGCCGAGGAATGGGATGGTGGTCGCTGGACCTTCCAGCTTGTCCAAGGCGACTGGGATCCCCAGCCTCTCGCACACTCTAAGCATGGTTTCCGTTGACTCACTACAGGTGGGTTGTCCAGGTGGGCCAGCCAGGAGGAAATCATCAAGGTAGTGGATCAGATCTGCTGCATAGTTGGTGGCCATGATCCAGTGAAGGGCAGAGGCAAACTGGTTGAAGATGTTACGGAGCTGACCGAAGACCAAAGGGCAGGCAGGTGTCTACATAGTACTTCCCCTTCCAATGGAGTCCCAGGAGGTCCCACTCCTCTGCTACAATGGGTGCCATGCGGAAGGCAGCCTTGAGGTCAATCTTGGCCATTATGCATCCTTTACCATATTCGGTTACCATGGCAACTGCATCGTCTACCGTCGCATAGTGGATGGAGAAGTCTTCCTTATCAATGAAGTCATTGATGCTGAGCCTTCAGGTGCAGACAGATGCATGATGACCCTCCATTTCCCGTTCTTCGGCACAGCTCCTAGCCCTGATGTGCGTAGGTTGGTCAGCGGGTGTTCTGAGAATGGGCCCAGGATGGGTCCAGCAGCTATTTCTTTTGACAGCTCAGCGTCAATAATGTCTGGGTGCTTGAGTGCAGATGCTAGGTTACGTGCTGTGTGGGGAACACGAGGTACATTATATCCGGTGGATACACCGTTGTCAATGCCAGATAGCAGCCATGAGATCCAGGCTTTGTTGGGATGATTCTTTAATTCTTGCTCAAAGGTAGAGCTTCGTAGGGGTGTGTGTGAGCTCGCTGGAGCTCACACGGGTGCCGGCTTGGTACGAGGGCAGGCTGTAGCGGGGTGGTCCCCACCACAACCTGGGCCCCAGCACTTGTGGACATAGCGGCATTCAGCTCCCTTGGTGCACTTTCTGTAGTTAAAACGGCGACAGATCTCCTGGCCAGTGCTGGTGAGTACGGAGCGATCGCCTTGCTGGTTGCTGGCGTTCCCTGCTGCGGGAGCTGGGCCCTGGCGAGGGGTGGAGCTGGTAGTCTGCACCTGCTGTCGGGCACGAAAGGGGTTATGGGTGACGCACCAGACCAGGATGTCCTCCTTCAGCACGTCCCATTGGAAGGGTTGTGGACTTACTTCTAGCCGCAGCCTCCCGAAATAGCCTGTCGTACTTCAGGGCCGATGCAGCCGGGTAGGCAGAAAACAGCTGGCACACGATGGTCTGATATTTGACCAGTTGCAACGTTGTCTTGGGAGCCGTCTGAATTCGAATGGCCAGATAAATATTCCACGCTTCCAGCCAACTCTGCAGATCGCAGACCTGCCGCTTGGCCTTGCGGCTTTTCTTGGGCGCTACCGCTTGCCCAGGCCCAGCATCATCTGTGGGTGAGAGCAACTTGTCGAAATCAGTGTACTCACCTCTCTTGATCTTCTTGACGATCCGCCTCGCTGGAGTGGAGACACAAGAGATCAGAGGAGAGTCTGTTGATGACCCGGATGAGCTGGAGCTGCGGTGGCGGTGGTGACACTTAGAGCGGCTTTTTCCGTGCTGTCGTGACGAGCGCTTGCGCCTGCGGTGGTCCGAACCGTCCGAGCTGGAGGTGGAAGAGCTGCTAGAGTCGGATGAAGAGCCAGAGGAAGAGCTAGTCGATCGACGAAGTCTTTTGAGCCCGTGCGCCTTGCGTTTGCGTCGGCGTCTGGGTTCCACCTCAGGAGGCGGGAGAGGTTCGGCCTCAACGTCGGGCTCGGTTGTTGCACCCCCGCTCGAAGATTCGCTGGAATCTTCGGACTCGGGTGTAGTGTCGGGCACATCTTCGCGTTCTGGCTCTGTCTCGCTTGAGGGATCCCGAAGGTGCTGGTAGAGGCGCTCTACCAGGGCCGCCTTGTTTCCCGTCGTCGCGAGCTTCGCCGCGCCAAGCCGGACCTCGCACGTTAACTTTTCTAATTCCTTACGGTTCATGACTACGAACTGCAGTGGCTGATGACTGAGTGAGTCACCCTTCCCAGACCTCTCTTATATATATATAATTGGGTCAGTTTCCGAGAAAATGAAAAGTGGCTATATATATAAAAAGTTATAAAAATGCTTCACGTTTGAAAACTCCATAACGGTTTAAGCAATCAACTTCCTATTTCGAACACTTCGTGCCACACCACTTCTCTCTACGAAAATATATTTTGGTGTCTTACCCTTGCTCCTTGCCGACGTTACAAGGCACAGTACCCCGAGGGGTTCAAAATCCAGGTAGCTCCCTGCAGGAATGTCCAAATCACTTCAAAATCGATATGCACGTAAAGGAGTCCTGTCACTATTGATTTCTGCAGATCGTTGATTTTTACCTCTTCCGTTATGGAGATACAGCAATGCAATGTAAGTCCACGTTTCCCGCTCGAATCGCGCCTTTCTCAGTCCTTGAACCGCTTCCATTCTCCCGAGTGGGACTGAGAAAGGCGCGATTCGAGCGGGAAACGTGGACTTTACTTTGCATTGCTGTATCTCCATAACGGATAAGGTAAAAATCAACGATCTGCAGAAATAAACAGTGACAGGACTCCTTTACGTGCATATCGATTTTGAAGTGATTTGGACATTCCTGCAGGGAGCTACCTGGATTTTGAATCCCTCGGGGTACTGTGCCTTGTAACGTCGGCAAGGAGCAAGGGTAAGACACCAAAATATATTTTCGTAGAGAGAAGTGGTGTGGCAAGAAGTTTTCGAAATAGGAAGTTGATAGCTTAAACCTTTACGGAGTTTTAGCGATTCAAACGTGAAGCATTTTTATAACTTTTTATATATATAGCCACTTTTCATTTTCTCGGAAACTGACCCAACGTTCTATACGAAAATGGGTCTTGTGGATTTTATTTTATAACATAAAATTTAAATCGATATATCTTCCGAAATATTAACGCTATCGGGTTCCTATTTTTAACACAACATACCACACCATTACTATATGTGGAAATCCATTTTGGTGTCTTATACACATGCGGGTACCGACGTTTCAAGGTCCGATACCCCGTAGGGTTCAAAACGGCCACATCTTCAGGTAGGAGTGTCCAAATCGGTTCAAAATAGGTACTGTTCGTTAATTTTTGCTTTATTCGTTATGGAGATACAAGTGTGCAAAGAAATTGCATATTTCCCGGGCGTTACGCGCCATTAACGGACGTCCCGAAGCCAGTCGTAATACGTTAATGGCGCGTAACGCCCGGGAAATATGCAATTTCTTTGCACACTTGTATCTACATAACGGATAAAGCAAAAATTAAACAAATTAATAGCGGTAGGACCCTTCTACATAGGTACCTATTTTGAACCAATTTGGACACTCCTACCTGAAGATGTGGCCGTTTTGAACCCTACGGGGTATCGGACCTTGAAACGTCGGTACCCCGCATGTGTAAGACACCAAAATGGATTTTCACATGTAGTAATGGTGTGGTATGTTGTGTTAAAAATAGGAACCCGATAGTGTTAATATTTCGGAAGATATATCGATTTAAATGTTATGTTATAAAATAAAATCCACAAGACCCATTTTCGTATAGAACGTTCCACATAATTATATACCATGTCTGGAACCAGACCCCTAAACCTGTTTGGTGGTTATGGGGATAGTATGCTTAGCTAGGCCTTTGATGTTTATCTAAAGGTGAGGCTTAGCTGACCTGTGGGTAGCATTCCCACCAACATTAAACAATGTTTACTTAGACCTAAACAACACCGTAGATTTTAAACGCTGTTAGAAGTTAATTAGTAACCTTGCATAATTTATCTTGGTATGCGGCACTAGCTTTACCTGAAATATCTTCTGTGTTGTATTTAAGAGTTAAATAATGTGTGTTAAGCTATCAGCCACTGTCTGTACTGAACTCTACTTCTTTTTATTTCAGCTATAGAATTATAACCCTTGGCATTCTGTTTCAGGTCATCAACCAGTGCTCAGATGGTGGAAGCATCTCTCCAGCTAATTGTCTGTATATGGACAAGTGGCTAGAATTTTGATGAAGAACTTGTAAAGTGGATACATGGGCAATCCATTTAAGTGTCAATTTTAGATACAGGAAAATTATTGTGATTCAAATCAAAGGACACGGTAGCCTGTCATCCTGCAGTGGCCAAAAATGATGCATTTACATAATGTTCCCGGTTCTATGTGGAATTAGAGATCCCTTGTACCTAAATTTAGATAGAATTGGGGACCCTTTGTTTAGAGTTAAAATAAAAACACATAAAATATCATATTGCTTCGAAAGGAAGGAATGCCAGTCGTTGTTAGCGAAGCTACAAATATTTCAATATCATATGAATTGTAGAGTGCCTAGAATGCATTCTTACACGTCACAAATAAAACCAGTGTATGAATAATATAACAGGGCTCACACACACACACACACACACATACACACACATGCTCACACACATACTACACACCCTATCACCCATACCTCCTAATACATACATGTAGAGGGATTGACAAAAAATCATGTGCTCTCTATATAATGTCATCGTTGGGATGGATAACATCTTTTAATCAGATCACGGTGGGCTCACCTTTTGGTTATCCCTTGGACTTTGGAAGCTGTATTTTTGGTCTGATTGCTAACGAGGTAGGATTGAGGTCTATGTGCTTTTAAAGCTTCATCTTTTTTAAAAAAATCAGCATTGTACTTTTGCAACATTTTAAAAATCGGTAGTTGCATTTAAAAACCTGAGTTAGTCAATGTTATGTGCACAAGTTTGAAATATGTTGAATGAACCCGTTTATATTTGCTCCTTTTGCGTGTCTATATCATCTCAAATACCTCCATAGTAAGATGGTGTCTTGTGTAAATACGTAAAAACCTCAGTTTTAGGAGTTTTTGTTGTGCTTTGTATAGAAGACTTGTTCCTACATTGAATCAAATGGCCACTGAGTACCTAGTGGTTGATTTAATGCTACATTTTGCATTGAAGCGTATTAGTGCAACCTATCAATCGGGTCCCCAGACTAGCTTTTTTCACGCAGATGAGCAAACATTGGTATAGTCTGAGCCACATAACAACCCGCAAGAAGAAATTGGATAGCTCGCAATGGCAAATGTCCACTACACATGAGGAAATACATCATATTCTACTTCATTATTATTCATATTTCGACGATAAAGGAACATTAATCCATGCCAATCCCTCTACTCTATAATCTATTCTATTCATGTTAAAATATGTGCTAAGGATGCTGCTGTTGCTTGAACAAGTGTTATCATCAGTGTGAGGGAATGAGGAGAAAAGTGGCAGAAGACGTGGCCTACATGTATTGCAGTAGTGACTGTGTGAAGATGAAGAAAATGATCCACAGTGGGCAAACAGAGGACCTAGATTTGGCAGAACAGAAGCTGATCCTGATCATGAAGATATATACAGCTCCCTGATGCTTTATCAAGCTGTGTTGCTGTTGCAGTCCACACGGCTGTAGCAGGATGCACCACTTCTTCTGTCCCGGCAAAATTAAAATAGTACACAGCTCCAATGCATGTGAACGCATATCGATTATTGATCATCATCAGACAGAGGTGCTGATAGGAGGTTAAGAGTGTGCCATAAGATTTAAGTATCTGTTCTAGTACTTCGAAACATGCTTGGTAAAAAGAAGTAAACATTGGGATTCAAAAGATTATAAACCATTGTCATACATTTACTTTTATACTAATACATGTGGAACAGAGTATGACTAACTATACTACCATGCTACAACACTAGGACTGCAGAAGTATAAGGCAGCATTTGGCATTAAGTCCATCTTTTCAGAGACCAGTTGTGCTCAATGCATCAGATTTAGCAAGCCGAGCAGTGTCTGAACTGGTGTGACTTTCATATGTACTGAGCCTGTGGTGCAAATTATGCATGTGTGTATGTGTGTGAGTGTGTGCATGTGTGTGTGTAGAAGTAGTGAACAAAAGGGATATAATATCATTAGCTTATAAAAAATGACCATTTCTTATTTGAAATGCAAATAGATTATTCGAAAGATGCTTGTATATGTATATGGGGTGTCCTGCACAGTGCGGTAGTAGGTAGTTTAAATTTTCTGTGAACTGGAATGTTCCTCTATCAAATTATACTTACACATCAAAAATCGGACCATCCTGCATTTTCATTAGCCATACATTTCAATGCGAGCATTGCTCTTTTTTGCTTGTCCTGGAAAATTTGAAAAGCCCCACTAGTGTAGTTCTGCTGGACACTGTCCCATAAAAAATGATAGGGTCACAATTCTTCTACCTTTTATAGTCCGAAGAGTATTAAAAATAAAATAAAGTTTATTCACTCTAATTCATTTACTTTTTTTTTTTTTGCGTTTGTGTCATTTAATTTACGAGTCTAACTGTGAAATTTATGCTGATGTCATCCTTAGAAAGTTATCCTAAACTGTATAAATTGAGAGATAAAACAAGTACAATGTGTACAATACTAAAAGCTGGATGCAGCATGCACACTAGGCTGAATCCTAGATGCATTCCTGTATACAGCTGAACACTCAGATGCACACAGCTCAACATTTTGCTCACGAGGTATTTGGAAAAGACCTCACAGCAGCATATGTGTCTGCTTGGGGAGTATCTGGAAATGAGTGAATCACGTATGAAGGGTTGGCTTTGCTAGAAATGCTGCTATCTGTCTCAAGACCGACACTGCACTGATCAAAAGAAGGCCTGTAGGTAATAGGATTGAAATTAAGTAAAAAAAATACCCTGAAATTCAGAAATCCTTTCTACAAGACAAATCAAGTAAAAAAAATATTCCCTTCCTCCTCCTTCTCCTCTCCTTCCCATTCAAGAAACTTCCCTAGATCAAAGCTTGAGAGACAGGAACTTTGGTTGTGTGCTCCAAATTGGTGCACACCATAGTTATATTGAGCCACCATCTATCTTCTAAAAGAACCCTCCCCCCTCCCCCTGCCATCACCTACACACATACAATCCTGCATGCCAATAACAGCTATGCCATGAGAAGCACAACAAAAAGGCAGAGCATGCCAGTGCATACCACTATTGTCAACGGGAGGGGGAAAGTGTGAAGCAACTCCGAATCCACATAAATGACTGGACATTAACTGTGCATACAAATGCACATTGCAGTATAAAATGGATAGTATATCCCCTCCCCATCATCCATTTGCACTCTCTGCCCCCTTTTCTTGTTTTAGCATGCAGTAATAATTTCCACTGACTTGTTATCAAAGCGGACAGCCGGTGTGGTGATGGTTCTCTTCTTCATCTTCCTTAGAGCAAAGATCAGCACAACGATGAAAATTGTGATACAAACTCCTACTACGATGCCTCCCACTATAGCACCAGCTGCTGAGCCAACCGTGTCTGCAAGTGCCACCTGCTGTCCTGACCCAGTTGTGGTGGTACTTGGTTTGGTGGTGGTGACAGCTGTTGGGCAGCCCATGTCACGGACAGAGCTGATTTGAACTGGGCAGTTCTGGTCTACTGATAGTGTCGCACCGAAAATATTAATAGCTCTGGTGTTAGTAATCCAGCTTTGCAAGTACCCAACCAGGTTGCTGCTCACACTTCCTCTAAGCGTAATTGATGTAGCATCAAAACAGAGTAGTCCAGCAATTCGAATTGTGATTCCACAGGAGCAGAAGGCATTGATGTATTGAATCACATGTAAGGAAACTGCATCAGTGGTACCTGACAGCTGGAAAAAAAAAGAAAATAGTAGTGTGCTTAGAAAGCCATTTAAAGCTACAAAAAATAGGAAACCAAAACAAAAAAGGAGTACAATTTGGATTCAGCTAGTGACATAGAGATTGTCAGTTGGGGTATGTTTGTACCTTCCACTCTGTGCAGTTATTTACACCATCCAGCTTCACTTGAATCAGTGTGTAGTTAGTGTTAGTAGGTGGCAGGGTAGTAGGGGCAGATGTAGGAGTGGTGGCTGGGGGATGAAAAGAGTCAATAAAATAAAACCAATTCACAGTATATGCATTGCAAAACTAAATCTGTTGTTATGCTGATTTCTACTATTTATCCAATTGCAACACTGTTTTATTCATATGCAGTTACTTTGGGTTATGAATTGCTGAACATACCACATATATTTTCATCAAAGCCGGTGTATGGGCAGTCTCTTACTCCATTGCATACTGCTGTTGACGGGATGCATGTATCACCAGAGAACAGGGGACATTCAAATTGAGATGAGGAGCAAGTACCTGATGGGGAAATGACCACACTAGTATGATACACAATCATAATGTCTGCAAGGTAATGCAAAGAAATGTAACGAAAAGCTTTATGCTCTCAAATGGTACAAGCAATCCATTTCTGATGAACTCATCAATCTCATTACAGAAGCAGGCATAACTGTAGGGTTAGTGTATAATGCACAAATTAAAAGTGCATTGATGTGCTTATTGAATAAATATAAGAAAAACACTGGCAATGATCTTACCGCATCCAAATTCATCACTGTAGTCACTGCAGTCCGCCACATGGTCACACACCCTGGAGAAATCCACACACTGCCTATTCTGGCACTGGAACTGGGTAGCATTGCAAGATCCTGAAAAAAAAAATGGAGACGAACATTACAGCAAATGCATGGTGCAGCTGCCCATCAGCAATGTGACTGATGCTTGCAGTAAAAGAATAAAAATGCAATATGCAACAAGCATGTAATGTCTCTTGGGAAGGAGACTCAATATTGGAAGAGACTCAATACTGAGAAAGAGCACGTATAATTGAACATGCCGAAAAACAGTAGCACTACATGCATTGTATTCGTAATAAGAAATCTCTATTGGCATCCATCCGGCATTAGGGATGAATTATAGAATGCAGATTGATCACTCACCACATCCAACTTCATCGCTCCCATCTCCACAATCATTGGTAAGGTTGCATATACCGGATGCTGAGAGACATACTCCATTTGGGCAGAAACGTGCAGTACATGCTGTGCACAGGAATGATACATTGCCATGAGGTATATATTGTTTTGATTACACATTAAACATTTTCTGATTTCAATTTGGGTGTTGCATTACCATATGCACACGAACCCATTTGTATTTTGACTGATTCTCAACTTTATTATTTTTTTGGAAATATACGTCATGCAGGTCTCTTCAGCAACTATAGTCTTGTACTCAGCCCCCACCATGACGTAGCAATAATCATTTACATCATGGTGGAATTAAAATTGGTCTTTTAGGCGGAATGTGTAATTGCTTTTGCTAGCCATTCCCTAGGCAGGAGATAGTGTACTGTTGTACATCCATGTATGGTAACCATTTCATTATAGAAACGTAAATCATGTACTGTGCTTCACTAAATGTACAGTATTCTGGACCATACATTACATGCTACACATTTAAGAGAATAAAGTAGTAATGGTGCTAAAGTGGACCGGAGAACAGGTACTGTGTGACTTGTGAAGAAGTGTTAGCTGTGTATCGTTTGGACAGCAGCTCGGACCATGCCAAGTTGCACATGGATACCTTTCGAAACCTTCATCAGGGCACCATTGGTGGTGAAGAGATGATAAATAAATTCAAAGAAGTTTCTACTGGCCAGAAAGTACCGAAGCAGTAAGATATTAATATAGATATAGAACCTGTACTGATAGAAAGAAAGCTTGCTCCAAAGGGAAAGGCCCCTCCCCCCCCCCCCCCCCCCCCCCTACAGATATTATGAGCTGGGTACCCAATATGTGTCGATATCATGGGACCCCTTCCTGAGGCTGAGGATGGTGTAAATGTGTTCTGGTAGCTGCAGATTGTTTTTACCCGGGTAGATGTGTGGCATGCATAATCAAACGTCTGAAAGGGATATGTGAATTGTTGCAGATTAGGAAAATGCACACTACCAGCATATCAATATAGATGTTCTCATACAACTGATATGAGGGGCTATTAGATTTGTAACTCAACAGTGTGCTCAATGAGCATCAAATGCAGAATGAAATCCACTAGCGTAAATTCATGATTTGCAGTTTACATGTGCATGCTTCATGTATTTTGAAATATATAACATGGTTGCACAAAGCAGGAAGCAAATAATTTTAAGTGCCCATTGGGTTGGTTGGAAGCATGTGTATGCTGTGCTTTAGACTAGATAACACAAACCAGTGCATGTGGGTTAACTAGGTGTAAGAGTATTGGGCCCCCAGCCCTCATGTAAAAGGGATTATCGAGGTCCCAGTATTCAAAGATATTGTAACAATTGTGCTTCAAACAAAGCGCATGCATGTCAAGAACACAACGTACTATGTCACACCAAGTACTCGACACATGGCTTACTGCATCCTTCTTCATCAGCATTTGAGTATGGGCAGTCCTGTATTCCATTGCAAGCCAAAGAAGAGTTGATACACTCATAATAATCACAGCGAAAGTGATATGGGGAGCAATAGCCTGCAAATAATGAAGAAAAAGTACAATTTTTAATAACCTGAAAGTAGAACTAAAAAGTCTCTATCTCTGTTATAACAGAAAGCCTCAGAGCATCAGAGGAATTTGGACTAATGAGTTGACTTGGGACTATGAAAAGGGTTGAATAAGTTTCTTTTTAGGTAGGGTTTAATGAGTAATCTGGGCTTGGATGTAATGGTACACTGCTGTAGTTGCCATGCAATTACTAAATTCTATGTACCTTGCGAACATGCATGTGGAAAATTTTTTAAGTAGCCAATACTATTTCCTATCACAAATCGGAGGAAATACAGTACACTTCCCCTCATGCTTTATTGTTGACCGGGAGAGGTAGAGTTTGAATTTTACTTGCATGTGTGGAAATCATTAATGCACACTAATTAACTCCAAAAAAACTCACCACATCCAAATTCATCACTGTTGTCACCACAGTCATTGTAGTAGTCGCACACATAATTTGCATTTGTACACATTTTATTTTTGCACTGAAACTGGTCTGCACTGCAACGCCCTTAACAGAGACACGAATTGACAGTAATCATGTCTGGTGGTAATGTCAGCAAATGGGTTAAAGCACTGCAATACATTCGAATTCCAATAAGCGAAATCAAGTTCTGAAATTGAAACTCCCATTAGAAATGGACTTGATGGTTATTAATGCTGTGTGGTAGAACTGTATTCAACTATTCGGAATTATTCTCACAACATGAAACTACACAAGACCAGTGACTTTGGCTTGTGTTATTAGACAGTTAATGTAATGGACCCAAAGGTAAATGAACATGCTCCCTGAATCGAAAGAAAATTCTTAATTTAAACGAATGATGTAATGCACATGGTCCAATCACATTGTGCAATGCCATGTGATAAGTGAATTTGTAACATCATCATTTTGTTTCCTACAACCGTCCATTGTAGTGCATGATCACCCCTTGACAGCATATCAGTATCAGAGACACTTCTCAAGTACATTCTAACTTCAGTGAATATCTTATTTATAATAACAGGTTGAAGAAAGGAAAAATTGGGATGAAGGCAATATATTGGAGCTGATTTCACTCTCTAACATGCCTTGACTATAAGAAAGGAGGGCTTGTTATACTGCGCCACAATGAAATTTGTCACTGCATTGGAGAGGTGTGGCCCCAAGTCATCAAAGAGCCAGGAGTAACTGAAGCTACTATCACTACACATGATCCCAGGACTAAGGCTTGACTTGGGCATCTGCCTGTTTGGCAACCACAGGTGTAGGTGTTGCGTGATGTTCGTGTCGTAGACACTGACTCCCCCATCACACTGCCATTGAGCACCTGAAGTCATACTTGAATCTAGCTCGCAAGAGAAAATAAGAGTGTACAAAAAATTAGTAGAAGACAGAAGAGGCACCTTCCCCCTATTTGTGACTGTATGAAGAAGTTAACCACTTTCTCAAGCTGGCCTGTCATTCAAGTGTGGCTTGCTGTTGCTGGGGTTGAGCAGTTAGCTTATGTCTTAGAGGGTCATGTCTTAGAGGGTCATGTCTTAGAGGGTCATGCACCAATTGGAGAAGTGGACTGGGATTTGAAAATGATGCTTCTTTGGCCACATTCCTGGAAAGAATTTGTCTATTTGTTTTCATTTTTGTTCATTGTATGCTATAGTATGTTATTGTATGTCTTACTCAGAAAATAATGTATATTGCACATGTTGTTGCCTAAGAAAGTTAGTTTATGAGATAATGAGTCACAAGACTGAAGCCAATATGCCGCAGGTGTATCGTATGCCTAGTGCTGAAATTGGTATGTTGTACATGCGCAGAGCCTTGCTAAAATATGGAACATTTTGATGGTTATTGGTGCATGATAACGTACATCAAAACAGCATTTGCATGCGAAAGAAGTTGCCCACTAGAGTGATTATAATGGGAAAGTTTTTAGATAAGGCAAGATGACAGACAGTGATAGCTTTAATTCATATTATTAAAACCAAATAACGCTTTACCCTCATTTGTGCTGCTTTACTGTACATCATGTGGTAAGGATTGTAATTACCACATCAGCAGTTATATTTAACTTCAAATCCAAAGGACATGAGGTTAAATGTGCAATATTACCTAACGTGCATAGAAAACATTTGAACATTTTTCAGCTGGTCTGTACTTAACATATAATCATGAAAATGTAAAATGGCCTTTAAGAAAGATTTAAAAAATGTATGAAATTGTGGTGACTATTGAAAGTTTCGAAATACTACAAAACATTCACGAGCTACAAGCACAGTTTAATGTGTTTGAAGACACACCAAAACCTTAAACATGTTATGTCTTGATTTCCCCTACCCCATTCTTACTGAATGGGTTTTTGAGATGATATTCACTATCAACTTTCACCATATATGGTATTAATAAGATCATATATGGTTAAAATTGATCATGACATCTCAACTACCCCCTGCTTACCACAGCCATCCTCATCACTTCCATCTCTACACTCATCCAGTCCATTGCATCTGCTTGAGTTTGACACACACAGTCCATTGGCACAAGCAAAATTTTGGCAGGCTGTGAAAATGGAACTTTTACAGTATGTATTTAGGTTCTTTAAGCATGTAATTTAGGGATGCAATCAAATAACATAGCTTTTTACTATGACACTTGTAAAGTCCTAATAAAATGTAATGACATGCTCACTTCTTTATCCTTTAGGCCTTAGAAAAAGACACATTAAAAAAATTCAATAATTTGAGTAAATGATTGCATCCTTTACGTACAACATCCTAGTTCATCTGTTGCATCATAGCAGTCAACGGCTCCATTGCAGACCAAAGAGGCATTGAGACAGGCATAATAGTCACAATGAAACTGATTGGCCCGGCAGTAACCTAAATAGAAAAAAAAGTGATTATTTACTTATTCAACAATGTATCCTTAACTGTGCAGAATGTACTCTAGTTAAATTAATCATGGTTATACATTTATTGTGTACAAATGGGCATTAAAGTGGAAAATACAAATTGCAGTGGTATGCCACTTCCTTGCATGCATCAAACCTTACACTAAATTTAGCATCATTGTTGCTTCTACTTGTGTGCACACAAGTGGGTTTGGCATGGTGCAGGACATGCAGCACACACTGCATAAAATAGTGGAATGGAACATACCACAGCCAAACTCATCGCTGAGATCTGGACAATCATTGTAATAATCGCAGACCCAATTTGCATAGGTGCAATCACCGCTTTGACACTTGAACTGCCAGGGTGCACAAGATCCTGAAAATTAGAAAATGGAGGATAAATCTACAAATACAAGAACATCGATGAGCAAGACTTGGTTTATGACATGTACCATTGCCCACATCCCCCTCTGAACATTTTGAGGCTTTACAGGTATGCGTAACACATGTTGAATCAGACTACCAATGTGCCAGTGACTTTGTCTATATTTTCGGTGCACATCAATCTCAACTGCAACTGAGGTCATTATGTATTTGATATGCACAAGTAGTTAAAGTTGTGATTTTACATGGAATATGGCACTGATTTAGGCAAAAAGGTTTGCCATCATATTTTTATTAATAATTTAAGACTCTAATCAAAATGTCGTCCATTATTATATACATTTTGCCCTGTTAAACATCAAGGTATCTTTCCCTGCTCCAATCTTACCACAGCCATCCTCATCACTTCCATCTCCACAGTCATTCACCCCATTGCATCTGCTTGAGTTTGACACACACAGTCCATTGGCACAAATATTAGTTGAGCAGGCTGGGGGAGGTGCAAGAGGGGAGGGGAGATAATAAAGCATTTCATTATTTCATTTCAATACTTGTTATCTGAACCTGCGTCAGCAGGTTCAATATAGGATTGATTGAGGAATGATGAATGTCATTAAAATTTTTAAATCGTGTCGGGAGGGACAACGGAGAAACGGATCACTTATCTCGTTGCAGCAATCGAACGACAACACCAAGATCTACGTTTTCATGCTAGTTTCATGTCATTAAACTATGCGCTTCCAGACAAACAAAGAACCTGCTTCTCGTGCCCATTCCCCAAAAAATTGTTCATAGTCGTCGTCGTCGTCGTCGTCTTCTTCTTCCTTAGGAAGGTATAACTCGAGCTACGAACGGTTTTAAAGAACGACAATAGTACCAATCTTATCAGAATTTACCGGCACGTTATCCTAGCGTGTCATTTGGACACATATCACATCTAGAAAGAAACTACAGCGAGAAATACCTTATTTGGTTGCAAGTTCTAGCAAGTTCTAGCAAGTTCTTAATAAAATGTATAATTTTAGGGAGTATAAATACTCCAACAGGCACTGAATTTATTTGGTGTTCCTATTTAGTCGTTACTTACTTTGGCTAGTGAAGTTGTTTTTCCAAAAATGCCTTCGCGTAATCAAAAGAAGAGATCTAAGCAACGAGCGGAATACCTCCAAAAACGAGAAGATATTTTATCACAAGAGAACAAGGCTAAAGCCCGAGCGCGCTACAAGGCCGACCCTGAAAAGAAGAAGGCCTCTGTACGCGACACCTACAAGGCCGACCCAGAGAAGAAGAAGGCCTCTGTACGCGACACCTACAAGGCCGACCTGAAAAGAAGAAGGCCTCTGTACGCGACACCTACAACGCAAATGCTGTATCTAAGCGTGCTGCTAAAAGGCAGCGATATCAAGAGGGCGTCGAGGAGAACCGTGCTGCTAAAAGGCAGCGATATCAAGAGGGCGTCGAGGAGAACCGTGCTGCTAAAAGGCAGCGATATCAAGAGGGCGTCGAGGAGAACCGTGCTGCTAATAGGCGGATATACAGGGGCAATTCAGCTACCATTAAGGCAGCTAGAAGGAGTCGGTATTGGAAGGGTCGTAGAACTACCACTACCACCCAAAGGTATGTTATAAATAGCATGCTGTATGTAGCATTTAAAGTCTAAGGGCTGCTTTCTTACGTGCTAATGCAAGTTGCTCATGGCTTCCTGTCATGCACACATTAACACATTTCTTGTACGCTTGCATGCATATTATCAGATGTACAGTAAGGCTTCCCAGTTCCCTGGTAAAGGTCAATGTTTGTACAAAAGGTTATTTGTGCATGCATCTGTGTCTGTTACATTGTACATTAGTTATCTGATGTTGAAAGAAAGGACTACACACGTGTGTATAGTACAAGTCAGTCATGCGCATCCACCCCTTGCTGCAGAACTGCACCTGCATGCACCTCAGGTCATGTGATTGGATGAAATTCTACCAATAGAATTTTAGCACACCTACACCCACACACACACTCCACCCCTCCCCCTCAGTATGTGATGGCATGCATGAAAAAGCGACCAATCAGTGAATGGACGGATGAAATTAGACCAATAGAATTATAGCACAGCTAGAAAACATGGCTGTGCATGTATACCAGTATAAACCAACGACCCGTAGAACAGCACATTTCTCTCTTGAAAAAAATTCAAAGGTAAATACTAAGTTTTTTACAAGTTGTTTCAATACTCTGTCACGTAGATGGCTGAAGAAGTCGGGAAAGAATTTTTTGATGACTCTGAAGGAGAGGAGGTCGAGGAAGCACATACATCCTCCTTCATCACAACTTCTGCCCCCGCCAGCGCTAGCCCCACCACCAGCAGCAGCGCTGCCCCTGCCAACGCTAGCCCCACCACCACCAGCAGCGCTGCCCCCGCCAGCGCTAGCCCCACCACCAGCAGCAGTGCTGCCCCCGCCAACGCTAGCCCCACCATCAGCAGCAGCGCTGCCCCCGCCAGCGCTAGCCCCACCGCTGCCCCCACCAGCGCTAGCCCCACCACCATGGCCAGCAGCAGCGCTGCCCCCCCCCCCAGAGTTAGTCCCACCACCACCAGCAGCGCCCCTCCCACCGCCAGTACCAGTTCTGCCCCCGCCACTGCTCCCCCCAATGCTGCCCCCGCCATCGGCATGGCCATACCCAAGGCGGGGGGGGGGGGGGGGGGGGGGGGGGGCAAAATAATTAATTATATTAAAACAATTATACGTACCATTTTTAATTAATTATGTGTTCGTTAATTTATTACTTTTCATTATTAAAGTCGTATTGTAAAAACAAAGCGTTTATAAGTTCTTTGACACGGAGAAAAAAAAAACTTATGAAACAAGTAAATAAAAACATTCTCTAACGAGAAAGTTGGTGGGCATATAGGATTGACAATGTTGGTGTAAAAAGCACGGAAACAAGTGTGACAGAAATGTTACTGGAAAATTGAAATAGGCCTATATTTAGCCCATTTTCTCAGGCGTGCGCTGCCTAAATGTGACTGGGCTAAATATAGGTCTATTTCAATTTTCCAGTAACATTTCTGTCACACTTGTTTCCGTGCTTTTTACACACCAACATTGTCAATCCTATATGCCCACCAACTTTCTCGTTAGAGAATGTTTTTATTTACTTGTTTAATATAATAACATAACAACAAATTTACATTTTACATGGCGAATGCAACATACAAATCAAATGAAAATTTTTGTCTGTGGCTTTCAAACATAAAATGTACATTTGTTATTAACCAATTGTATCAGAACAGCAGTACACTTGTGCGATTAAATAATAAATGGGACAGTTTCCGCGAAAATTGCCCCACGGTTATATTATAAAATGTTATAAAAATGCATCGCGAGTGAATCGCTATAACTTCCCAACGGTTAACGCTATCGACTTCCTATTTTCAACACTTCATACTACACCATTTCAATACGGTAAAACGTATTTTGGGGTCTTGCACTAGTTCATTGCTGATGCTACGAAGTCCGATACCCCATGGGGTTCAAAACCGCCACATCTTCAGGTAGGAGCATTCAAATCGCTTCAAATTCAGTATGTACATATAGGGGTTCTGTTGCTATTGATGTGTTCAGTTCGTTAATTTTTACTCTATCCGTCACGGAGATACAGCTGTGCAAAGTTAATGCACATTTCCCGCTCATTTTTGCATGCAACCCGTGTTCCATTCTCCCAATCCACAATAAATTTTGATAACTTCTTTGTTCCGCCCATTTCTCCCTTAAACTAAGCTAGCCGTTCCCAACTGTTTTTGTCTCACTCAGGCAGTGAGTTTATGCGGGAAAGTTAAAAGAAGAAGAACACTGCTCAGTTCCAGACGATCGTACCAAATTAACGGACCCAAGTGAATGGTTGCAGTATAACCTTGCGCCTCCCACGTCGCCGGCAGTATTCAAAACGGCACGCGTAAGGCTATTTGCTACGCACTCACATCATCCTCTAGTCGTGTAATAAAGCTTTCCTATTTGCCATCATCTTGCTAAAATCATCGTCTTATATCTGCCACGCCCACTCGGCTACGATTGCATTGATTTCGGTCTCACACAACTTTCAACTCACACAACTTTCAACTCACACATAGTACATGAACTCATGCTGGCTCCCACTTGTGCACACACTTGCATTGTTGCGTACATGGCCCTGTACACTATCGTATGGCGTATTTTCTTATACACAACCACACACACGCACACACACACACACACACACACACACACACACACACACACACACACACACTCATGTACATCGTACTTGCACACACCAGTTATACATGTGGTAAACAATACCTGTCTGATGATGGTACAAACACTCTCACTCACAAAATTTGTCACACGCACATGTATTCTATTCAATTCAACTGTACTTGTGCATGTTTGTACAGACCACTGATTCTATGTAAATTTGTGTACCAAGCTTTCTGTACATGTATCGTACATTGTGTCCCCATCTGGTCCTTTACATGTACACAAACATTGCACACTTGCATAACACACACACCACTGTATAAATGCACACACAAAAACGCTCACACACAACATATAGATACACACACACACACACACATACGGACACGGACACACTCACAGACACAGGCACAGACACACAGGTAAACATGAAATACACATAGACACATGCACAACACACACACAGACACACACAGACACACACACATAGACACACACACATAGACACACACACATAGACACACACAACACACACACACACAGACACAGACACACACACAGACACACACACATGACATACACACAGACACACATGGACACGGACTCACACACATGAAATTCCCAGACACACACATGCACAGACACACAGACGCAGGCACACATGGACACACAGGCATAGACACACACATGCACAGACACGCACATGCACAGACACACACACGCACACACAAGATACACACATGCCATGCACGCACAACAGACACACAAGCACACAAAGACACACGCACGAAATACACAAACACACCTACAGACACACACATGAAATACACAGACACGCACACAGACATGCAGACATACAGTACATGTACATGCACACAGACTCATACCCAAAAATGCATATAGACACGCACACAAAATACACATACACACACATGCAGACACACATGCACACACATGGACACACAGATACACACACGACATACAAACAGACACACACATATACAGACACACATGTAGCTACATGCATGTACCTACGTGTATGTACCGTCTCTAAAGTGAGAGCTCTAGGTCATGTACATGCATCATACTCCCAAAGAATTGGTCCTCAGCCCCCATAGGATTGGTGTCCCGTACCACTGTATGCATGTGGCAAAGTATATCACTGTATTCACCACAGCACTGGGCCCATGGTACAATATTAATAAGTGTGTGTGGGCGGGGGGGCTGATTTCTTTTGAGCAAAATGAATAATTAAATATACAAGTCTACATGTAGAGATGCACGAATTTATTTTTAATCATGATGTGTATGATGTTGTCATCGAAAAAGTTGTTGTCGGCTATCATTCCTTGATGAATTTATACAGTTGGCCAAAAAATTGTGGTGTGTGTGTGGAGGGTCCCTGCAGCGTGCATAAGACTTTAAGTTCTTACATACTCACATCCATCTTTTTGTAGTTAAGTACAATTGTGTAATAAAGCTTTCCTGTTTGGCAAAATCCTTGATCCTTGAACAACTTCTTATCATTCTTTATGCCTCCACTACTCAGCTATGTGGCTTGTGTACCAGTTGCAGGGACTTGAGTCTCTCTTTGCCCATACAATATTTAGCTCACACAGAGTACATGAACATGCCCTCATGTTGGTTCACACACCCTGATGCATGTGTATATGTTATGCACATGCGTCTGTACATCCTAAGCACAACACACACACACACACACACACACACACACACACACACACACACACACACACACACACACACACACACAAACACAAACCCACACACACAAACACACACACACAAACACACACACACACACACACACACACACACACACACACACACACACACACACACACCAGTTTCCTCTGTATTGTTGCAAGCAGACGTATACTCTTCTCTCATCTAGCACTCTGTACAAGCGCTCGTCTGAAGCCTTTTCTGGAGTACAGTATAATGAATATCGTTACTAGCTTGCAATCGATATGTCTGTGTAAACTACCACTGGCCCTGACCTACCACGATCTGCAACGATAAGGGAGGTACAATAATTTCATCGCAGGTCTACTGTTTCCATCAGCACAATGTTGTGTGTCCCCCATTTCGCACTAATTGAATGCAGCGAATTAAACGAGTGTACATGAACTCAGATTGCTGTTCCTCACCATAAGTACAAAGTACGTACTGTGGCTTGCTATAACCTTCTACGAGTAGTCATTTAATTTACTACATACAAATTAGTACAGTGTGACACGCAACACTCTTCTTGATGAAAAACGCAGTTTGTTTTGAAGGGCGATAGTTCTGCCTGGCGATGAATTTCCCTATCATTGCTGATTGCGGTAGGTCAGGGCCCGTGGTTAGTATACACAGACACAATGAATAGCGATATTCATCATTCCATGAGCCACTCAAAAGGAAAAACAGAAGCCTCTTGAGCTTGTTTGCTAACCATGGCATATCTTATGACTTGTCCCTATTTGTGTCAGGGGACAGTCCTATAAGGACACAATGTATGCATAAAGGACCAGTCCTATGACACTACATACCTACATGTGTAGACATGTCTCATGGTCTCATGAGCTGTTCAATGAATGCATGTGCAGAGAAGGCATTCAGTGAGAGAAAATGTGTGTACCATCATTATCAGGGAGCACTACTGTTGTTTCCACATGAACAACAGTGTGTGCTTCGTGTGTCACGTGTCTGTGCACATGTGCGAGTCTGTGTGTGCGTCTGTATATCTGTGTGTGTCTGTGTGCATGTGTGTATCTGTATGTGTGTCTGTGTGTATTGTGTGTGTATCTGTAAGTGTGTGTCTGTTGTGTCTGTGCATGTGTGTCTTTATGTATTTTGTGTGTGCGAGTCTGTGTGCAAGTCTGCGTGTCTGTGTATTTCGTGAGTGTCTATATATTTCGTGTGTGTGTCTGTGTGTGCTTGTGTGTCCGTGTGTGTGTGTATCTATGTGTGTGTGTGTCTATGTGTATGTCGTGTGTGTATGTTCCTGTGTGTGTCTGTGCATGTGTGTGTCTGAGTGTTTTGTGATTGTCTCGTGTATGTGTGTCTGTGTATTTCGTGTGTGCCTGTGTATGCATGTGTGTCTGTGTGCCTGTGTGTGTGCTAGTGTGTATTTCATGCATGTGTGTGTGCATGTGTGTGTGCATGTGTGTGTATGCATGTGTGTGTATGTGTTTGTCATATGTGTGTGTCGTGTGTTTTGTGTGTCCATGTGTGTGTCTGTGCATCTGTGTGCGTGTGTGTGTTTGTATGTGTCTGTGTATGTGTGTGTCTGTGTGCGTTTGTGTGTGTGTGCGTTAGCATGTCTGTGTGTGTGTGTTTGTATGCATCTGTGTATGCATATGCGTCTGTGTGTGCATGTGTGTGCTAGTGTGTATTTCATGTATGTGTGTGTCTGTGTGTGTGTTTGTCATGTGTGTCGTGTGTTTTGTGTGTCCATGTGTGTGTGTGTGTGTATCTGTGTGTGTGTTTGTATGCGTCTGTGTGTATGTCATGCGTGTGTGTGTGCGCGTTAGTGTGTCTGTGTGTGTGTTTTTGTATGTGTCTGTGTGTATGTCATGTGTGTGTGTGTGCATTAGTGTGTCTGTGTGTGTGTTTTTGTATGTGTCTGTGTGTATGTCATGTGTGTGTGTGCGTTTGTGTGTGTGCGTTAGTGTGTTTGTGTGTATGTCATGTGTGTGTCTGTGTGTGTGTGCGTTAGTGTCTGTGTGTGCCTGTGTGTGCTAGTGTGTATTTCATGCATGTGTGCGTGTGCGTGTGTGTTTGTCATATGTGTGTCGTGTGTTTTGTGTGTCCATGTGTGTGTCTGTGTATCTGTGTGTGTGTGTTTGTATGCGTCTGTGTGTATATCATGTGTGTGCGTTTGTGTGTGTGTGCGTTAGTGTGTGTGTTTTTGTATGCGTCTGTGTGTATGTCATGCGTGTGTCTGTGTGCATGTGCGTTAGTGTGTCTGTGTGTGCATGTGTGTGCTAGTGTGTATTTCATGCATGTGTGTGTGCGTGTGTGTGTTTGTCATATTTGTGTGTCGTGTGTTTTGTGTGTCCATGTGTGTGTTTGTGTATCTGTGTGTGTGTGTGTTTGTATGTGTCTGTGTGTATGTCATGTGTGTGTCTGTGTGTGCGTTTGTGTGTATGTGTGCGTTAGTGTGTCTGTGTGTGTTTGTTTTTATGCGTCTGTGTATGTCATGTGTGTGTGTGTGTGCGTTAGTGTGTGTGTGCGTTAGTGTGTCTGTGTGTGTATGTCATGTGTGTGTGTGTGCGTTAGTGTGTCTGTGTGTGTATGTCATGTGTCTGTGTGTGCCTGTTAGTGTGTCTGTGTGTGCCTGTGTGTGTGTGTGTGTGTGCATGTTAGTGTGTCTGTGTGTGTGTGTGTGTCATGTGTCTGTGTGTGTGTGTGTGTGTCATGTGTCTGTGTGTGTGTGTGTGTGCGTTAGTGTCTGTGTGTGCATTTGTGTGTCTGTGTGTGCATTTGTGTGTCTGTGTGTGCATTTGTGTGTCTGTGTGTATGTCATGTGTGTGTGTGCGTTAGTGTGTCTGTGTGTGCATTTGTATGTCTGTGTGTGTATGTCATGTGTGTGTGTGTGTGTGCCTGTGTGTGTGCATGTGTGTGTGCATGTGTGTGTTATGCAAGCCTTGGTACACAAATTGAAATGCAATCAGTTGAATTGAATTGAATGCATGTGAATGTGACAATGTTTGTGAGTGAGAGTGTTTGTACCATCATCAGACAGGTGTATTGTTTGCCACATGTATGTGTGCAAGTACGCTGTACATGAGTGTGTGTGTGTGTGTGTGTGTGTGTGTGTGTGTGTGTTGTGTGTGTGTGTGTGTGTGCGTGTGTGTGGTTGTGTATAAGAAAATACGCCATACGATAGTGTACAGGGCCATGTACGCAACAATGCAAGTGTGTGCACAAGTGGGAGCCAGCATGAGTTCATGTACTATGTGTGAGTTGAAAGTTGTGTGAGTTGAAAGTTGTGTGAGACCGAAATCAATGCAATCGTAGCCGAGTGGGCGTGGCAGATATAAGACGATGATTTTAGCAAGATGATGGCAAATAGGAAAGCTTTATTACACGACTAGAGGATGATGTGAGTGCGTAGCAAATAGCCTTACGCGTGCCGTTTTGAATACTGCCGGCGACGTGGGAGGCGCAAGGTTATACTGCAACCATTCACTTGGGTCCGTTAATTTGGTACGATCGTCTGGAACTGAGCAGTGTTCTTCTTCTTTTAACTTTCCCGCATAAACTCACTGCCTGAGTGAGACAAAAACAGTTGGGAACGGCTAGCTTAGTTTAAGGGAGAAATGGGCGGAACAAAGAAGTTATCAAAATTTATTGTGGATTGGGAGAATGGAACACGGGTTGCATGCAAAAATGAGCGGGAAATGTGCATTAACTTTGCACAGCTGTATCTCCGTGACGGATAGAGTAAAAATTAACGAACTGAACACATCAATAGCAACAGGACCCCTATACGTACATACTGAATTTGAAGCGATTTGAATGCTCCTACCTGAAGATGTGGCGGTTTTGAACCCCATGGGGTATCGGACTTCGTAGCATCAGCAATGAACTAGTGCAAGACCCCAAAATAAGTTTTACCGTATTGAAATGGTGTAGTATGAAGTGTTGAAAATAGGAAGTCGATAGCGTTAACCGTTGGGAAGTTATAGCGATTCACCCGCGATGCATTTTTATAACATTTTATAATATAACCGTGGGGCAATTTTCGCGGAAAATGTCCCAAATAATCTAGTGAATAAAATAAGTACTCTTATGTGTGTGACATGTCTTTGAATGAACTTAACTTAATATATGCACACTAAAACAAGATATGAGATATAAAAATAGCCCTACCACATCCTCTTTCATCTCTTCTGTAAGGGCAGTCAAATATTCCATCACAAATCCGTGAAGTGTCAATGCACTCATAGTAGGAGCAGCGATATTGAGTGGTTTCACAAAGATCTTTGCAAAATAAAGATAATGGATAATTAAGAACACTTTGCGCATATATGCCTAATGCATAATAAGTATACATATGTCTGTTTCTGGCTGGGTTCTTTGTACAAAGTCTCCTCTATTACTAAGCAAGTATAAGCACAACAATGGTTTACACTCGTAGAGCCAAAAGCATTTGTAAGGGCTGAATTCTATTGGAATATGTTCAATATAAATGACACGTAATTTGGTGATCGTGAAGTATTGAGGTGTTTAATAAGTCTGGGAAAAACCTTACAATATCAATTAAAACATACAACATTGATTTGCTTTATGCTAGAATGACGTGTGCAAATTAAATTGATTGTGTGTATAACTTACCACATCCAAACTCATCACTGAAGTCTGAACAATCATTGTTGTAGTCACAGACTGCAGTTGCATTGATACACATTCCGTTATGGCACCGGAACTGATTCGAGGTGCAGTTTCCTGAATCCAAATACATGAATTGTGTCTCACAACAGAAGATGCTCATTTTATTCAGTAGTAAACAGGTCTTGCTAAAGAACCAGCGAAATCGTAATCTTACCACAACCATTCTCATCACTTCCATCTCCACACTCATCCAGTCCATTGCACTTGCTTGAGTTTGACACACATAGTCCATTGGCACATTGATAATCTGAGCACACTGTGATATAGAAATGAAAAGCAAATAGATGAAATGAAATTGTCGTCTGTGGTTAAAAAGAAATATAGTAATAATAATGACTGCCGCTTTTGACTTGACAGTGACTTCTCCCACACACCGGTGTCACTACCTGAAGCAAGTGTCCCACAGCTGGAACAGGTTCTCTACTGGTTAAGCAGAGAAGGGTACCAGGCTAAAGACCTTAAGACTGAAGCGCCACACTCTCAGATGTAACTTCATTCTCCCTTGCTGTGGAGCTGGATTTTTGAAGCAAGGCAGGCTTCTCCCATTTGGCCTCTTTTTGCCTCTCATATATACCAAGTCAAAGATCTTGGTAGATCTTTATGGGAGGCTGAACGCTGCCCTGGTGTGCTGCAATCAAGGTAGATCCATAGGATATTTTGTTCGATGACTTCATTAAGTTTAGATGTTATTTTGTATTACGTATAAACAAGATAAATTTATAATAATCCTGTAATTACTAAAGGCAGTAGCCAACATATTCTTGCAGCCGGTAGAGGCCTAACCATGATATCCACCCTTCTAGCAGAAGGTAACATTACAGTCTTGATGGAATCAAATTAAGGCTGTGCTATGGAAATTCTCCCCATTGCAGTGAGATAAACCCTTTGCCATCTTACTGGGAAGTGTTTGTGTGCACCAGTGAGGGCTAAGGCTTCAGACAACCTTATCAGTTTGGCATGGCATGTTCTGTGGGAGCAGAGAAGGTAGCTCGCGGCCTGAGGCTATGTATTGAGGAGCACTGGATGGAAGAGAACTTCACAATGATGTAATTAGACACGAAGAATGCTTTTAATATGGTGTCCTGTCAGGCTCTCCTATCAGAGTGTGCTAAGCTCTTCCCAGAGCTCTTCCCATGGACACATTGGTGCTATAACCAGCATTCATTTCTGCGGCATGCAATGGGGAATTTGTCTGCCGTGTCCAGCAAGGTGACCCTTTGACCCTCTCCTGTTCTGTTTGGTGCTAAACATCCTGGTAACCAATAGGGCATCTGATGCAGGTGTGCTCATCTATCTTACCCTGCCTGGTACCTAGGTGATGGGGTTGTGGCAGGTGCTGGCATAGGAGGCAAGAAGGAACTTGCTTCTCGGGAAGAAAAGGGTCCCCCTTTTGGCCTCCATGTCAACATTAACAAGTGTGAATTTTTTGTTTCAGGGTAATTTAAGCCTGTTCCCACCCTCAATGAAACATTCCCATCAGCCTCACATGGAAACCTTAGATAGGTGACTTTGATATCTGCAATAGCTATATCTCCACAAGCACAGTTTAGCTAAACAACTTATGCTACAGCTGGAGGAAGTTGGCATGCATGACCCTCAAGTGGCAGTAATGTTCCTTCATTCTTGTAGTGGCTTTTGCAAACAAGCTAATCTTTCACGGGTTACTCCACCATCCTTTTCTTCTTCCATGGCATTTGAGCTTATTGACAGTGATGTCTGGAACGGCTTGACTCAGAGTACCTCAGTGGACATGATGGACCCTCACGGAAACAGGCTCAACTGAGCGTCAGCAGAGGAAGCTTAGATCTGCGTTCACTAATGCTTCATGCACTAGCAGCTTGCTCTCTCATTTGAGATATTCAACTCGTGTTGCCCCATGCGAAACAAATCATCTAGCAGCAAAAGGTGCTGTTGTCTAAATTGAATGATTATCAGCTCCTATACCCTGTTTGATATGTCCTCAGTGGGTGATAAGGCACAGATCGCTGCACCCCCATTCCTCATCATGGCTTTCATTTGTCCTCTTGAAGGTCTGGGCCTCCCTCCACTTTGAACCTAATCAGTTCCATGTTGCCATAAAATGGTGGCTTGGCCTTAGACACCTCAGGAGGCTCATCATGCTCCGCTCCCTCTGCCCTGATTTCAGCCTTGATCCCCTGGGCCAGCATTGGTGTCAGGTGTTTTGCTCAGTTGGCATCTAGGCTTGCTATCGTATCTACTAAGCCAAACTATGGCAGACTGAAACACCTGCCTAGTTAGGTCAGGTACTTCGGCCATCCTTTGTAGGATTGAACCCCAGTGACCGTCCTATCCGTGCTTTAGGTAATATGTTTTATGTATGTCTGTATGTATGTAGGTATTTTAATTATTCTGCTTTCAAATAATAATTATAGCAGTACCCATGTACAAACATGAAATACACTAGCATAGGCAATGCAGCTGTACATAAAAAAGGAAGATGGGGAAGAATACCAGAGTGACAGCACTACAGTTTGGTAGGTAGTTGTAATAGAGAGAACATAATATGATTCACTATATGCTCAGTCTTATCAAGACTGCGTTCCACCAAATTAAGCTAGATACCGCTATGGGACCGAGGTAGTCGGTCCTATAATGATATCAGGATATCCTTGGATATCCCCGCGGGCCCTATCACTGATGAGATTTGAACTCATATCGTCTCTGTGTCCACCATAGTAGCTTGACTAGGGACCGACAGAGTCAGTCCTATATCAGTAGCCACAGCACCATAGCATTGGGCTATATCCCTGCCTGGGGCTAGGATATAGCCTCAGTTCCAGCTTGAGGCTATGCCTCAATGAATTGATATTGATCATATGGGACAGACTACGTCAGTCCCATATGATAATATCAATTTCAGCTAGGTGACGTTTGTACAGTTGCACACATTGGATGTTATACATTGTACAGTGTCATTCCTCTAGGCAACATACCACATCCTTGTTCATCCGATGTGCTGAAGTAGCAATCATATTCTCCATTGCAAGCTAATGTTGAACTGATGCATATACCATAAAAATCACAACGATACTGATTACGAGAGCAGTCTCCATAGTATAAACCTGTGCACAAATGTAGGGTCACAATGATTTGGGCAAATCCCCTTTAGTAAATGCACACAAGCAAATGGTACTATTCATCAGAGGTGTTAATACTTATGGTGAGTCGTTAAAGCATCTGTTTTAAGAATCGCTCAGTGTAATACCTTCCCCTTCCCTATTTGTAAACAAAATAACAACAAGCACGCGTTTCATTTGTGCATGATCTACATGTATGAATGTGCAACCCACACTCACTGCATCCAAATTCATCACTGTTGTCTCCACAGTCATTATAATAGTTGCACACGCTGTAGGAATTAATGCACCTTCCATTTTTACATAAGAACTGATTTGAATTGCAGGACCCTGAAACAAACAAAAAAAACGACACTCTGTGCATTATCCTGTTGAATGCAATAATTACATGTAATAAGGTGTGTGTGATTAATCTAGGATGGCTTGCAATGTTGGTATGTACATGTACACAGATGCAATATAATAACCAAACATTTCATTTTATGAGTGTGGAGTATAGGGGAGAGTGCTGTCTAAAGCCCTGTGAAACTTGAGATATACAAATTTCTATGTGTTGTCATGAAATTGCTTGATAGCATCATTATGACAATAGCATAAGTATTACATGCTTCTACTCAGTACATATATGCTGCATCGTATAAATGAACAACATTAATCTTGTTTTATATAAAAGCTTACATTGTACGATTTAAATAGTATTTGAATGCCAAAATAAAAAAAAGAACTAAAGCATAAAATACAGATAAAAGTAGGAAATCTGATTGCTTACCAAAGAAATAATACATTGAAATACATAGACATTGTTTCAGCAGATGTATTCATCAAGTACAATAGTAAATATAGTATAATAATACAGTGCAGCAATGTAATTGGTCCTTACCACAACCAGCCTCATCAGCTCCATCAGAGCAGTCATTCCATCCATCGCATATAGTTGAATTTGATCTGCATAACCCATTTGAACAGCGATACCCGGACACACAAGCTAAAAGTACATTGATGATAATTAAATGCATTATATAGATGTATACACATGGTACAGTTTAATCCATATGTGTACCAGTTTGTGTGTTAATGTTCTAGGCAAAGTTATCCACTTCAGTTTTACCATAGCAAGATAAATATACTTTGTTTGATTATAATTTGTACTATCAGAAATGCTTATTCACAAGCTAAAAGAACAAAATTACAAACAAAAGATGCTTGCTCCCATTCCGTAGCTATCATTGACATGTTTGTTTGCTGCACTTTAAATGTTTTACACACTGTATAATAAAATCCTCAGATTGCCTATCTTGATCATCTATGGTTATCCAAAGACTCTTTCCATTTATCAAATTCAAAAAGTACTTCCAGAGCCACTCCAATATGGGATAAAATTTCATTGTTTTGACTGAAGTATCTATGATTCATTGAATGCTGAACAAAGGAATGGTGTAGAAACAAATGAATTACTTATATATAGTTATTGCCACCAGTGTGATAGTATTTTTAAATAGACACTTTCATCTCTCCAGGTTTTCTTTATATTTATATATAAATGTTTAAATTTATTCTTCTATGAGGTTCAGTGTTTTGAGTATAATGAATAACAATAACTAATAGTGTATGAATGATTTCTGGACGTACGGCATCCTTCTTCATCTAAATGGAAATAGCAGTTGTTCATTCCATTGCAGACCAGGGATGAATTGATGCAGCCGCCATACCTACACTGAAGCTGTGTGGGTAAACATGAACCTGCAAGGGAAAGGTATTAGTGAATTCCGTGGCCACTGAATGCCGCGCTTCATTTTGATAGCTATGAAAACTAATGCGATAACCAGATTGTACCATAAAAATGGTACGTAATGCCATTTAAAATCCCATTGTTATTGAGTAGGATGTTACTTCCCAATCATGTTTAGTGCACTAGACATTGACTACCTGTGATTTAGATTATCTTTCCTGCCAAAATAAAAGCAATCATGAATGTGTAATTCATGTGCATCAGTAGGGTTCAATTCCATATGAAAGTATGCATTTCATAAACTCATCGCTGCACTAGATGCATATCTATGTACATTATCGGTAGAACACTTGAGCAAAAATTGAGGTAACTAAAAAAGGTTGCACACCATGTCCATGGCCTCCTCTCCCTAAGGCATGCATAGTATAACTGTAAGCAAATTTATGTAAAAAGAGAAGTGCATTTGTATGACATTGGGAGTGGGAGGCACCAACAGTATACATATAATATGTTGCATGCATAGTAGAATGGAACCTACCACAGCCAAACTCATCACTGTGATCACCGCAGTCATTGTTGCCATCGCACTCGTAACTGGAAGGAATGCAATTTCCATTTTTACACCTGATTTCATAAGAAGTACAGGATCCTGTAACGAGAGAGCCATTTAAGTCAACGAAACTCGCTTACCTACCTCTCTAAACTGTATACCACATCCAACAAATTAGTGCTACATTATGAAGATAGATCTAGTGCTAGAAAAGGACAAATAATTCTAACCACATTTCAATACCATTTAATTCTCCAAATACTTGTAGAGCCACTAAGTTATTTTTCTTCTTTTGTAAAAAGGAGTTGGTTATGATTGGCTGCTGCAGACATAAATACATTTTTAGTATAATGTGTTGCCAGTACATGTTTTAATAATGGTAGAGTAGCTTGGCTATAAACTCAACACGATTATCACAGAGTATTCAGTTTTGTTTCAGTAGTCAAGTTAACAGTATACATGGATCATAACATATTTTATTTGCATGTTGTTATATTCTGGCATAATCTTACCGCAGCCTTGCTCATCACTTCCATCTCCACAGTCATTCACACCATTGCACCTGCTCGCATTTGACACACACAGTCCATTGGAACAATTATAATTCGAACAAGCTGTGGTGAATATAAATATATATACCATTACAATGCAGTATTTAAAAGTAGCACGAAACTTGATTTAATTTATCTAGGCTATGATAAGTGTTTTATTTCATTATTAGTATTCTTTTTTTAATTAAGAAAACAGCAATAGATGTAACATATAGATTTAGTCTGGAGGCTTGGCTGTATTTTATCAGTGATTTAATACATGTATGTGTATAGTGATTAACAAACTAAAATCCGCACACAATAAATTTGCTAAATTTTAGCCTGGTACCCTGGTTGCAGTATGCAGTAGCAACTCATTACAATGGGCGTATTCTTAGGTGAAACGACACGTGGAAGTTGCAGGGGTGAAAGAGAAACGGTGTTTGGAACTGCAAATTTGACTAATTTAAATAGTTACATTGGCGTCACGTAATTACGTCACTAAGCAAGTTGCTTTATTTTGACAGGTTATGAATATGTACTAAGTTGACGCAACACACCGTACTCAGTACCCTACCAAGTAAATTAAAAAATAGCGTTCCAGTCAAGCCTGAAGAAGCGCGCGGAAGCAGCTCTTGGCGGAAGCACCCACAGCATGTAGAGCCGCGGATCAGCCTAAAGCCACAAAACGAGTTCCAGTGGGGGAAAAAGTTTAGGACCGCTAAGTCCATAACGACCTATGAAAACGCTTTGCCTTAATCTGGATCGAAACGAGAAAAAAAAAAAAAAAAAGAGTTTTTGCTGGAACCAAGGTATTGAAAAATACATTTTTTATTGATAAGATTCATCAGATAACGTACGGCATCCATGTTCATCATAACGATTGTAGCAGTCATACACTCCGTTGCAAACGAGGGTTGAGTTGATGCAGGCGAAGTAATCACACTCAAATTGGGATGGTTGGCACCAGTCTGCATTGATAAAGGACGCCATTGTTGTAACACACGCTATATATCTGTACAATAAACAAGCTATATTGCAGCAATCCCCTATCGCATTGTGTATGCACATGCACTGCTCATATACACAAGGTTGCTCCATCATTGTAGTATTTTAGAAGAACTAGTGAATCATTGCACAAAACAGTGCTATGATATAACTGCACCAACATATAGGGGGCCTCCTGGACATCAGTTTGTAAAGCTTTGGTTTTGGCTTAAAAATTAATGAGTACCACAGCAAAAAAAAGGCGCAAATCATATTTTGATTTCACAAGTGATCTGTTTTTTCATATCTGTACCAAAATGAATTTTGATACAGATATGAAAAAACAGATCACTTGTGGAATCAAAATATGATTTGCGTCTTTTTTTTGCTGTGTACGGTTTGGATGGTTCAATCCTGGACCCACGTAATTAATTACTGTGCTAATTTGAAAAGAAAGATTTTTTCCCCAAATACTTTCAAATTAGCACAGTAAGTGGGTCCAGGATTGGATCAGATGCGTTACACCCCATTGATCTATTTAACAAAAATCTACCAATTAATAGGGTATCTCGATAGACTCACGTAATGAAGACCTATACCGCGGCATTGATTATTATTGGACTTACGACATCCGAATTCGTCGCTGTTATCTCCACAGTCATTGACAAAGTCACATACACTGTGCGCATCAATGCAACTTCCACTTCGGCATCTGAACTGGTCGGAGCGGCAAGATCCTGCAATGAATTCAAAAGCAAAAGCTCATTCAACTTTTCGTAAATTGTAGTACATAAACCTTACTGACATGCATGCACCTGTGACAAAAAAAAAAGAAAAAAGAAGATAGTATTAGGTTTTGTTTGATTCATTCTGTTTGGAAATCAACACTTGCTATCTAATGTTTATGTACTTTTTCCACTGAAGCTTCCACCAACGGATGCAACACATGTACACCTACACATGCCACCTACACTTACAAACCTACAAATGTACACCTCCAATACACTCCTATCCACTTACACTCCACATCGATCCCTGAGCTATATGACTTACCACAGCCATCCTCATCACTTCCATCTCCGCACTCATCTAGTCCATTGCATCTGCTTGAATTGAGAACACATTGTCCATTTTGGCAACGGAAGTTAGTACATACAGCTGTGGGGTAAACATTGAATAATGGCACAGTTGCAGATTTTGAAACTCTTGTAACGTGTACTCTGAGATCAAAACAATTAAAACTGTTAGTAATTCTCATTTATTTAAAGGCAGAACTCAGCTGTTAGTTGTTCTATAATGCAAGCCTCTATCTGTTAGGCTAGAAGTAATTGATCTAGAAGCATCAGTGCAGAGGGATTATGAGATTGCACAGGCAATCTTGGGTTATGAAGTGAGCAATTGTGTCACACGAGTGTGATTGTACATCCACTGAAACGTTATATATTCGACAATTCTCACAGCAGGAAGATTGATACTTAAGCGGATTAAAGTCAGCCTGAAAATTGCATGGCACATATTAAAAATGTATTCTAACATACGCTGATCACAAAGATATTCATCTGATCTGTCAGACGGGCAGTTCACAACTAAATCGCAGACCAGTGTAGAATTGATGCAGCCTCCAAGGGTGCAGCGAAACTTATTAGCAGCACAAGGAGCTAAGCATGGAGAGAAAGAGGGAGTGTGAAGCAATCCGCACAAAGATTGCGCTTGTGCACATGTAATTCAGAGGTACAACATATGTAATTAGTTATTGCACAACTATGTTCTGGTTGTGCATTACAACACAACTGCTGGTTCCTTATGTACATATTGTGACTTACAGCATCCAATCTCGTCACTGTTATCTCTGCAATCATTGTAGCCATCACACTGCCAATTATCTATGATACAGTTTCCATTTTGGCACTGAAATTGACTCACAAGGCACGCACCTGCATTGAATTTGTTAAAATCAGTGTTATCTATTTCCCATAATTTTATTTAATTTAATGCACCATACAGAACAGCATGATTTTATATACTGCCTAGGTAATTGTACAATAAAAACAATGTTTATGGAGCAATAAAGACGTCACCATTGATGTGGGGATGAAAGCTTGAAGGACTATGAATGCTAAATCCAGTCCTACCCTCTTATGAGATGTTAAATAGGTTTGCAAGTAGGTCAAACTAATTATAGCAATGTCAGTGCGTACAGTAGTTACACGGAAAACAACAACAACAAAAACGACAACAATTCTGATATCCCAGCTCGCTTGCGCTGTGCATGCGCACCACGCTCTGAATATCTATGTGTACTCACACGACCTCTTGTGCCACCGTACAAGATGAGTGCTGGTAGAAAACCTGATCAAGTCAGATTGGACATGATCTTGAAAAACGAAAGTCAACCAACTACACGCATATAACATAGAGTCAAAGTCATATATAGGCAGCAAAGCTTAATAAACAACTCATGATGGGAAGTCACCAGTCAACTGAAGCGTTCGCAAAATATAACTACGTTTATACGAGCGGGGCCTTTGGATGGCCACTGCATGATTCTTGCATAAATTGTTATAATGCGCGGGGGGTGTTTGGAGGAGGTAGGGGTTCGGGGGAGGGGGGGAAGGGTGCAGTCATTGTATACGATGCTACATATGCGCGAGCAAGAGCGCACAAAGTGTGCAATTAAGATACGGCAGTCACATTTACACAGCACACGCATAACTCACTCGCTGAGAGAGCGAATGATGCAAGAAGAACTGTTAGCACGGCCACCTTCATTCTGTGTTGTAAACAAAATGCCACACCCATCTACTGACGGGGGTGCGGCTCAATGACACTTACGCTATAGCCACTATTAATTATACAGTGATGGACCAAATTCGGAATACAACTTTAATCCCCTGTCGTCCAGACAACCGGTATAATCTTATATGTTTAGCTAATTAACGGTTTAGCAGCTGTTCTTTAACATCCGGCCCGCGGCCGCTAATACACATACATGGTATATTGTCTATACTACATAAGCATGGCTTGCGGGAATCTTAACTTGTGATGGAGTGAGAATTGCACGTGAGAATGATACGAACAGTCAATGAGCTGTTGGCGTCTTTAAAAGGGAGGGGGAGGGAGGAGGGAGGGAAAGGGGGGTGGGGTGGTGGTGGTGGGCGGGAGGGGGGTGAGGCGGAGTTTCCTACAATGACATATGCGCTAACTGGTCAGAAATCATGTAGGTAAGGTTATGCACCTGGATTGAAGAGAGTAGCTAATTAAAATACTACACTGCCCAAGATTCAAAGACATTTCATTGGATCATATGGGAGAGATATCTGTTGCGTTCATTCAATTTGCAATTCCTGCGTGTTATTTGAACTGGTGCATGTATATTGTACATAGAATTGCGATAAGGTATTATGTATTATATCACTTATTTGTAGGAATGTGTGTGTTGTGTGAAATCACACAAGGTGTCAGAGTGTATTCATTAGTGTTTTGCATTAGTTGAGTGCTCCAAATCTATGAGCGGGAGAGTAGCCGACGTTGTAAATTATTACACATTCCATTCCCATCCATGCAGAGTCCTTTAGCTTTCCCACCTACACCTTCAAGTACTACATGCACTGTAATAAGTATACTTAATAGAGTAAGATGTGCCTCTATATGCTCTACAAGTGGCAGCATATAATATTGCTTTTCAAAATGTTAATGTCGCGCGTGTATAGCCTTGGAATACGTACATCTTTTATTTGCTACCGCATCATGGATGTGCTTTGCTTTTGAAGGGCTTTCACACGTCTGATGTTATAGTACTATTACGTGTTGTAACAGCTTAGAGCATTTCATACCTTACTGAGACCACTTCGTGATCAGGTATGAATTCCATTGTGTATCTCATGTGCACAACCACAAATTCACTAGTGGATTGAAGGTCATACCTCCGACTAAACAGTGCGTGGCAGAAGGCTGCACACTTGAGTCAGGGCTGCTTGCTACGCATTTTGGGGTGGGAGGAACGTAAAAAGCAAAAATGCAGTTTAGATGTGGCCGCCGCGGTGTGCCATATCCAGAAATTTCGAGAGGACATCCATTCATTTTAAGTCAAAAATATTTTCCGACTGCATCACTGGACAGAGAAAAATCGGAAAATCATAATGATATATATTTTATGGCATTTGCACTGAAAGGAAAAGTGCTAAAAATTGTCAAAGAAAAAGTAATCAGTACTTGCGGTCGCGGTCATTACGTAATGCAGTAAGTCATGCTTTACGTCATGGAATTGTTAACTAATGTAAGCACGAGATCTCAGATCGGTCCTCATAACCATTTGCGGAAATGCTTCTGAGTCCGGAGATGGCAACTGGGTTTTATAGCCTCGCCTCAGCCTGTCTTTGATCAGCCAACACACGTTCATTCAATCCTGGCCCGCTTCTGCTAGTACCGGTACCCTGTACTCGTAGAAATATGTGTACTTATAAGTCGGCTGCTATTACGGGCTTCCGGTCACACAACTCAGACTTGGACAAACTTTTGGCTTCTTCAGCAGTTCGAGCTTTCACCATGGTCAGGTGCACGGAGGACCTTACACAATATGCACGTGATTGGTCTTTAGATAGACTCATTCCTGCATGCACCACTCCGACTTTGCAATCCTGTGTTGCGTGTGAATTGGTGAATTACACCACAGATAGTAAAGTAGACTTTACTATCTATGATTATACGCAGGAGCTAGCTGGACGTTTTTACTCTTTCACAGAAAGGTTGAATTGTCTTTGATATGGGCTCAGGTAGCGTTGTGTAAACTTACCGCGGGTGCAGACCTTACAGTACAAGTGTGGCTAGATAAGAACACCATCTGCAGTTTACATGTAGGTATACCGCAAATACGGTTGCTCCTTCATGGCAGGAATGGCGTCGCCATTCTTGGATATGTGCACATGCATGTTTTTGAACATCAGGTTTGACTTTGTGCACAGATGAAACGCTCAATTGGCAGAATTAACAGCACAGCGCACCTGGCTGGATTTGCACCAATTATCCACAACCAACCGTTTTACAGTTTTCAGGATCTCAAGCGAAAAGGTCAGCATGCATGGGAGTATATCGTTATCTAACAGAAATTGTAAGGTCTGCACCGGTGATAAAGATTACGTAACACTAAAACCACCTTGACCACTGCTGATGTAATCTGGAGTTAAATCTCAAGGTCGGTTCTCAAACAGCCTCTCCCCCTACTAGGTTAGTCACTTCTCCAAGGTGTCTTCTCAATGGCCTCTCTCCTCTCCTAACAACAGTACCTCCAACAGTCAAACATAAATGCACATCACTTGTGAACACCCCATATCTAGCACACTCTTAAAATTATAAAGCCTTAGACAGTACTCTCCGTCAGACCTTCAAACGATGATCCCCTTCCCTCGTGCGCTCCCCGGGTCCAATCACGGGTCCAATCACGTCAGAGTTCAATGGTTTTTTTTAGAAAATTGATCCACTTCATCTTCTGAGAGAACGTTCCCTGAATTGCAGTGGCAAGTGTAGCATTGTGTAAACTTACCACCTTACAGTTGTGGTTAGATAAGAACTCCCACCTGAACACAACAGTAAATAAAAAGGTGACACAGTCGCTCCTTCATGACAAAAATTACATGTACACTTCACATACATGTTTTGAACACCAGTTTTGACTTTGTGCATAGATGGGGCGCTCAACTGACAGCGCACCCGGCTTGATTAGCGTCTCGACATGCAAATTAATCACAAGAAGCAACTCAACCATTTTTTCAGGCTCTCAAACGATAAGTTATTATTATTATTATTTTAAATTTTTTAATATAAAGTTGACGCCTTTGGAATACATGTATGGGAGATATGCCAGACTCGACTGAGTTATATCCTTATCTAACAGAAATCGTATAAGGTCTGCACCCATGGTAAAGTTTATGTACTGTAGTACAAAACCACCAATCTGACCCTTGATGTATTCTGGAGGTCTACCTGGAAGCTGAGCACTCCATTCAATTTTCCGCTTCCTGTACCATGGTCTGCTTTCAAACAACACTCCCCTTTCTTTTCTCAACAGCCTCTCCTCTCTTACGCCACAACAACCCCATATCTCACACACAACACTACATGAAGCACACTTTTAAAACATGACCAGCACAAAAAGCATATAAGGTTACGGACATACAGTATATGCTACCCAGCTTCAATCCAGCCACGGTATATGTGTTGTGTGTGTGTGTGTGTGTGTGTGTGTGTGTGTGTGTGTGTTATGGAGAGGCTGCTGCCTCAATTTCAAGCTTGGCTAATTAGTGCATGGTGCTCTGTATGTACATATACATTTGCAAATGTACAAATATACATATAAAGATAGTTTGGGTATGCTGTATACACCCAGCCCAGCTCCAAATACTTTGGGTCATTGATTATATGCTTTCTGGTCTCAGTCTCCTCTGCTGCAGCCCCTTCAAACAGGCTTGCTGCTGTTAGGATTGAAGGAATTAAGGGAGAGGTCACCGTGATGTCAAAGGCAGCATGTTTCACTCTCTCCCAATTGAGGACAAGTATATCCACTGGCCAGGTATGGCTTAAGTCAGGTGTAATACCGCTGCTCAACTCTACCCTCACTCCAAGGTGGGCATGATGGCAGAACTCAATAAACATGTTACACAGATAATTGTGGTGAGCTGTTTTACAGGACAAGGGGGAGGAGATTAATTAACCACCTGTACTTTGTATTCAAGTTCACAATGATTTTTTTTTTTCACACTGCTAATCAAACAACTAGATAGCCTGTATAATGATGACAGTGCTACATTTCATAACTGCCTTAATCTTAAAGCATGCCAGAGACTCAGGGCTCAAAATCTTTCAAGACAGGTTAGATATAGTCCTCCTTAGTAAAATACTCTCTGCAGATCGTGCATTTGGATCCATGATCGGTATGTTTGTCTCAAGATTAGAAGTTCAAAAGCCATGCAACTGCACATATGGAGAAATGGCCCATACATAGGCGGTCATCTTGCTTTATTTTTCAAATTGAATTTCAAACACGTTTATAATGTATGATAAATCGGACTGATTGTGAATCTGTGCTTTATAAGATTATACCATGAACCATTCGTAAACTAAAATCAAGACAAAAAGTTTCTACCGCGCATAATTTATTCATAACGAAGTAGTCATTGCGTAGTACTTAGAATAAAGATAAAGTTATAATTATTAAAATTATGTCGGCTAGCTAGTGGAGTTTAACGGTTATAAACTTTAATGGCTGTGTTTCATTGCATTGAAAAAATGGACATTAGGTTTCGTCCCCACTTTTACCTACGTAATAAGTAACTAGACCCTCATTATCGCATGGCATTGGAATTTGGCTTATCTTTTGTAATCCGTTGAAGGTAAGCACAGTACAGGTGAATATCTGTGTTATGCACACTTCGAGGACTCAAACGGCATAAAATTTATTATTTTTATGCAAATATACGCCATTATACGGGCCTGTGACTAATAGCGCTCCATTTAGAGTGCTTGGTTTCAAAAAGCTTTTGTTCGTTAATTTGCCTGACATGAGTGACAAAAACTTGTATAAACGTATACAGGAATGCTGGTTGTATTTGATTTGGTTGTTGTTGTTAGCAGACTTATTTTCTGTGAGCCGTACCAAGGCGCTGAATACGACCGATTTATGTATACTATGGCATGGCGGTGGCCGGGGCGGTCTGATTGACGATGTTAGCAATACATGTATGTAGATGCACACTTTGAAAACGAGTTATGTGTTGCTGCGATGTCTTAGTAAAACTGTACTACGTTGGAGTTCAATTATATTGTGGCAGTTGATTAAAGTAATACAGCAGTAAACCTTTTCATTTGTGCAGGGATGTATGTGTTCAAATCAACCATCAAATCCATGCATGCTATAGCAGCCTATAGGTAATCTTATTAACAAGTTCTAGTTACCTTCTTAAAGTCCTAAGTTGGTTCCAAGGCATGCCAATTGCAGCTTTCATTGCAAGTTCTGTTGTTGCCTCAATATCAGTTCAAGAGAGCTGACACTGAATCACCAACATAGCTACACACATGGTTCTTCCATCAGTGAGTCTCTACAAGGCTGAGAAGACATGAAGGTCAAGAACATAGAATTTTATTTTGTACATGTTTGTTTATGGTGCTATTGTTACTTCAAATGATCAGTAAAAATAAATTGTATACACATACACACACATATACATAAAACACACACATAATACATACATGTACACATATGTATACATACATATACACATATGCATGTACATGTACAGACATACATAAAACACACATACATAAAAGTACACATATAGCTATACATACATTAATACTTGTACACACATACATGTACATACATGTACACACATACATAAAACATGCACACATACATGTACACTACACATAAAACACACACTCATATGTACATTTTCACATATACATGTACATAAAACACATACTACATGTATGGGACAAAATTGCCCCTCAAAATTCCCTTGCGTTTGAATCACTATAACTTCCAAACGGTTAAGGCTATTGATTTCTTATTCTCAACACTTCATACTACACCATTTCTGTATGGTGAAATACGTTTTGGGGTATTGCATTGTGTGATGCCCCACTAGGTTCAAACCCGCCAAATACCTTTCGGTTCTCCTGTAATCAAATCGCTTTTAAAATTTGGTTTGTGGGTACAGAGGTTCCTGTACCTATCGTGGCAAATTGTGTCCCGCCATATCAAGCGGGAAAATGTGCATGTAGGGACCTCTCTATTTACAAACCGAATTTGAAGTGATTTGATTACTCCTACTGAAAGTTATGGTAGGTTTGAACCCGGTGGGATATTGGACGTTGCAATACTTGCACAGAGCAGTGCAAGGCCCCAAAATGTATTTTACCATTGAGAAATGGTGTGTGTTGAAAATAGGAAGTCGATAACGTTAATCATTCGGAAGTTATAATGATTCAAACGCAAAGAATTTTTATAACATTTTATACAGTCATGTATTACACAATAATTATATGTGATGGGCCGTTTTCGTGGAAAGTGTCCCATATACATGTACATGCATGTACATACACATATGGGGCAGAAAAAAACATGGTAGTTTTCAAATGTTATAGTTGACACAAATCTTATGCACCTCAAATTAAAGTCCGACTAACTGTTGCAAAGTTAAAAGTGTGGAATCTTTAATAAGCCATTCATTTTCAATGGGAAAGGTCAATAAAGTGCGTACCGCCAGTGTATGACTGCTATTGTACATTTGATGCTTCCACCGTTTGTACCAGATGTTACCATACAGATAGTTTAGGGGTCAATCCACCTCATTTGACAAAGCAGATGGACAGCATCTCTCAGATTTTGATGCAACTTCCCATATATAGTTGTCTTCATATAAGAAGACATTTAACCATGTATTACTTTAATAACCTTAATGGTTTAGGAGATACGCATTGCTGAACAATTAACCACGTTACTGATAAGCTCAACTTTGAAATGCCTTATCTTTATCCCCACTTTGAACATAGTTGCATGTTTGACCCAAGATCTCAGGATTTACAATCAATATATGATATGCATTTTGGAGGGAAGTCAAAGAGTTAAACATTAAATCAGTTTATAACAGAGATTTCACAAATACTGTATGAAGAACGTTGATAGTCAGTGGATACAACATTGAACTTAGTGTTTTTGCAAAATAAAATAACCCCTGAGAACCTCAAATGGTTTTATGTGCATTATAGTTTTGATTGCTGAGGTTGGAATGTTATGTAACCCACTTAGCCACACTTATTGTTAAATCCACTCAAAATGACAGTTGCACATAAAACCATTTGAGGTTCTCAGGGGTTATTCATAATCAACATTTTTATTTTGCAAAAACACTAAGTTCAATGTTGTATCCACACTGGTAAAAAAAAAGTGGTGACTATCAACGTTCTTCATACAGTATTTGTGAAAACTGATTTAATGTTTAACCCTTTGACTTCCCTCCAAAATGCATATCATATATTGATTGTAAATCCTGAGATCTTGGATTTGATGTCAAACATGCAACTATGTTCAAAGTGGGGATAAAGATAAGGCATTTCAAAGTTGAGCTTATCAGTAACATGGTTAATTGTTCAGCAATGCGTATCTCCTAAACCATTTTAAGGTTAAATGGTCAAATGTCTTCTTATATGAAGACAACTATATATGGGAAGTTGCATCAGAATCTGAGAATCTGCTTTGTCAAATTAGGTGGATTGACCCTTAGAAATCTATGACGTTACCTCACTATGTGTAAGCTCTTATCAGGCCCATAGCCAGGGGGGATCCCCCCTCCCCCGTAGTCTCGTACCCAGACCCACCATGACGTAAGCGTTTATCGCTTACACTACGACAGGTGGTAGTGTTTACTGTAAGCGATAAACACTTACGTCATGGTGGGTCTGGGTACGAGACTACCTCCCCCGTTCGATGCTCGAGTTCCGCCTCTTCTAGTTATGGTACATATAAAAATGCATTAGGCCCGTAGGTGTCTCGCTTTTCGTATTTGGCCCGCTAAACGCGAGGGGGGACCTGACGGACTTCCCTCCCCCCCCCCCCCCCCCCCCCGCCGCCTAACTTCCTGGCTACGGGCCTGCTTAATATATGTACTAACGCTCCGGTATATTACAGTTACACAACCATTTAGCCTATTACGGACGTAGCTACTGTAATCATGTTCGTGTCACATTCATGCTAACCTAGGACTCTGAGACTTGCAAGATGCTTCCGTAAGAAGACTGGTTGGTTGTCATGCCCAGGCACTCGATTCTATGAGTGTCAAACTCCTCTGTGTAATCGCTACCTCCGTCTTTGCAACATATAATCCCAATTAGTGCCCACTCTTACAAGGGGTCATGCTAAGTCAGTACATATTTGGTCATTAATACAACATCAAAAAACAACCAGGTCTGGGCACGGCTGACTGACGATAGGGTGGCACGTGATGATCGTGGTAGGCACATTGAATGTGGGTGTATCTCACTAACCATTCAAGGGAAGTGCGATTTGAAGGCCCTAAGCTCTGAAAAAATAATGATAAATAAGTGCATTGATTACTCTCATGTAATCCGTGAGCAGGTAAGGAAAATATCATTTGGTTTGGAAACTATTGATGACTGAATAAAAAAATGAATGGGCATTGGAAACCTTGCATAATTAATGTGGAAGTGCGGATATAGGTACTTAAGTTGCGAAAAACTACACAAAATATGTCAACTAGTACCCACATTGCAAATCCGAGAGCATTTGGTTTTTTCTGCAGTTAGCTGCAGTTTTCTAAATGCGTCCATACATTTTCTATGGACATTGAATGACGCAATGACCGAATACCGCATAGCCAATTTCTCGATATGAGAAGGAATACGAAACACGAGAGTGCGTCGGGGTGCATGGTTCAAAACTCACCGTTTCAGTAGAGGACAGTGAAAACTAACGCCACTGGAGGTACTATCGTCTTTACTATTGCGCTAACCAACAGCTATACAACACTGCATTTCCAATTCCCAATCACGTGTAAACAGATCAGTGACGTCAAACATAGCAAGCTTGAATAAAAACATGGCGGCCAAAAAGAGGGCGGAACCCATACATTGCCTTGAATTTATCTAGATTATGGTAGCAGCTGGAAAAAAAAAGTAATTCGGAAAATCTATTTCTGCGTATGATTACAACGATTTAAGATGATATTACCCCTTACACCCTCTTAGGGACCTACCACACTCCCCCAATCCCCCCCCCACACACGCACCCATTCATTGATTATTCATATAGGACCACACCCCATCCTGAGTTCCTCCCTCCTGTTGAATTTAGTGTACAGGCGCAGCCGCAGCAGAAATAAATGTACTTGAACCCCGCCCATAGGCAAAAACTGGAATATTGTTTTATACCGCAGAATGAAGGTGGCCGTTTTAGCACTTCTTCTTGTATCATCAACCCTCTCCGCGAGTGAGTTACGTGAGCATGTGACTGCACGACGCACAGGGTGGTCAACATAAGCGAGGTATGCATATATGCATACTACTTTAGAGATACTCTACGATACATGCGACTGGGGACATCTCACTTGACATATGCATGCTCGTCGAAAATTTGAAATACCTGCAAACTGAGGTACAGATGTTTTTGGCAACAGTGCAAGTAAGTCTGTTATATATGGAAGCCGGGTCACACCCAACTAGCTCAAACTCTGGCTGTGGCTTGGTCCGCTAAACAGACTTTTAGTTATTTCATTGCCGGCTGTATTCAGTATGGGGTGATCTCAGCTCTGATCGCAACAATGATGTCTAGTGATTTTGAAGACTAATAAAAGAAGTTACTTCCCATGCAGGATGGCTGCATGCGTTCTGTATAGGTAATGTGTGCGATCTAAAAACAGTCTGAAGAATGTATCGCATCCGATAGTAGTGGAATACGAAGTCATAGGGAGAAAACTGGGTGAAATCCAAGCCGAATGCCATAACCACTATTTTAATCTCGAACCCAATCTAATATTCATAGCTGTACGTTAGGTCTGGGAACGCGTCTATTACTATTGTTGGCTCGAGGGTGTGGCACCCTTGCCTGTGCAGGTGAAGCCTAGCACTTCAGCCGTACCAATATACGGTCATTTCCAGAGTCGTTGACCACACCAAAATTGCCGATGCATTGTCTCGTGCGTGCAGCAAAGTAGGATGCAGTGAGATGGCATTATTGTAATGCGTCATTTTTGGTGAGTATTTTGAACAGTTTGCAGTATAAATTGTGTGTCTGAGTTGAGATTATATTATTGAGGTACTGAGCATTTTTTCTCCCACGCCTTCAACGGTTAGCATCAGTTTTTGCAACAATAGTGAATGAAATCTGGTTCCGTTTATGCAAATAACAACCAACAGGTTGTCACGTGACTTAATAATTTCATCTATGCTCCACCGTTACGCAATAGTAGATTGATTACGCAACGCATTGTACTGAAAAGCGGTTTATATGCATGTCGACGATCGTCCGAGTCAAAATTCTAACGCCGCATAAACCATTAGTGTCAAACAAGCGTTGTTTCGACTTGGTAAAGTTTTTAGTTAGTATATCGACAAGAATTTCTTTTGGGGATCACATTTAGCTTTAGATAGAAACGAGGTGTCTGCATTCGAAAGACCCAACCAATTGAATATGTATAGTAGTTTACCTGTTCCCTAACAAAATTCATCCAAAATATGGACTGCGACTTGCTGTCCATTTAGCGTTTTAATTATTTACAACAAAAAAATGGCATGGATTAAGTTCAACTCTAGACAAACAGTTCAATACATGGTATATAACTGCACTACATCTAAATCTAAACCAGCATACCCAAGAATGGATGCTGCATTGCCTCGCTGCAGATATTTGTTGGAAAATGTATGCCTTCGAGTTAGGCTCGTTGGATGTGGCTTTTTTTAAATTAATTCGAGTTATTAATGTGTTTGATAAATGGCTGGAGTTCGTGAGATCAAGGGGCACACAGCAAAGCAAAAACGCTTCGAATCAATTCTTGATTTATCACTTACATTCTGGTACAAAATGCTAACATTTTGTACCAGGTATGTAAGCATTTTGTATCAGAATGTGAGTAATAGAACATCAAGAATTGATTAAACGCGTTTTTTTTTGCTGTGAGTAATGATAAATTTTGCTCAACGTATAGTCTCATCCACAGTCTTAGAGGTAACTAACTACCTTTTTAAAAAGAATAATTCGCCAAATCCTGCATGAGTGATGCTTATGATCCAGGGCTCAGGTTCAGTCTTCGGAATGCTATGTTATTCATGTCCATGAGAAAATGGATCGGACCTGTTGGTTGGTATATAGATTGATCACTATCCCTATTGAGCTTCTATGATTTACTCTACGCAGATGAGAGAGACAGTAGTTGTAAAAACGTCCCTTTGCTTTATACAATTTAAAACTATTAGTGGAAGTTAGAAACTGGTATATAAATATTATCAAAGAGGGGCTCACGTGAATATATATAATTATAACCGCCTGACTGCTTTTGGTTTGGTTCGTATTATGGGTACGTTTATCCGAGTTTAATCTATCTGATTCAGGTGCGTGCATTGTGGGTGAATTCCAGTGCCAAAATGGAAATTGTATCGCAGGTTATTGGCAGTGTGATGGCTTTAACGATTGCGCAGACAACAGTGATGAGATTGGATGCGGTAAGTACTCCGTTGTTTGTAACCAGCCGCTGTTGCGGCACAAATTTGACCAGAACAGCCTGGTGCAATAGTGTTAACTCTTTGTGCTCTACTTCTTGCGGGACATGGAGTGCTCGATTCACCTGCCCATGCATATATGCCACGCGTTTAATTATCTCTCTCTGTACACAAACGTGTATACACATCTAAATTGCTCACAAACCCTGGTTCTTTCTCTCCATACTTAGGCAACTGCCCTGCTAATATGTTTGGGTGCACCAATGGAGGCTGTATCAATTCTACACATTTAACTATTAACCTCCTATGCTGATACACAAGGTGGCCCACTGTAATAGAGAATTGGTTACATGGGATCGTTTCCGCGAAAAGAGACCTAGTGCATACATTATAAAATTTCTAGTACGTGTAATAGAAATGCAACACTTGCATTGAAATGCATGGCTAGTTAAAATTTCAGAGCATTAAAACTCCATGACAGATACTTCGATTCTCAGTGAATATTTCAGACTTCTAGAGTATTAAAAAAAAAATTGAAATCTTGAAATAACATGCGTTAGCTTGTGGAAACGATCCCACCCTGAGGTTATTAATACAGGTCATGCAATAACAAGCAAACCTCTGAATCTAGATAAAAAGCCACCTTATGTTAACAGAGTATTTGGCAGCTGTCATATACTGAACCAAATTATGCATACATGTATGGCTTCATCAATCAACAGCTTGGGTAATGAAAATTGGAGTATCGTCATGGAGTTGTAAAGGCTCTGAATTTTTATTAGCCATACATTTCAATGTAAGTGTAGTACTGGAAATTTTGTAATGCATAAGGATCCCGTGTAACCAATTTTCTATTATAGTGAATATGTTACCATTAATAAAATAAATAACTTGGCCCCTTGTTTGGCACATATCAAAATATCTCAAAACACCCGTATTTAGATTACCTTCATTTGTGGCCCATTAGTTGGAAAGGTGCAGGGGGGAAGGGGATAAAAATGAAGGTAATCTAAATAGGAGTGTCTTGAGATATTTTGATATGTGCAAAACAAGGGGCCAAGTTATTAGTTTTATTGATGGTAACATATACATTGTGTAAATGCTTGTCCTTCCTTGTGGTATATGCTTTTGATTGATATCAATCATGCTAATAAGAGCATTATCGATAAAATGTTACAGCATGGGAACAAGCCTGAGCTCATCAGGCACATTCAAGAACATATAGCTAACCACTTTGCAGTGATTTTGTGTTGGTGTACTATGTAGCTCCTTCGCGCTTGAGTCCGGGAACGAGGTGCAAAATCCCTGTGGTGCTTGTTGTGTTGTTTATCACCTAGCACAAAAAGATAGTGCCATACATGTACGAACTCCATCTATTTGATCGAAATATACCTTTTGTGAGCCAAGAGTACACAGTAGAAAAAAGTGTACTTTTTTTTCGGGATGCTTTTACCCTCACGAATTCTAACTGATGCAGTATCGGAACGGAAGCCCATAAGAAGCTAGTAATAGCACGAAACGTTGTGTAGAGAGTTGAACTGTACAGAAAATATCTAACTAATATTTCCAAAATCTGACTTAGACAAAATAGCGTAAAAAGTACTCGATTTTCACAGAACCGGTGTTTGATAGAAACGAGGTGTCTGCACTCGAAAGACCCAACCAACATGTATAGTAGTTTACCTGTTCCCTATCAAAATTCGGACTGCAACTTGCTGTCCATTTCACGTTATTATTTACAAAAAAAAAATGGCATGGATTAAGTTCAACTCTAGACAAACAGTTCAATACATGTACAACTGCACTACATCTAAATCTAAACCAGCAAACCCAAGAATGGATGCTGCACTGCCTCGCTGCAGATATTCGTATGCCTTCTCGTTGGATGTGGCTTTTTTTCGAGTTATTAATGAGTTTGCTCGATAAATGGCTGGAGTTCGTGAGACCAAGGCGTACACAGCAAAACAAAAACGTTTCGAATCAATTCTTGATATCCAATTAATTGATTTATCACTTACATTCTGGTACAAAATGCTAACATTTTGTACCAGGTATGCAAGCATTTTGTACCAGAATGTGAGCAATAGGACATCAAGAATTCATTGAGGCGTTTTTTTTGCTGTGCGTGATAATAAATCTCAACGTATATACAGTCTTGAAGGTAACTAACTAAAGAATAATTCGCCAAGACCTGCACGAGTGATAATTATGATCCAGGGCTCAGGTTCAGTCTTTGGACTGCTAACAATGTTATTCATGTCCATGCAAAATGGATCGGACCTGTTGGTTGGTATATAGACTGATCACTATATCCCTCTTGAGCTTCTATGATTTACTCTACGCAGATGAGAAGAGAGACAGTAGTTGTAAAAACGTCCCTTTGCTTTATACAATTAAAAACTATTAGTGGAAGTTTTAACGCTTTATTTAGATGTTTGTTTATTTTTTTAAAAGAAACTGGTATATAAATATTATCATTATCAAAGAGGGGCTCACGTAAATAGATATAATTACTCTGCTTTTGGTTTGGTTCGTAATTTATTTTTATGGGTACGTTAATCCGAGTTTAATCTATCTGATTCAGGTGCGTGCATTGTGGGTGAATTTCAGTGCCAAAATGGAAATTGTATCGAAGGTTATTGGCAGTGTGATGGCTTGAATGATTGCACAGACAACAGTGATGAGATTGGATGCGGTAAGTACTCCGTTGTTTGTAACCAGCCGCTGTTGCGGCACAAATTTGACCAGAACAGCCTGATGCAATAGTGTTAACTCTTTGTGCTCTACTTCTTGCGGGACATGGAGTGCTCGATTCACCTGTCCATGCATACATGCCACGCGTTTAATTATCTCTCTCTGTACACAAAACGTGTACACATCTAAATTGTTCGCAAACCCTGGTTCTTTCTCTCCGTGCTTAGGCAACTGCTCTGCTAATATGTTTCGGTGCACCAATGGAGGCTGTATCAATTCTACACTGGCCTGCAACTCAATTATCGACTGCCCGTTTGACCGCTCGGATGAATATAGATGTGATCCGTCACGTATGTTGGGGCACAATTTAAATACGGTACCAAGCAAAGTTGATACTGATGCAATCTGTTATTTACAAGAAACATGTCATAAATGCTTTGCCTGCAATCGATTCATTTATACTTGTAAAGAAATAGTACTGAAAGAAGTAAGATTCCATTTTTTAATTTTTGCATGTATACAAGCGATTATAATAATCCCTGAAATCTAATATGCAACAAGTAAATAAAAACATTCTCTAACGAGAAAGTTGGTGGGCATATAGGATTGACAATGTTGGTGTAAAAAGCACGGAAACAAGTGTGACAGAAATGTTACTGGAAAATTGAAATAGGCCTATATTTAGCCCATTTTCTCAGGCGTGCGCTGCCTAAATGTGACTGGGCTAAATATAGGCCTATTTCAATTTTCCAGTAACATTTCTGTCACACTTGTTTCCGTGCTTTTTACACCAACATTGTCAATCCTATATGCCCACCAACTTTCTCGTTAGAGAATGTTTTTATTTACTTGTTTCATAAGTTTTTTTTTCTCCGTGTCAAAGAACTTATAAATGCTTTGTTTTTACAATGCGACTTTAATAATGAAAAGTAATAAATTAACAAACACATAATTAATTAAAAATGGTACGTATAATAGTTTTAAATATAATTAATTATTTTGCCGCCTCCTCGGCCTCTTCTCCCTCCTCTTCCTCTTCTCCCCCCCCCCGCCTTGGGTATGGCCATGCGGGTGGCGGGGGCAGGAAAAAAGGCGGGGGCAGCATTGGGGGGAGCAGTGGCGGGGGCAGAACTGGTACTGGCGGTGGGAGGGGCGCTGCTGGTGGTGGTGGGACTAGCTCTAGGGGGGGGGGGGAGGGGGCAGCGCTGCTGCTGGCCATGGTGGTGGGGCTAGCGCTGGTGGGGGCAGCGGTGGGGCTAGCGCTGGCGGGGGCAGCGGTGGGGCTAGCGCTGGCGGGGGCAGCGCTGCTGCTGATGGTGGGGCTAGCGTTGGCAGGGGCAGCGCTGCTAGTGGTGGTGGGGCTAGCGCTGGCGGGGGCAGCGCTGCTGGTGGTGGTGGGGCTAGCGTTGGCGGGGGCAGCGCTGCTGCTGGTGGTGGGGCTAACGCTGGCGGAGGCAGCGCTGCTGCTGGTGGTAGGGCTAGCGCTGGCGGGGCAGCGCTGCTGCTGGTGGTGAGGCTAGCGCTGGCGGGGGCAGAAGTTGTGATGAAGGAGGATGTATGTGCTTCCACGACCTCCTCTCCTTCAGAGTCACCAAAAATTCTTTCCCGACTTCTTCAGCCATCTACGTGACAGACAGAGTATTGAAACAACTTGTAAAAAATTTAGTATTTACCTTTGAATTTTTTTCAAGAGAGAAATGTGCTGTTCTACGGGTCGTTGGTTTATACCGGTATACAATAAATAGGATGCCCAAGCTGATCAATAAACCCAGAATGTGATTTCAAAGTGACATCATAATGAACATGACCACACCCTGAATCAAGAGCATCAAGCCCAGCTCTGAGGTCTTCAATGGACTTTTGGAACAATGAATTTGTTTTTAACACTATTGCTACTTCTTCACTAGTGAGCTTGCGACACTCATTTGTACATTTCCATTTCAAAGGGCGCATGGTGACCTTATCCCTGTCCTTTATCTCCTCTGCCACTACACACCTACCATTGATGTCTACTGGAATGGCTCCATGCTGTTTTGTGTGAGTGTACGAATTATCAAAGAAGTAAGGTTCAGCCCCAGCAGTATGAAACCTATGCCCGACTAAAATATCACTCTCTTGCAACTTCTTTGCATTAACCTTACATAGTTTTTAGCAGTGACCCTGCCTGTGATCTTCGTACACTGAGTGCTTTAGCAAGTAATGCATCTGCACTAATCTTACTTACTGCTGCACGGGCAGATCTTGTAACAACCTTTTGAGCTAGCAATGGATGGCTATTGCAAAAAGCATTGTTTACTTCACTCAGAAGCTCACTATCCCTAAGAATTGCTTTTTCAAGCCTCACTCCATACTCTGCTAGTGTGCGAGAGTTGGGCTCAAACAGGGAGTAACTATATGGGAGAAGATAGGGTTGCAGTACTTTTATTTTACCATACATTATGCCTTATACATGTATCAAAACATTTCACCAATTGTGCATTACATGAATTATTTCATTTTCATGCAACTCAATTTTGGGTAACACTTCTGTACACACGTGTAGTGGACCTTTAAAACAACAAAGATTGACCCTTTACATGTACAGGGGGGAACTTTTACTTGTGGAAGCCTTACTGTACATCTGATAACAATTAAACACAGCTGCAGCAAGGGGTGGATGCGCATGACTGACTTGTATTATACACACTTGTGTAGTCCTTTCTTTCAACATCAGATAACTAATGTACAATGTAACAGACACAGATGCATGCACAAATAACCTTTGTTGTACAAACATTACCAGGGAACTGGGAAGCCTTACTGTACATCTGATAATATGCATGCAAGCGTACAAGAAATGTGTTAATGTGTGCATGACAGGAAGCCAATGCAAGCCATGAGCAACTTACATTAGCACGTAAGAAAGCAGCCCTTAGACTTTAAATGCTACATGCAGCATGCTATTTATAACATACCTTTGGGTGGTAGTGGTAGTTCTACGACCCTTCCAATACCGACTCCTTCTAGCTGCCTTAATGGTAGCTGAATTGCCCCTGTATATCCGCCTATTAGCAGCACGGTTCTCCTCGACGCCCTCTTGATATCGCTGCCTTTTAGCAGCACGGTTCTCCTCGACGCCCTCTTGATATCGCTGCCTTTTAGCAGCACGCTTAGATACAGCATTTGCGTTGTAGGTGTCGCGTACAGAGGCCTTCTTCTTTTCTGGGTCGGCCTTGTAGGTGTCGCGTACAGAGGCCTTCTTCTTTTCAGGGTCGGCCTTGTAGCGCGCTCGGGCTTTAGCCTTGTTCTCTTGTGATAAAATATCTTCTCGTTTTTGGAGGTATTCCGCTCGTTGCTTAGATCTCTTCTTTTGATTACGCGAAGGCATTTTAGAAAAACAATTTCACTAGCCAAAGTAAGTAACGACTAAACTGCGATAGGAACACCAAATAAATTTAGTGCCTGTTGGAGTATTTATACTCCCTAAAATTATACATTTTATTAAGAACTTGCTAGAACTTGCTAGATGGCCATAGAACTTGCAACCAAATAAGGTATTTCTCGCTGTAGTTTCTTTCTAGATGTGATATGTGTCCAACTGACATGCTAGGATAACGTGCCGGTAAATTCTGAAGAGATTGGTACTATTGTCGTTCTTTAAAACCGTTCGTAGCTCGAGTTATACCTTCCTAAGGAAGAAGACGACGACTATGAACAATTTTATTGGGAATGGGCACGAGAAGCAGGTTCTTTGTTTGTCTGGAAGCGCATAGTTTAATGACATGAAACTAGCATGAAAACGTAGATCTTGGTGTTGTTGTTCGATTGCTGCAACGAGATAAGTGATCCGTTTCTCCGTTGTCCCTCCCGACGCGATTTAAAATTTTTAATGACATTCATCATTCCTCAATCAATCCTATACTGAACCTGCTGACGCAGGTTCAGATATTACATCTCAACGAAAGCTCACGAGAGTAACTAGAAATTGCACTGGCATTAAAAGTAAGCAAAATGTATGCTTTAGACGAATGCAAATAAGATACAAGTAACTAAAAACATTCTCTATGAGAAAGATGGTCGTATATAGGAATTGAAGGCAATAGAGGTGTAAAAAGCAAGTAAACAAGGGTCCAACAATAAGGGAAAATGTAATAGTCCTATAATTAGCACATGAATAACATAACAACCTACAATAGTGCTACATATACATTTTTCCTTATTGTTAGACCCTTGTTTACTTGCTTTATTGCCTTCAAATCCTATATACAACCATCTTTCTCCTAGAGAATGTTTTTAGCTACTTGGATTTTTGTTCATACGATTGTCTCGCAAAGGACATACACTACCATAGAAATTGTGCAAAAGTCTCGTTCCCAGACCTTCAATCATATATTGCTGTTTACAGTCTGACTATAATAGGCAACACTGTCCCATCCTCTGTCACCTTGGTGTCTTGGCAACATCCTTTTTCTCGTCCTCATCCTCTGATAAGTTTGCAATCTCCTCATAACTGGATCATCCTAATAGAAGGATACTATGGCGGGTTCTGAAACAGAAAAGTAAATATTTGTGCACATGATAATATATCATATGATACCTTACCCTGGCTACAATGTCACTCTACCTGCTATCTTAATTGCATTAATAGCATCAACGTCATGTAGTGATTCACCTGCCTAATTTTATATGCAACTACACTATTGACGAACTTCAATAACAGCTGGGTGAGTCTTGCAAAAGGCGCCCTAACAATAGCCTTTCTGAGACCATCTTTAGCATGCTATACACAGGAGAAGCTACAGAAGTGAAGGAGATGAATGCATGCATTCAGATTGTCAGCAGTTTTGACCACTATAAGTGTATAGCCTCAAAATCATGTATCTGACATGCATGAATTTTTAAACTCATTTATTACTTTAACCTTCTATGCTGATACACAAGGTGGCCCACTATAATAGAGAATCGATTACATGGGATCCTTTCTACGAAAAAGACCTAGTGCATACATTATAAAATTTCCAGTACGCGTAATAGAAATGTAACGCCTGCATTGAAATGTATGGCTAATTAAAAAGTCAGAGCCTTACAACTCCATGACAGATACTATGATTTTCAGTGTGTAAGAAGCAATGTATAGAGGATATTTCAGACTTCTAGAATATCAACCGATTTGAAATCTTGAAAAAACATGCGTTTAACTCGCAAAAACAATCCCACAGTGAGGTTTTAAATACAGAAGTCATGCAATAACAAGCAAACACCTGAATCAAAAGCCACCTTATGTTAACAGAGCATTTAGCAGCTGTCATAATAATATGCTACTGAACCAAATCATGCATATGGCTTCATCAATTAAAGCTTGGGCAATGTGGGGGAGGGGGGTATACATCAGTTACATGTTTCCAACTAATGGGCCGAAATGAGGTGTTTTGATATGTACAAAACAAGGGGCCAAGATATTGATGGTAACATATATGTTTGTCCACTGTATATGCTTTTTATTGACGCTACTATGAGCATCATCGATGAAATATTACAGCATTGCTAACAACTCATACCCACTGGTACAATGCAGTGATGTAAAGAAGTTATTCACATCCACAAGTCACATCAAAAGGTCAAAAGTACACGCAACTGAAGGAAATGAAACCACACTTCTCACTACAGCATTAGAAATATGACTTCATGATTCCAATCACAGAGATAACCAGTGAATTTACTCACTAACAGACCAACTGCACTGTGATGCATAATCCCATTTTGCTAATCTGTTTGTGCTATGTTAAGCTTAAGCAAGTCAGACTGGCATAAATGTAATTTCCAATCCAATCTAAGGTTGAAATAAATGTATGCTTTGTTTCAGTAGTCACAGTGTGTGCAGATTATCGATGTGCCAATGGACTGTGTGTGTCAAACTCAAGCAGATGCAATGGGGTGAATGAATGTGGAGATGGAAGTGATGAGGATGGCTGTGGTAAGGTTAAAATCTTTCTGCATCTTTAGCAAGGTTCACTGTATCAGGATAGAATGGGCATTGAACAAGCTACCAATTATGTATTTGAATTCAGGAAACTGTGCCTTGGATCAGTTCCAGTGCCGTAATGGAGACTGCATCAATGCAACTGCAGTCTGTGACTACAACAATGATTGTTCAGACCTCAGTGATGAGTTTGGATGTGGTAAGTTATGCACACAATCAGTCCTATTTGTGTGCTTCATTTTTAGCATGTAGCAAAATGAATACTGTAGGCAATTATAACTGATTATTTAATAGTGTTTTCAACACATTGTTTAAAGCATCAGGTATTTTGTTTGCATGTACTGATGTTGATGTGCCCAAGTCATTTTAATCTTCTTTTGTGCACAGGTTTTTGCTCTTTTGATCAGTATCATTGTGGTGGGTTCTTCTTTCCTACATGCATCAATTCAACATTAGCTTGCAATGGAGAGTTTGATTGCTTCTTTAGCTCATCAGATGAACAAGGATGTGGTATGTTACATTTTGATTGGAATTGATTTCATTTGAAGTGCGACATTTAAAAGTATGATGTGAAAGGAATGCACTAAACTCACATAAATGCACTAACATGTACCACTTAGTTGAGAAAACATTGAAGTAGGGCCACAAAATTGAAACATACATGTAGCTAGGTTCGGTGCGTGACCTTTGTGGTGGACGATGAGTTTCACACATGTATAAAACAGAAGTGTGCTCCCACTGGTACAATACAGTGATGTAAAGAAATTATTCACATCCACAAGTCACATCAAAAGGTCAAAAGTACACGCAACCAGTGACTGATGGGATTGAAAGCACACTTCTCACTACAGCATTACAAATATGACTTCATGATTCCAATCACAGAGATAACCAGTGAATTTCTCACTAATAGACCAACTGCACTGTATCCAAATTTTGCTAATCTGTTTGTGCTATGTTAAGCTTAAGTAAGTCAGTCTGGCGTAATTGTAATTTCTAATCCAATCTAAGGTTAAAATATTATTTAAATGTATGCTTTGTTTCAGTAGTCACAGTGTGTTCAGATTATCAATGTGCCAATGGACTGTGTGTGTCAAACTCAAGCAGATGCAATGGGGTGAATGAATGTGGAGATGGAAGTGATGAGGATGGCTGTGGTAAGGTTACAATCTTTCTTCATCTTTAGCAAGGTTCACTGTATCGGGATAGAATGGGCATTAAACAAGCTACCCTTTATGTATTCAGGAAACTGTGCCTTGGATCAGTTCCAGTGCCGTAATGGAGACTGCATCAATGCAACTGCAGTTTGTGACTACAACAATGATTGTTCAGACATCAGTGATGAGTTTGGATGTGGTAAGTTATGCAGTCCTATTTGTGTGCTTCATTTTAGCCTGTAGCACTATGAATCATAAACTAAGTATTCAGTAGTTCTTGCATCACATAGCTTACAAAGACAGGGATTCATCATCAGCTGTACCAACGTTGTGTGTTTGCATGTACTGATTTTGATGTGCCCAAGTGATTTTATCTTCTTTTGGGCACAGGTTTTTGCTCTCCTGATCAGTATCGTTGTGGTGGGTTCTTCTTTCCTACATGCATCAATTCAACATTAGCTTGCAATGGAGAGTTTGATTGCTTCTTTAGTTCATCAGATGAACAAGGATGTGGTATGTTAAAGAACTGAAACCATACATTTTGATTTGAATTGATTTCATTTGAAGTGCGACATTTAAAAGTATGATGTGAAAGGAATGCACTAAACTCTTCAAACAATGGCACATAAATGCACTAACATGCATGTACTGTACCGCCTAGTTGAAAAAACATTGAAGTAGGGAGGTAGGTCCCACAAAATTGAAACGTACATGTAGCTAGGTTCAGTGCAGTGACCTTTGTGGTGGACGATGAGTTCCACACGTGTATAAAACAAAAGTGTGTTCCCACTGGTACAATGCAGTGATTATTCACATCCACAAGTCACATCAAAAGGTCAAAAGTACACACAACTGAAGGGATTGAAACCACACTTCTCACTACAGCATTACAAATATGACTTCATGATTCCAATCACAGAGATAACCAGTGAATTTTCTCACTAATAGACCAACTGCACTGTGACTCCTGTACCAAAATTTTGCTAATCTGTTTGTGCTATGTTAAGCTTAAGCAAGTCAGTCTGGCATAATTTTAATTTCTAATCCAATGAAGGTTAACATATTATTTAAATGTATTATTTGAATGTATGCCTTGTTTCAGTAGTCCCAGTGTGCTCAGGTTATCAATGTGCCAATGGACGGTGTGTGTCAAACTCAAGCAGATGCAATGGGGTGAATGAATGTGGAGATGGAAGTGATGAGGATGGCTGTGGTAAGGTTACAATCTTTCTTCATCTTTAGCAAGGTTCACTGTATCGGGATAGAATGGGCATTAAACAAAGCTACCATTTATGTATTTGAATTCAGGAAACTGTGCCTTGGATCAGTTCCAGTGCCGTAATGGAGACTGCATCAATGCAACTGCAGTCTGTGACTACAACAATGATTGTTCAGACCTCAGTGATGAGTTTGGATGTGGTAAGTTATGCAGTCCTATTTGTGTGCTTCATTTTAGCATGTAGCAAAATGAATACTGTAGGCATTTATAACTGATTATTTAATAGTGTTTTCAACACATTGTTTAAAGCATCAGGTATTTTGTTTGCACGTACTGATGTTGATGTGTCCAAGTCACTTTAATCTTCTTTTGTGCACAGGTTTTTGCTCTCCTGATCAGTATCGTTGTGGTGTGTTCTTCTTTTCTACATGCATCAATTCAACATTAGCTTGCAATGGAGAGTTTGATTGCTTCTTTGGTGGTTTAGATGAACAAGGATGTGGTACGTTAGAGCATTGAAACCATAGATTTCGAATTGAATTGAGTGCATTTGAAGTGCGACATTTACAAATATGACATGAAAAGAATGCACTAAACTCAAACAATGGCACTAACATGTACTGCATAGTTGAAAAAACATTGAAGTAGGGAGGTAGGTGCCACAAGACGGAAGCATACTTGTAGCTAGGTTTGGTGCAGTGACCTTTGTGGTGGACGATGAGTTCCACACATGTATAAAACAAAAGTGTGTTCCCACTGGTACAATGCAGTGATGTAAAGAAATTATTCACATCCACAAGTCACATCAAAAGGTCAAAAGTACATGCAACTCCAGTGACTGAAGGGATTGAAACCACACTTCTCACTACAGCATTAGAAATATGACTTCATGATTCCAATCACAGAGATAACCAGTGAATTTTCTCACTAATAGACCAACCACACTGTGATGCCTGTACCCAAATAATCCCATTTTGCTAATCTGTTTGTGCTATGTTAAGCTTAAGCAAGTCAGACTGGCATAATTTTAATTTCTAATCCAATGAAGGTTAAAATATTATTTAAATGTATGCTTTCTTTCAGGAGTCCCAGTGTGTTCAGATTATCAATGTGCCAATGGATCGTGTGTGTCAAACTCAAGCAGATGCAATGGGGTGAATGAGTGTGGAGATGGAAGTGATGAGGATGGTTGTGGTAAGGTTACCATCTTTCTGCATCTTTAGCAAGGTTCACTGTATCGCGATAGAATAGGTATTAAACAAGCTACCATTTATGTATTTGATTTCAGGAAACTGTGCCTTGGATCAGTTCCAGTGCCGTAATGGAGATTGCATCAATGCAACTGCAGTCTGTGACTACAACAATGATTGTTCAGACCTCAGTGATGAGTTTGGATGTGGTAAGTTATGCAGTCCTATTTGTGTGCTTCATTTTTAGCATGTAGCACTATGAATGCTGTATGCAATCATAACTAAGTGCTCTTGCATCACATTGCTTTCAAAGTCAGGTATTTATCATCAGCCGCACCTGCACGTACTGATGTTGATGTGCCCAAGTGATGTTAATCTTCTTTTGTGCACAGGTTTTTGCTCTCCTGATCAGTATCGTTGTGGTAGGTTCTACTACTTTCCTACATGCATCAATTCGACATTAGTTTGCAATGGAGAGTTTGATTGCTTCTTTAGCTCATCAGATGAACAAGGATGTGGTATGTTCAAGCACTGTATTATATATTTAAGTTCAGTTGTACTTCTGTCAGTAAGCATGGATTATATATTTAAGTTCAGTTGTACCTCTGTCAGTAAGCATGGATTTATGTCTTGATTTGATTTATTTCATTTTAAGTGTACAAAGAGATGCATGCACTAACATGCCTGTACTGTGTAGTAAGGAGGTAGGGCCAGCAGGCCGAAATGTACATGTAGCCAGGTTCAGTGCAGTGACAATAGTGGTGGGCAATGTCATCCACCCGTTTATCTCCAAATAGAGGGGAACAGTTATGTGTGTTCCCTCTGCTACAGTGCAGTGATATAAATAAATTATTTGCATCCACAAGTCTGTTCATAATCTTAAAATGCATCAAGAGGCCAAAAATTCACAACACAAGTGACTGGAGGGACAGAAAACCTCTCAACTCAGCAGATAGAATATGACTGAATGATTCTAATCACAGAAATAACCATCGAAAGATAATAATTTTCTCTCCATAAAAACCACCCACTCTGTGAAGCTTGCCAGTGCCCAAATAATTTCCATTTTGACTTCAATTTGCTGTCATGCATACTGTACTATGAATTGGGACTTGTTAGCATGTATGATTATGTACGCTACATGTATAAGAAACTGCATTGCTTATGCACTCTGTAAACTAATTTGTATCTTCTCATCCCCCAGCCACCACTCCTACATCTGCCCCTACTACCCTGCCACCTACTAACACTAACTACACACTGATTCAAGTGAAGCTGGATGGTGTAAATAACTGCACAGAGTGGAAGGTACAAACTATGCCCCAGCTCACAATTTCTATCTAGATTACACAGGTGTACTTCAGTATGTTCAGTTTTGAATTTCTTTCTAATATTGTCACTTCTTTTTCAGTTGTCAACTACCACTGATGCAATTCTATTGCATGTGATTCAAGGCATCAATGCAATCTGCTCCTGTGGAATAAGAATACAAACTGCCAGACTACTCTGTTTTGATGCTACATCAATTACGCTTCGAGGAGGTGTGAGCAGCAACCTGGTTGGGTACTTGCAAGACTGGATTAACAACACCAGAACCATTAATATTTTGGGTGTGGCACTATCAGTAGACCGGAACTGCCCAGTTCAAATCAGCTCTGCCAGTGACATGGGCTGCCCAACAGCTGTCACCACCACCACCGCCACCACCACCACCACCACCACCACCACCACCACCACCATCACCACCACAACCACCAAACCAACTGCCGCCACCACCACAAGTGGCAGCACTACCACCATGGAGTCAGGATTTGCACAAATGGTTGGCTCAGCAGCTGGAGCTGGAGTGGGAGGCATAATAGTAGGAGTATGCATCACACTTTGCCTAGTTGGGCTCATCTTTACTCTGATGAGGAGAATTAAGAAGAGAAACAAAACTCCAGGGAGTGTCAAATTTGATAACAAGTAAGCAAAAATGATTCCTGCATGCTGCCAGATTACAACACAAGAGATAGGGTGGGACTGCAAATAGATGGGGGGAAGGATGGATACAGAATAATTTTGCGGGGTGGGGGCAAGGGGGTGAGTATAATGGGTGTGGCTAAAATCTGTGCATCGCATAATTAAAGATTGATAATGCATATAAAATAACGGTGCATTTTAGAGTTAGCTATATTGGTCAGTTTTGTACAATGATCGAAAGAAACGACATGGATTCTTTGACAAAACGTTCCACTATTTCATTCTCGTCGATTGGAATATCATATGAGTGAAGCGAGGCGATCTTCTCTCATGCTATTCCGAATGGATGTTTTTACCCTTCGCAGCACTGAAAATGAGCGTTCTGCCTCAGCACTGGTAACTGAGAAAATGCATCCTATTTCAATAGTACCCTAATATTTGGAACTACATCTTTATCAGCGTGTGGAAGACAGTTGATTAGATTGTCAGGAAGTGTGACTTCTCCAGGTGCAACCGGTTACGTGCTTCGTCAAAAGATCGAGAAGATCGAGAAGAACGTTGCTATGAAGAACTGTCCCGACTTTCACAAGCCCCACATTGTTAACAGGCAATGCCATTGCTGAAGAACGTCCCGCAGAGGTGCTAGTCCCTATCTGCTCCAAAGACACAGAGGTCACATCGTCGGAAGAAATATTGTATATGGCACACTGAAACAACTGCTCTTGGACATGGCGTTCAGATTTCTACCTAGCTTCATGATTCACTTCGAATGGGCATCATCATCATCTGAGCTGTTATTTGGAAGAGATGAAGCGCTAGACCTAGGAGACGATAGTCATTCGGACTGTAATGTGGATGCCAGTGCAGTTATGCTTCGTCATTACTTTGCCGCAACTGCTAATAATGGTTGAGTATTGTGACGTGACACCAAAGCTGGCGGTGCACTTCGATTATCAGCATTGTGTAGAAACGATATCATGCATCCGATGGCAACCTTCTTTGCTATAGTATCGTCTTTCTCTTTATTAGTAGGTCGCTTTCGACTCTGAGGCTTCATCTGGTCAGTCTAGAACAACTTCAACATCAAAAAAACCAGTGAAAAATTAATGCATATGATATGGATTACCTACATACCTGCTATTAAAAGCCGGGGAAATAGATTTGCCCTGAAATTCCAAATATTTGTATATACTATCACTGTATAGGATGCCTTGCAACTCACGATGACACATAAAAGAACTATTCCAAATGTCGCGCAAATTATAACTTAGGGCACGTGTGTAAGCCTGTCCGATGTGGATGTGCTAGTCTGATGACTGGCACAGCAACCAGTGCCTTCGCACGTACGATTAATCGTTTAAGTCACCGCCTTTCACCTATGAATATTTACTTTCTAACTTGGCGGGGGGGGGCGGGGGTGGCAAAACCCAGTTGCCCCCCGTATCCGCCCCTGGAGAATATACTTATTGGCTACGATTTGAAATATTATGCTACAATGTGCATTTGTACATACCACTAATTGTCTGGACATATTGCGGATGCAAATTCGCAATATGCCAATTTGATGGAGGAAGGGGAATAGGCTTTGATATTGGCTATAACTTTGAAGTATAATGTTACAATATGCTTTGGATTTGAGTTTAGCTTGACACCTTGCAACGTTAATTAGCAGAGCTCTGCGCTTACAAGTTGCAAGCCCTGCTGTTTATTGTATCCATCCCATGGCATAATTATAACTATAAGTTACGGCATAGTTAGTAGCTAACTTGTACGACTGCTGTGATTTTGCAAACATGGATTGCGTTTTTTTTTTTAGGTGTGCACGATGATAAATGTTAACGGCCAGTGGCGGCGGAACCGGTCAGGCTGACCAGGCCATGGCCTGACCAAACTTCGGCCCGACTTCATTAAATATTCATTACAACTAAAATATTCATAGCTTAATTGAATGAATTGTGGGTGGGGCAAAAGGTTTATTATTAATTATTAAAAATGGCCTGACCCATCATAAAAACCTTCCGCCGCCACTGACGGCTAAGGCAACACGGAAGAGGAAGGATAAGTGTCCAAACTACTGTGGCCCCTTTCCCACCAGATTTTGGATGTGTCATTATGTATGCATGGCAGAAGGGGGTGCAGCAGGATGGAGTCTCATTGTTTACACGAACCATGGTGTACACCAATGTTGAGTACACACCAAAGTTCCTGTTTGTCAAGCTTTCATAGTAGTAGAATTTTGTGTGGGTACGATGGGGAAAGGGGATAGTGTAGTGTTACTAGCATTATTTACCTTGCTAGAAATTTTTCTGGATTTACTCAATTTCAATCCAATTCACACAGGACTTCTTCGGATCAGTGCAATTTTGGTCTTGAGATGGGTAACTTTGCTAGCAAATACAACCTTCTATGAGTAACTCATCTCCAGAGCCTTACCCAGCAGATGCAGTTAAGACTAATCCAAATGCCATGTGAGCAAAATATTGAGTTGTGTGCACCACAGTATCCGAGTGTTCTACTGCTACAGAAATGCATGCGAGTATGTCTGTGCATGCTGCATCCAGATGTATATAGTATGCAAGGACTTGCTTTTTTGACTTTGTAAATGGAGAGACTCTCAAATATACAGACACTATGGCAGAAATCATAGATCAGAGTCAAATTAACAATGTTATATTTGCAGCATAACAAACCATGCATGCATATTGCATGACCTATGATTGATTATATATACATTGACAAATAGGAACAATATCTAGGAAATTTACATGTACAAATGGGAATGTGCAAGAAAAAAATCTGATTATATAATGTATGATGCATGCATAATGCATCCCACAGGGCCAGTACGAATGTAAGTCATACCAGCTCAGAAACTGCTCAGCTTGAACAGAACATACCTGAATATTTCTGAAAAGATGGACATGATAACATAACCTACTTGTGCAGTTGTAGTGTTGATTAGTACATTTCGCCTTACAATGTTGCTATGTTTTATTTTAAAAATTATGCTAACCTTACAGTTCTTTCGTTTCAAATTGTACGTTGACTGCAACGGCATCGGGACAGATTCGGTGTACCAGGATAGCTTACAGCTGTACCCCCCGACCCCTGCCCCCCCCCCCCCCCCCCCCCCAAAAAAAAAAAAGAATAATACAATTGCCTGACAAGACAACATATTTTTGTTTGGCTGACTCGATTGTCCCCCTACAGATAATGATTCCTATGACTAATGGTCTGCTTTTGATTTTGTTACCACCCCCCCCCCCCCCCCCCCCCCCCCTCATTCTACCATCGTGTGGTATTAACAGCTACAAGAGATCAAGATTATTCCTCTAATATTTTATTGTCTGTTGGTACTTTGAAAAGGTGCCATTGGCCTCTTTCAAGGCAGTCGAAGAGACGACTTCTCATTTTCTCAATGCCAGTAGCTTACATCCTCACCAAAGCAAAGGCATGTAGCAATGATTATAGCATAAAGACAACATTTTTTTCGATTGGTTCTTTCATCCAGATCTTGTGGTTGGTAGGCATTGCAACTTGGCACCTACAGTGAAAATCACTAACGATGCACCAATCACCGTTCGGAACAACTGAACGCTTGATTTAGCACGAACCGAGTGGTTCGCAAAAACAAATACCTAACACTTTTAGTTCTTAAAAAACGTATTGCTCGAAAAGGCACAAACGGTTTCCCGGGCTCAGAATCTAACTCGGTCAAATGATATAGCGATTGATGCTTAAGCTACATTCCATGATCGTTGTCTCTGAGTGAAGATATATAGAAGAAATGAGTTGACAAGACTGGGGTCACTGAAAATGAAAGTTGTGGAACGTGATAGTCACGTGAGATACCTTTATTTTAGCTATTTGTTGACAATTGTTAAACCCATGCATCAGTTTGTTAGATTTTTTTAAATATTACATGTGGTTATTGTTTTAAATTCAAGTAAATATAGATTTGTAAACTCCATTAATCACAGTGGAAATGATGCTCGTTGGACGAAAAAAACAACATCAATTTTATGATCTTGATGACACAGAAACACCCAAACGTGTGCTAGATGGGATTCTGTCCACTTGAAAAATATTCCGTACATATTGCAGGGTATCTAAAACTAAAATAGATGTAGTTGCAAATTAATGCATCTCATAATAGTTTCAATACACATTTGCACAAAGCAACATTAATCTGTATGCAATTAAGTTTTGCGGTGGAACAGTACAGTGCAATGTAGGCATTAGACGCATTGTATACACGCACCCGTAAATATTAGTATTATTGAAATGTTTTTTTAATGCACAATACGTACACCGCAAATGATGGCATTAGTTGCAATGCATTTATACAAAGCCTATTTATAAGGGTACAGTTTACAAATCTACCAGACTTGAATGCCGTTATATGTTTTCTGTCACTACTGAACCGAAAGGAGGTTCAAAATATGGATTATTCGTTCGGAAAAAAAAGTTGTGCCTGACCGCAGACCTTGATATCTGAATTGACCTCAGCTTTTGAGAGTGCCACGAGTGTCGTGAGCAAAGTTACTACGTAAGCAGAAGAAATCGTCAACAGATAGGTTAACCAGCTTGTAAATGATTTTAAAGCACATAAAAAGATCGAAAATTATGTATGATGTTCCAGTGATGGCAGTTGAAGATTATGGAGCCGATCAGAATAATCCATGTAAAAGGAAGCATGCTCTTTTTTATAATGATCTAGTAAAGCATCGTTGAATTTTCTCAATGCCTCCGATGTCTTTTAACTGACTGGAGTGGACGATTCCAGGATTGGCCTAATATATTTTTTGAAGGCTCTGTAAAGAAACTCAATCAATGATGGCGATCGTGAGCGATCCGAGAGGATACAAACGCTAGCTAGCTCGCACGTTCCTGTTCACAAATTTTTATTTTTACTACAATCACGTGCGCACAATGAATGAATAATTACGCAATTAATATTCCGTTTTCTACACTGCCACCATTGACTAGTCTGAACTAGTCAATAATCAAGTTCAGATTCATCAGACTGATTTGCCAGAGCGGTTAATTTCAGCTTGGCTATTTCCGCTGCTGCCCTCCTGGGAAGTTTCTTAGTAGTGCCTTGCTGCTTGTCGGGAGTCACTGGGGTCTCAGCATCTGGGTGCTTGATTTCAAGTGGGTACAATCGCTGCAATGGTCGCCTCAATGTAGTGGAACCAGTCTTGGATGACACGCGAACCACTGCTCCTCTGACATGACCATCACTGCCCTGGATGAGTTGCTCTACCCTTCCCAATCTCCAAAACGTTCTGGGATGATTGTCATCATGCACCAGGACAATATCTCCAAGAGCAATCTTGCCATACCCTTTGTCCTTGTTGGTGGAGAATCGATGGGTTTCCCTTAAGTCAATGAGATACTCGGTCTTCCAACGTTTCCAGAAGTGTTGCAGAATGAGTTGAAGATGTTTCATTCGTGAAGTGACGGCAGAATGAGTACTTGACGTAACAAAGTCCAAGTCTAATTCTGATGATACGTGTGTGTCAGGTAATCCATGGAGTCGACGGCCTGTGAGTAGGTGCGCTGGAGTGAGTGGTTCATCAAAATCATCCGCTGAGAGATATGTAAGTGGTCTGGAGTTGAGCGTTCCTTCCACCTCCACAATAACAGTCAATAGTTCATCAAATGTTAACCTTGCATGACCTATGACCTTTTTCAAGCATCTCTTGACTGAGCCAACCATCCTCTCAAAGAATCCACCCCACCAAGGAGCCTTCTCCAAGTTGAAGCGCCATTCTATCCGTTGCTCTGTGAAGAAGTTCTCCACAACAGGATGTGTTTGGATCTGGGCTAATTCCTTGTGGGCGGATCTAAATGTCTTGCTATTGTCCGAAACAACTATCGATGGGGTACCTCTTCGTGCTGCAAAACGCTTGAAGCATCTGATGAAAGATTCGGTAGACATGTCTGGCACCACCTCTAGATGTATGGCTCGTGTCACACAACACGAAAATAGCGAGATCCACACCTTTTCACCTGACTTGACGTACATGCAAGGGACCAGCGTAGTCGACACCAACACAGTTAAATGGTGGGTATTCCCTTACACGGAACTGTGGCAATGGTGGAGATTCACACGCATCATACGGTCTTGCATTGATTCTGGCACAGATTGTGCACTGATGCAGCAAATTCCTTAAAAAACTCCTCCCTTTGATGATCCAGAATCGTCCTCTAAGTTCGGCCAGTGTTTCTTTGATGCCGCCATGCATCACGTGTTTGTGGCAGTCTTGGGCTACAAGAATCGTAATGTGGTGTTTACTTGGCAGAAGTATCGGGTGTTTGGCATCCATTGGGAGCTCTGCATTGCTAAGTCTTCCCTTACATCTCCACAGCCCTAAATCATCCAAGTAAAGGCCTAGCTGTGTCTTCCACATGGTGAACTTCTCATCTTGGAGCAACATTTCTTGTGCAATCCGTATCCAATAAAGCTCTGCATCAATTATATCCTTAGCTTCCAACCTCACACTTGCCTCTGTACCACGCCTTCTCATCTTCAGTACCTGGATGAACTTATACACAATGGCTGTGACCTTCAACAAACGTTTCAGACTGCTAAAATTTTCACATCTGATCATCGGGTCCTTGTGATCACTGACCAACATCGAGTGTGATTCTTGACACCGACGACTGTCCTTGACCTTCAACTCAGTAGCACAACCTTCAGGCACATGTTCAGCTATACAAGAGTCAGAGAGCCCTTCTGAGGAGGATTCACATAGCCATCTTGGTCCATTAAACCAGAGTGGGTTGTTCACTAATTGTAGTGGATCCATGCCCCTTGATGGCATGTCGGCTGGATTGTCTGCCCCTGGGCAATGCTGCCACCATGCAGCTGGAGCAAGTCGTCGAATTTCTGTAACTCGGTTCTCAACAAACTGCTTCCATTCCTTGTCCACTCTCTTGATCCAGTACAAGACCACAATCGAATCAGTGTAACAGATTGAAGGTTCAAGCCTCAGTTCCACTCTAAGTGCAGAATGAGCCCATGAAAGTAGCCTGGACAGTAGAAGTGCTCCTAACAACTCAAGCCTGGGTATACTGTGCTTCTGCAGCGGGCAAACCCGTGTCTTGGCTACAACCAACTTGGAGTAACAGCTGCCATCAGTTTCTATCAGGAGGTAAACCACTGCCGCATATGCATGCTGTGAGGCGTCGCAGAAACCCCGAAGACTGCATGACGTCCAATTGGAGAAGTAGCACCGAGGTATAGTAATGGAGTGAACTTGCTTCAGTCCATCAAGCAATTTCTCCCATCTTTCCAATAATTCACACGACAAAGGCTCGTCCCAAGACACATTCTTCACACAAATATTCTGGAAAAGTAGCTTGAATTGGACAGTTACAGGTGAAATAACTCCCAATGGGTCAAAAAATCGTGCAGCAAGACCAATGACATTTCGCTTGGTGGGTTGAAGCTTCGTGGCTAGTTCTGTAATGTGCTGGATGTCGAACAACAACAAATCGGATTCCGGGTTCCAACGTACTCCTAGGACCTTCAAACCCTCCAGGTTGTTCAGGTTGTCACCTAATGTGTTTTTCACATATGACATATCCTCACTGGTGACTCTTGCTGGGTCTGTGCCATCTGATTGGTCGAGAGTGTGATTCTCTGCCCAATTGATCCTTGACTGCAGTTCTGGACAGTTTGTGACAAATTTTCGAAGATTAAATCCACCTTTGGCTAACCAAAGCTTAGACTGCTGGTACAACTTGAACGCCTTCTCCGCACTTTCTGCTCCAAATGTGACATCGTCTACATATATGGACCGTTGGAATTTCTCCACAAAACCACTGTCTTCAGACCGATATCCCTCAATGTGCCGCTTGATCGTAGCATTAAGTAAGAATGGGCTTGCTGAAACACCAAATACGATCCTAGTGAACCGTAGCACTTGAACACTGGGGCAATCACTACTGATGTCATCCAACCAGAGGAACCTTAGTGCATCCCTGTCTTCCTTCACAACAGAAACCATTAAGAAAGCCTTTTCGATGTCTGCTACCAAGGCCACTGGAAACAGACGAAACCTGAGTAAGATCTCTGCAATGTTTTGGCCAAAGGAAGGTCCAGTATAGAGACAATCGTTAAGTGAAGGACCTTCGCTACGTGCTGACGCATCAAAGACTATTCTCAGTTTGGTAGTCGATTTGTCCCCCGAATGACGCCGTGATGCGGGAGGTAATGCAGCCTTCCAGTAGAACTTCGTGCCACATCACCCATAACTTCAACAATCCCTTGTGCAATTTGTTCACGAATGATTCGGTCATACTCCAGAAGAATGTGTGGGCTTTGCTTTAGTCTTCTTATCAAACCAAACAATCTTGCTTGACAGAGGTTGAAGTTATCCGGCAGTAGAGGATTAGGATCCTTCCAAGGTAGGCTTACACAGTATCTTCCATCCTCATATGATATGGTACGCATGAAGTTGTCGTACACCGATCCTTCTTGAGATTTTATACCAAGTGTTTCTAGGTCCCAAAAACTATGCAATATCTGTTCCATCTTGGTGTCAGAGTGAGGAGACAACATTCCCGCATTCAGTACGTGGCATGAAAGAAGGTTCACTGAAGTTGTTTCTGTAGACAATCCCTTCACTGGCCCAGAGAGCACCCAGCCAAAGTCCGTTTCCACTGCAGTAGGTCCGGTTCTTCCCTTCCGAATCCTTCCAGTCATCAAGGACCAGTAATTGTCAGCTCCGATTAGGATTCCCACCTCTAGATGGTCGTTTTGGTCGCTTGAATCTGCCATGTCTAGTCCTGATAGGTATGAGTAGTGGTTAGTTGCAAAGGTCAATGGCTGGCCTACGAGTGGCTCGCAAATTGTAGATACAGCAAGTAGTGTCAGAACGACATTGGATCCTGCCTTTGTCTTGACACTGAGTCGAACCACACCACATTCTTGAGATCGTCCTTCTTCTGCTCCAAAGGTCTTCACCACTAGCCTCTCTTTGCGTTCCACCTTGAGCCCAAGTGCCTCACAGATCTTGTTGGAAATGTACGATCTTTGACTTCCACTATCGAATACAATTCTAGTGTCAATGACTGGGGATTCTCGATTTGGAGCATTCACCTTCACACGTGCAGTTTGCAGCAGTATTGGAGTCTTGGTGCTGACATACATGGACATCGTTGACGATCGTCCATTAACTGCAGGAGCTTGAACAGTTCGTGATGAATTTTGACTTGCTGGTACAGATGGAGAAGTACCCGGTTGTGAGTTGTTCGCCTGTCTAGGTCGTGGGCAGATACTCAAGTGATGTCTTCCTTGGCAGATTGAACATTTCAATGAGGATCGGCAGTCAATCCCTTTGTGCCCTCTCCTGAGACACACAAAACATCTTCCCATCTTTAACAGACATTGCCTTCTCTGATCTATGTCGGGTACAGTTCTGCACGAGGAAGACTGGTGTGATTCCCCACAGTAACAACATGCTGGGGCTAGCGTACTGAGCAGTGCTGCAGTAGTGGGTGGATTCTTTGTAGGTTTCTGTAAAGTTTCTGCCTCTTCCTGAGCTGCCTTTTCCCTAGCTTCAATTTCACTACCAACAGCTGCCAACAATTTGTCTAACTTCCAATCATCTGTGGTTACTGTTCTGCTCACTACTAAACAAATATCGTGTGGGATTCTCTTCATCAACACGGAGCTCAGCAGCGTACCATATGACTCTGACTCCACACCAAGAGACCTTAGACAGCGAATGTGTGACTCGACCTTGTCGTACAGTTGTCTAAGGGCCTTCAGATTGCGAGAGGTGACGACTGGTTCTAAGTTCATGAGAGCGTCCATGTGCTTGCTAATCTGGTGCTGCTTGTTGCCGAATCTCTTCTTTAGCAGGGATAAAGCTTCTGTGTAGTTGCTTGAAGACAAAGTCAATCCGCTGATAACTTCTGCAGCTGATGATTCAAGGAGTGATTTTAGATAGATGAATTTGTCAATTTCAGTCAAATCTGGATTCTGATGTATGGATGACTCGAAGGAATCCCAAAACGATGACCAATTGGTGATGCCTCCGTCAAATTTCTTCAGTACTAACTTCGGGAGCTTCACTTTGCACGCTTGGGTCATTTTCCCGTTTTCGTGTTGTGAAATCGTAGTAGCTGGTTCGGTTGTCGTCGATTGAGATGCAGCCGAGTTAGGTCTGCTCACTTCGTTCACAATATCCGTCCTTATCTCTTGTTCTTCGCTTGCAGCGTCGCTGTTAGCTCTGGATCGGTTTCTTGTTGGCGTACGAGATGTCTCCGCCACTGCGGACTCAAAGTTGATCATAGCTAGTTCGATTCCTTCCTTGAAGGTGTCAGATTGCTCTATCTCGCGCGTAGTTTCTTCTTCGGTCTGTAGTAAATCCACGATTTCCGCGTCAAGTTGACTTATCACACGTAACTTATCCTTCAGGAACTGAACATGCTGCTTCATCTGTGCTGGGTTAAATTCAGTGGATTCCAAATTCTCTTTCGCTTGAGTGCTGATTCGCGTGGCTGAAGCCCTGTGACCGGCGCGAATGCGCTTCTTCTTTTTTACTTCTTCGGATTCACTCATGTTCGCCGTTCAAATAACCTCCCGGCTCGAAGGACCATGTAAAGAAACTCAATCAATGATGGCGATCGTGAGCGATCCGAGAGGATACAAACGCTAGCTAGCTCGCACGTTCCTGTTCACAAATTTTTATTTTTACTACAATCACGTGCGCACAATGAATGAATAATTACGCAATTAATATTCCGTTTTCTACAGGCTCGAAGTAAGGTAGCTAGAAATCTCACATTACATAGAACGTTTTTAGAAGGTGGGCACAGCGAAAATATGCTATGGAGGCGATGTAAGCACAATGAATACTGCATATAAGTTTCATATCTTAAGAGCAGTATAGTGGATCTAGGGCGGGGGTTAGAGGTTTAAACTCCCTCCCCGGCCATCATGAATAATATTAATGACCCTAAGAAAGAGAGTACATGTAAATGCATCGCACGGACAGATTCGCTACCCAAAGGAGGTGAGACGGACATAATTTTCAATAGTATCCAATGGTATCCGGTACAAGGTCTGTAAATTTCGGGAAATAAAGTCCGTCTCACGGCTGAATCGGGTAGAGAATCGGATTCAGACGCGCGTTGAAAACTGGCCGTATGGAGCTCACTGAGCTGGGATGGCAGATGTTAACTGTTGTGAAGAACACACTACTTATGCCACGCACGATGCACACCTATTTTTCCAGTTAGCTTACAACGAGTATCATTGCGTTCACAGCGCTTAAAATTTAACGACTATAAAATGTCGAAGGCTCCCTCCTCGACAAAAATAAATAAATAATAATGAAAAAGCACGCTTGTGCGTTACTTATCTCACTCACCTATAAGACCTTCGCCTTGGAGGGTAATCCTAACTTTCGCGTTTGATACACTGTCACTTCCCGTGTACCCGTTAGAATGTCAATTGCGTGCGCGTTAAAAAAAATATTAATGCAGTTGCCATATTTGGCCGTTGAAATTGGCCATTTCCATTCATGTAATACAATAATTTTAGAAGTTTGATACAACTTGGAATTGATATATAAGAACGTATATTTCCACTGTCAAGTGTAGATTGCTCTTTAGCAGCAAAATAAGCTTTCACTGCTTCCTGTTTGGAAAATTCATGACTGATATCGTGCCTTATCTCTATATGGTATCGTTTCTTTTTCTTGAGTAATAATGAACGTATATGCTTTGGATATACTGGTGTCATTTAAAGTGGAAAAAAGGAACAAGTACATAGATCCAAAATACAATAATCCACATACTATACAAAACAATGCATAAAAACAAAAGTGTTAGTGATAGATTTTTAGACTGATGATGGTATCTTACCCTCAACAGTAGCAAGGGTAAGGTCGTGTTCGTAAATAGGGTGGCGATGTGATGACCTGGCTGTGAGCGCCCAGACCTACGGGCCTGCGCTCTTGAATATCAATTACATGCATGCAGAATCTTTGAGCATGCGCATGGATAGAAATCTAGGTATAAATGCATTTGGTGTGGAATTATTAGGGTTGGTGGCCCTTTCCGAGATACTGGCTAACGTGAACGGTATTGGGGGGTGTATAGGCATTTCAGAAGACGTGTGCAGACTGATTGCTACCGTCAGTTCTGTCACATATTTGGTGGCAGCGGTGGGATTATCTAAGTCGAGACGGTCATTGTCCGACGCCTGCGTTTCTCGAGTGTATGCATGACTACTCGTTCTGGAAAGCCCTATAAGAAACCTACCATGGAGGAGATGCAAGGTATGTTGAAATTACTTGCAGAAGACCGTAGGAGGAGAGAAGACGAAATAGCAACTGAGAAGGCGCGAAGAGAAGATGAATTCGCGAAAGAACGGGCTAGGCTTGAGGAAGAAAGACAGATTCGTGAGCGGGAGAATAGAAAGCAGATGGAAACGATGCAGACACACATGGCGGCGCTCATGAAGTTAGTAGAAGACTCACAAAAGGCAAAAGTCGTAAGTCCGAAACGTGAGCTAAGTGTCAAATTGGTTCCGTTGAGTGATAAGGATGATATTGAAGCCTATTTAGTAACTTTTGAGCGCGTTATGACTGCACAGAAGGTGGAGGAAAGCTGCTGGTCGCAGTATCTGGCACCTCAACTCACTGGCAAGGCCCAGTTGGCATTCGCAGCTCTACCCGGAGAGGACTCTGGCAATTATGAAGCAATAAAGACAGCAATCCTTCAGCGTTACGATATAACCGAGGAAGCATATAGAAGGCGCTTCCGTGGCATTACTCGTGGCAGTGGGGAAACAAACAGGGAGCTTTCCGTAAAGCTTATGGACCTACTGCGCAAGTGGATGAAGAGCTGTACTTCAATGGAGGAAATACAAGAGCTCATAGGCATGGAGCAGTTCCTCAACACATTGCCAGCGAACAAGCGACTCTGGGTTATGGAGCGAAAGCCTAAGACGTGTATTCAGGCCGGGGAACTCGTTGACGAATATGAACACGCCAGGCGTGAGGAGTCGCAGCGGTATCCGGAAAACGTCAAGGGAACTCGATCAGAGCAAAAATGTTCATTTTGTGGGAAAGCAGGGCACTCAGAAGACGTGTGCAGACTGATTGCTACCGTCAGTTCTGTCACATATTCAAGAAAACCACAAAAGAGGAGACAAGCAGACGGAAGACCATAGTGTGCTACAACTGTGGAAAACCAGGTCACCCAGCAAGGAAGTGTCCCAACAATGAGGTATTGTTTGGACGTGAATCAAAGTACAAGGTGAAGGATGGAATGTATTGTAAGGGAAGTGTGGAAGGGTGTTTGGTAAGCCGCATATTGTTAGACACAGGTTGTTCCCGCACAATGGTCCGGAGACAATTCGTCCCCCAGGAGAAGTTCTTGGAGGGAAAATGGGTATCAATCAGATGTGTGCATGGTGACACAGTCTTGTATCCCCTAGCAGATATCAAGCTTGTGGTGGAAGGCATTCCAGTCACAGTGGAGGCTGCTGTAGCTGACAGTCTACCGGTGGAGGTGATACTTGGAACTGATGCTTCTAGAATGACGGAGTTACTAGGAAGACGAGCTGGTTCTGTGTTCTTTGCTCAAGAACATGTTATGGTGGTGACAACAAGGGCGAAGAGACGACAGGAAATACAGGAGGAAGTACTGAGGAAGGAAAAGGAGGTTATGTCTGGGGTGGTACCAAATCCATTAGGTGTCTCTGAAGAGGAACCCAAATTGAAGACTATGTCACATATTTGGTCTCAGGAGCAAAGAAGGCAAATGCGAAGGGAACTTGGGAGCCAGGGAGATTGCTTGTCTCACATTAACATCACAGCTGAGAAACTGAAGGATATGCAGGAGCAGGATGAAACACTGAGAGCTGTGAGGGAACTTGCAGCATTGACAGGAGGATCAAAAGGGGAGTTCTTCAAAAGGGATGAGTTGCTGTACAGAAGATGGACACCAAGGGGAAGAGGAGAGGAGATGGAGATTGAGCAGCTGGTTCTACCCAAGGAGTGCAGGCAAGTTGCACTGGAGATGTCTCATGATATTCCCATTGCAGGACATCAAGGCAGAGATCGGACCAGGCAACGACTATTGCGCAGGTTTTTCTGGCCATCTATTTTTAGAGACGTAGACATGTATTGTAAAACTTGCAGTGCTTGTCAAAAGGCTTCATTTAAGGGGGTTAAGCCAGCACCATTGATTCCTCTTCCTATCGTTTCAGAGCCATTTAGCCGCATTGCCATGGACATTGTGGGCCCACTTCCCAGAAGTCGAGCAGGGAACAAGTACATCCTTGTAATATGTGATTACGCAACTCGCTACCCGGAGGCGGTGCCCCTCAAAAGCATTGATGCTGAAAGTGTGGCGGAGGAGCTTATTAAGGTATTTGCTCGTGTGGGTGTACCCAGGGAGATCTTAACAGATCAAGGAGCAAATTTCACGTCGCAATTACTTGCTGAACTGTACAGGCTCTTACAGGTGCACCCTATACGCACAAGCCCATACCATCCGCAGACTGACGGCCTGGTTGAACGATTTAACCAGACGTTGAAGTCAATGTTGCGAAAGACGGGAACGGACGGAGGAAAAGAGTGGGATAAGAAAATTCCCTATCTACTGTTTGCATATCGGGAAGTACCGCAAGCATCAACGGGATTTTCCCCTTTCGAGCTTTTATATGGTCGGGACGTACGAGGACCACTGGACATCTTAAAAGAAGTTTGGGAAACAACAAGTAGGACTACTGATGAAAATGTAATCAGTTACGTTTTGTCCACAAGGGAACGACTCAGAGAGATGTCTGAACTGGTGCAGGAAAATCTATCCAGCTCCCAACGTCGGCAGAAATCTTGGTTCGACAAGGGTGCTCGACTCCGCGAGTTCAAGCCAGGCGATTCCGTACTGGTACTACTCCCAACATCATCCAACAGGTTGCTTGCCCAATGGCAGGGGCCTTATCAAGTGGTGCAGCGAATGGGTAAAGTCAATTACCTTATTGACATGCAGGACAGAAGAAAGAGAAAACGGGTGTTCCACGTCAATATGCTCAAGGACTTCCATGTTCGTGAAAATCAAGGATGCTTCGTAGAGGAAATACAGGAAGAAGCGGATATCCCTTCATGGCGGAGTGGGGAGGCGGGGCAAGTTGTTGACATGGGGGAGGGGCTGGATAGCGGACAAAAGAAGGAGCTTAAGGAGTTGCTGGGGAGGTTTGCAAAGGTGTTTAGCAACAAGCCTGGAAAAACGACTTTGTATGAGCATCGGATCCATACCAATAGCTCTAAGCCTGTTAGATTGCCTCCGTACCGGGTGCCGCATGCCTATAGGAATTCTATAAAAAGGGAGCTTCAGGAAATGGAACGGAGTGGAATTATTGAGCCTACCTGTAGTGAATGGGCGTCCCCGATAGTTGTGGTACCAAAGAGAAATGGAGAGTTACGATTGTGTGTGGACTATCGTAGGCTAAATTCAGTTTCACAGGTCGATTCATATTTGATGCCTCGCATAGATGAGCTGATCGACCGTGTAGGAAAAGCAAACTTTATCACTACGTTAGACCTCACAACTGGGTATTGGCAGATTCCAATGGCAGATAAGGATGAATGCAAAACAGCTTTTGTCACTCCTTTTGGTAGTTTTCAGTTTACAGTGATGCCGTTTGGGCTTAGCGGGGCCCCAGCTTCATTTCAGCGGTTGATGGATCGATTGTTGCAGGGATGTGAAGATTATGCTGTAGCCTACATTGATGATTTTGCCATTTTTAGCAGTGACTGGCAGGATCATCTGAAACAACTGCAGGAGGTGCTAATGAGGATAGAAAAGGCTGGACTTACTGTGAAGCTTAGCAAAAGTAAATTTGCCAAGCGGAGTTGTGAGTACCTCGGATATATTGTAGGAGGACGGTCAGGAACACCCTGTTGGTTATTATAGCAGGAAGTTATTGGCTAGGGAGCAACGATACTCAACTATTGAGAAGGAATGTTTGGCTATTAAGTTGGCGTTAGATGCATTCAAGGTCTATCTACTGGGCAGGAAATTTGTAGTCCAAACAGATCATCGAGCACTCGAGTGGCTAGAAAAACTCAAGGAAAACAATGCAAGGCTATGCAGATGGAGCTTAGCCCTTCAACCTTACTCTTTTGGGGTGGAACATCGACCAGGGACTATGAACCTGAACGCGGACGCACTGTCAAGAAATCCAGCAACGGCGTTGCTGCAGGAGAAGGGGAAGGAAGTGTGAGCGCCCAGACCTACGGGCCTGCGCTCTTGAATATCAATTACATGCATGCAGAATCTTTGAGCATGCGCATGGATAGAAATCTAGGTATAAATGCATTTGGTGTGGAATTATTAGGGTTGGTGGCCCTTTCCGAGATACTGGCTAACGTGAACGGTATTGGGGGGTGTATAGGCATTTCAGAAGACGTGTGCAGACTGATTGCTACCGTCAGTTCTGTCACACTGGCTTCCACGAATGCACAGAACAGCAGCACGAAGGCAAGCATAAGAGAGTCGAGTGCGTAGCCAGCTAACTACAAGAGAATAAGGTTTGTCCTGCTTGATGGAAATCATGTCTGCCAAACGCCTGTAAAATGTTGAACACTCATGAGCCATTCCTCCTGTTGTACTAAAAACCAGTGGTGTAAAGACCCCATGCTCAACTTCTTTCACCCGTTGACTATATTGTCGCTTTTTTTTCCGATTCATGTCTGTGGTATATTGCTGGCAAGTCCATGGAACGGTAGTTTGGAGCATTAGGGTAGAAAATCCTTACATCAAAGTAAGCATCCTGACCATGATTCCAAAAACCCCTGGCACGTATATTGAGGCGTGAATTCTCATCAGTGTTGGTAGATTTGTGGTGAAAGCCTTCACCATTCGTGGTTGTGAGGCTCAATGGCAACATTATGGCATACTTCTGATAACCAGGAAGCAGTGAGATCTTGTATCTCTCGTATCTCATTATGGCGAATTGTTGGAAAGCCGCCCAAGTTGCACGTCATTGCATGGTCAACAGAGAATGACATGGTAATAAAATAATTATGCAAATCAGCAAGGGCATATTTTAGTTTACTATTTTCTGAGTGGATAGATTTTCTTGTTTCAGATAATGTGGCAGGGAAGTTTGTCCTCTTGTGAAATGATTAGTGTAATCAGCAGAGATGTTTGTTGTTTGGATGAGTTAAAACATTGAGAAGACCATGTGGTAGGATTTAAAATCCCCATGCTACCAAGTCTACCTGGCAAGGCAAGCAACTCTCTCACTAGTTTTGAGCAAGGAGGGTGACCTGTTAAGTGTGAGTAATTTCGGCAAGTTGTTTGCAACTTTTTTGCTTACGAACTCTTCAACAAAAGTTCTGGATCCTAGTGCAGCACCAAGATGTCGGTTGCCTTTCGTGGATATTGTTATTCCCGAGCCAGCAAAGATTTCATTAGCAGCATGTTCATGATGTGGTTTAACAAGGAGGCAAGTCTTGGATGCATTAGGATAATACCCATATAATGGGCCAATCCTGTTGAGTTCATCTCACCACATTTTGAGGTTGTCGCATGAGCCAGCTCCTGCAGCATCATCTGCATACCAGGCCTGTTGAACTGTTTGGCAGAAGGATCGTAAGTGACAGATTGTAGGAGTTACAGCAATGGCATACATCGCCATGGCTATGGATCGCCCTGTGTGGTACCTTCCGTGGAAAGAATTTCACCACTGCCAGGCATAATCAGCCTTACTGGAGATTGGTATGTATTGTTGATGATTTGTGCAAGTGATGGGCAAGGTATACCAATGTTGTGAAGAGGCTTGTCGGTAAATGCAGTTAAAAGCATTAGTTGCATCAACAAGTAAAACGCCTTCAGCAGATACTTCATTGAAAATCATTATTCATAGCATGCACAGCAGCTTCACATCCTCCATCATGACCAGCACACACTTGGAGAGGTCCAGCTGCTTCTTCAATATTTACCTTTATGATTTTCAGTAAAGCTTTGGAAATAATGCGTCTTGATACTTCACCAATCCCGATTGGACGTACACCAGGGCTTTTGTCTAATGAAATTAGACGACAGATAATAAAAGCAGATAGGCCCTCTGGGTGGCGGACAGAGGATGTGCTAATACGACGTGCTAATACGACGACCTATTGCAGCAAGTGCTGAACAAGGATCAGTCGAAGCAGCTTTAAAAGAACTATACATTCATCGTAGCATTTGTTGGAACTGATGGCTGCTATGCACATATGCAATCCTGTCACAGTTGTCTAAATAATCTATGGTTTTTCCAGCAAATATGACAAAGAATGTCTGTGTGTACATGTACACGTACAGGTTTGCATTTACAAATGCAGCCAGCATTATGGTATTGTAATGGTATTGTGTGTGTGCGTGCGTATGTGTGTGCGTGTATGTGTGTGTGTATGTGTGTGTGTGTGTGTCTGTGTGTGTGGACTATGTGTGTGCAAGGGGTTCATGTATTCATTTGTAGGTGTATTTGACCTTTGGACTGTGGCCACACCCTCTTATATATTTTGCTATCAGCTTGATTTTAAAAAATTCTTCCTTTTACCATTAGTGCCTCCCTCTCTGGCCCCTTCTCATCGTGAGGACATCAATAGAAGTTAGCTGCAGTATTCCATGATGACCACACCCACCGAGCCCTCAATAATACTGTGGTTTGAGGAAATCTAATCTGGCCATGGTATAGCACTCGACATACGTGCCAATGCTCTGTAAGGCAATTTCATTGGCTTATGTAAGCAAATGGATGCGTAATGCAGCTCATCCAGGATGGATGGGTTGTTGTTATCTGATGGATAAACAACCTTGCTTGTATAGTACCTGCATTAGACCTTTAGCAGTAGTCAACTAGCTGCCACACCCCCTGCAATTGTTGCATGTGAAAATCCATTCCATTTGATGTATACTTTATCTAACCTCCAGGGATTGTTCCAGTTGTAGCCATTACCACTTGTCTTTGACATGCTTTTGGGCTTAGACTACTAACCTAGTTTGTCTATAATCTCATCACCTCTCGTTCCCACAAGCATAAATACCTAAATATCAAACCTACACAGCCATGTCAGAGATTATAGTAGGGGATTGGAAGCTGATCATGCACGTTCGCTATACCTATGCACAGAACATCCGTTAATCACACATCTAAATTTATGGATTTTGGTGAAGGACCATTGGATTTGGAGTTGTCTCTCTTACAAAGTAAGCCAAAAAGTTTACTGTAACTTGATCAACAAACAAATGTAGCTCTATGACTATGATTTGACAATGCAGTCTTTTTATATTAGCCAAATTCATATCCGCTGTTTTTTTTGCTTCAAACTAGTGAAAGGATGGATATTTTTTTCCCTGGATAACTGCTTGTTACCTGTTAACCTTAAATCTCCAGACGTCCTACACGTAGGACGATGGTCCTACGCGTAGGACGCATGTTAAAATTAATTTTTTTGCAAACCCATATGAACAGAGAACAAATCAAAAACTCATTGTACTGTAAAAATGGTTAGTAATTCTGAATATACTGGTACTTCCTTGCAATTCTTCAAACACTTGTACTGTCAAATACAGTCATACTGGATTGCCAATAGGTATATGTCTTTGGTATATCGTGAAGCAACTTCAAGTACCAACAAGTAATGTTGGAAAGATTAGAACGACGTTCAAAACAAGGGGGATAGTGAGACAGGTCTTTGGCACTAGGAAAATAAAAAAAGTACATTTAGAATCTGCTAGCTCTACAAGCGTATGAACAATACGTATTTGTCAGTCGCATGTCTTGGAATAGCCAAGTAAATGGACAAAATCTTGAAAACGCACAGTGTGTTTTCAGTACAAATGGCTAAATCGCTTAGAGTTAGACAACTGCCATAGAATGCATTAAGTAGCACACACATCAAGCTTAAAAAACATCCAATAAAAGTTATACTTGTCATACTTTTTTCTGTGACAATTAAATTGTACGCATAATGCATTTTTAAGAACCGCATCCTGTTTTTTGCATCGTGTAACCAAGAGCGTGATAAAAAAAAATGGATTGTCAATTGGTAAATTAAGCATGGTAGACACATCAAACAACAGTAGAGAAATGGATGACAAAAACTTGCATTTCTATTTGTAATGAATTTTCAAATATTGGTCCTACGCGTAGGACTTGGCTCTGGAGATTAAAGGTTAAAGCTTTAGTTTCTTTTTTGTGCTTTATATTTGTAGTATTGTGCAATGATGAAGGTTTTAACTTTTAAGAGTGATCCTTGCCAATGTTTTGCTGCAAGATCCTGAAAACATCAATTGGTACACAGGACACAGCTTGAAGTTGTGTTGTGTGGTTATTATAATGCAGCTTGAAACTGACACCAATATTTTAGTACTGTCAAAACCCATGCATATTTACATTTTGGGTCACGTTTATGGTTTGAAATTAATTTAGTTTTCAGGCATAGGTGCTCATTGGATGAAGAAATGAGAAATACTGTCTTATCCAGTACTGGATGGCTTGATGACACCATCATCAATCAAGCTCAAAGCATTCTTAGGGAACAGTTTGGAGCAGCAGGATTTCAAAATACTACACTAGGAACTCGGTTGTTGTTTGATGTTATTAGAAGTGAGTTCATCCAAATACTGCACAATGGTAAAAACCATTGGCTGACAATTTCCACTATTGGCCTGCCAGCATCAACAGTCAATGTTTATGACAGCCTTTACCAATCACTGTCACAATGTACTATTGATCAGATTTGTGCTGTGATGTTTTCCACCAATCATGCAGTAGATGTTAGATTTATTGATGTAGAGCAGAAGACCAACAATTCTGACTGTGGTGTGTATGCAATAGCATATGCCACCACCAGTCTCTGTTTCAGTGAGGATATAAGTTGTATTCAATTCTGTGTCAGCAAAATGAGAAGCCATTTAGTAAGTTGCCTTGAAAAGGGCCAAATGTCTCCTTTCCCGAGCATTCGTAGGAATGTTTCAACATGTTCAGTGGTGGCACAAGAGACAATCCATATCTCCTGTAGCTGCCGAATGCCACGAGTTGGTAGAATGATTCAGTGTTGCTGTTGCAAAGAATGGTATCATAAGAAATGTGAAAACGTAACAAGGAAGGAATTGGCATCCTCTTGGAAGTGCAGGCTGTGCACCAAGAAGTGAACATCCATCATGAAGTTTCATTCATTTTGTGTCATTGCTGTATTTATCAGTTGCATGTATAAGATTAGATATGTATCGAGGGAGCATGCAGGACACCCGGAGGGGAGCAAGGAAGATTTAAAAATAGCTAATATTATCATTAAAGTGATCAACACTCAAAGTTCTTAAGGAGAGCGCAACAGCATGCACTAATACCCTATCGAATGGGCTATTTTGGTTAAGCGTTGCTTGCAAAAACGAAGGGGGACAGCAAATCCTAAAGCGGACCGATAATTCTAGGAATAATTGTCCTAGGGGGGACAACGTTACCTAGGCTACATTGTCCGACGGACAATGTAGCCTAGGATACCTGGTCCGGCCGGACAATTTTTAGGGGGGGTGGGGGGGGGGGGGGGGACAGGGTATCCTGCTACACCGGCACTCCAGATAAGCTGGATAACGCAGTCCAGCATGCCATCCGCATCGAGCGCGCCCTGACCATTGAGGAACAGCATGTCAACACCTTGCAGTTTGCAGCTGATATGCGCTAACTGGTCAGAAATCAGGTATGCACCTGGATCGAAGGGAGTAGCTAATTAAAAAACTACACTGCCCAAGATTCAAAGACATTTCATTGGATCATATGGGAGAGATATCTGTTGCGTTCATTCAATTTGCAATTCCTGCATGTTATTTGAACTGGTGCATGATCCTATTGTACATAGAATTGTGTTATAAGGTATGATGTATTATATCACTTATTTGTAGGAATGCGTGTTGTGTGAAATCACACAAGGTGTCAGAGTGTAGTGTGTAGTGTTTTGCATCAGTTGAGTGCTCCAAATCTATGAGCGGGTGTGTAGCCGACGTTGTAGATTATTACACATTCCATTCACATCCATGCAGAGTCCTTTAGCTTTCCCACCAACACCTTCACGTACTACATACACTGTAATAAGTATATTTAATAGAGTAAGATGTGCCTCTATATGCTCTTCAAGTGGCTATGGAACGCCGTTTGGGTCAAAATTGATCACATCTGTAATTCGATCAAGATCGACGTAATTTTCTAGCACCTCGTTTCGATGAAGAATGGGTATGGAGGAGGTGTGAGCATATAGTTTAGCGTAGCTGTAGAGTTCTACGTGTTTTGGTGGTGTAGGCCAATGTGTGTAAAGATTAAAGGTCTTTAATCTAGGTGTATGTGTGTGTGTGTGTGTATGTGTGTGTGTGTGTGTGTGTTTGTGCGCCAGTGTGTGTTGGTACCTCTAGGTGTATATAAAGCTCTGTGTGCATTTTAATGGGAGACGTAGGCGTATATGTAGAGCCTGTGTTCAAAATGTCTAATGAGGTGTTGCTCGTTTGATGGATAGCTGATAGAGTTCTATTGATTACACTAAATGACCTATGAAGCTAACAAATAATTGCAAGTATTCCACTATATGTTGGGTGTATGTGGTCAACTGATTACTATGCAAGTATGTAAATGTTGGAGGAGAGTTAATCAGTATTTGTATGTCTGCCTGTGTGAGATGTGTAATTTCGGAGAGGAACCAGGTCATACCTTGTCTTGGGCCTACATATGGAATGGTGCCACCTTCCTTGTGAGGGGGTGTGGGGGTTGGTGGCACTACATGAAAGCATCCAAAAGGAACTCTTATCAATAGAGGAACAAAAACTGTTGTGTGGATGTGGTATCTGGACCCATGCCCATGACCGATACTTCAAGAAAGGAAGGTCACACGTGGACTCTTCCAATAGGGACGATTTATGTTGGTGTCTTGTGTCACCATATGTGTCCTATATATTGTATTGTTGCATGTGTGTTTATTGAGTTGTTTGTCCTGTTGGCTGGTGACCTTTCACGTGCATTCCTCAGACGCCCAGCTCCCAGGATCACCAGGTTATATCTGTTGGCCTGGCCTTGCGTGAAAATCGTTCATGCACTATTGGATTTGAGCTAATGTACATGTGCAATATTGCACGTACTGCTAATTAACCAGTGAATATTTGGTTTCAGTTACTCTATTCACCAGTTTTATGAATATCTAACTAACAGTGATTTTATTGTTTTTCTGCAAGGCAGATAATGACTTTGGCATAATTATACTATTTACTTATGGTTCCATGCATACCCACCTCCTAAATGGCAAGATTTTGTTCTAGGTTCTTCTACATTTCATGCACTGATTTCCGTTAAATAACTATTTACACAATGTGATATATCTAGTGCCTTAAACCAATGTCTTCTATTCACTACACAATGATGTGCCATCATATTTACCATACAATTTTCAATTAAATCTTCATCTGCCACTTATAAATGTGTTTGGCTCATGGCTGAGGGATCATCATAGGCTAGTTTGGAGCAAGATGAGTCATTAACCTTGAAGTCATCTCAGGCTACCCTATTTATTCCTTTTGTCCCTTGCCAGATTTCAATCTTTGGCCATATCCAGGCATTGTACCTAGAGAGGTCCCTTAGCTATTTGGATTGTTCTGTTTGTTAATTTTTATGTCATGCACTACGGAAATACAGTTAACAAACTACGTGCATGTTTTCGTGTGTGATTTGCGCCAATGATTTGGGCAAATCTTGTCCCCGCTCTCAATTTATGGCCGGGAGGTGGCGGAAAACGTGCACGTAGTTTGTTCAACTGTATCTTCGAAACTGATGATATAAAAATTAACAAACAAAACAATCCAATACAGTAGCGGTCACAAAACTTGACGTTTTTAATTATGCCATTGTAGTCGCACGGTCATTTCAAAGGACCGCACGGTATAGCAACTGTACTGCACACGGACGCCTTTATTTAACAGTTTCTTATCTACCGTTCGCGAGCACATTTCGTATGGAGAGATAGTGTCCCTTGGAGAGAAGGAGACAATGGAGCTGGAGTGCTTCTGTGACTCTACACTTCTGTCCGCAACGGCATAATAAAAAACGTCAAGTTTTTTGTGACCGCTACTGTAGCTGCATTTTTTGTAACATAAAAAAATAATAATATGTGTTGGGTCCCTTTTTGCTAAAACAATCCCATATATATATATGGGTCAGTTTCCGAGAAAATGAAAAGTGGCTATATAGATTTAAAGTTATAAAAATGCTTCACGTTTGAATCGCTAAAACTCCGTAAAGGTTTAAGCTATCAACTTCCTATTTCGAACACTTCTTACCACACCACTTCTCTCTACGACAACCGATTTTGGTGTCTTACCCTTGCTCCTTGCCGACGTTACAAGGCACAGTACCCCGAGGGGTTCAAAATCCAGGTAGCTCCCTGCAGGAATGTCCAAATCACTTCAAAATCGATATGCACGTAAAGGAGTCCTGTCACTGTTTATTTCTGCAGATCGTTGATTTTTACCTCATCCGTTATGGAGATACAGCAATGCAAAGTAAAGTCCACGTTTCCCGCTCGAATCGCGCCTTTCTCAGTCCCACTCGGGAGAATGGAAGCGGTTCAAGGACTGAGAAAGGCGCGATTCGAGCGGGAAACGTGGACTTTCTTTGCATTGCTGTATCTCCATAACGGATGAGGTAAAAATCAACGATCTGCAGAAATCAATAGTGACAGGACTCCTTTACGTGCATATCGATTTTGAAATGATTTGGACATTCCTGCAGGGAGCTACCTGGATTTTGAACCCCTCGGGGTACTGTGCCTTGTAACGTCGGCAAAGAGCACGGGTAAGACACCAAAATATATTTTCGTAGAGAGAAGTGGTGTGGCACGAAGTGTTCGAAATAGGAGGTTGATCGCTTAAACCGTTATGGAGTTTTAGCGATTCAAACGGGAAGCATTTTTATAACTTTTTATATATATAGCCACTTTGCATTTTCTCGGAAACTGACCCATATAATGTTATAAAAATGCTTATCGTTTGAATCGCTATATCTTCTGAACTGTAAATGCTATTGACTTCCTATTTTCAACACTTCATACTACACCACTTACGTATTATAAAATATATTTTGGGGTATTGCACAGGTTCTGTTCTAGTATTGCAACGTCCGATACCCAAAAGGGTTTAATATGCCCATAACTTTCTGGTCAAATCGCTTCAGATCCTGCAGCTATTGATTTGTTCTGTTCGCCAAGAACACACATGCATCCTATGTATGCGAGGTAAGAGTGAAAATATAATAGCTTGTCATTTTTTTAAAAAGCTATCATTTCTTTATTGGTGACTTTAATCAGTCACAAGTGGTCAATTTATAATAAGACATCCAAATGGCAAAACTTTTTTTGCTACACATTAATAACGTATTCATTTTAATACGTGTTACTTACTGCATGGGTTTCGTTTCTCAAATAAATTTTATGCTTTACCAATATGTAACTGTGCTTGCTTTTTATGATGCACAAGATAAAAAAAAACAACAAGAAAGTGTGTAAAAAAAGTAAGGGAACAAGGGATCAACTATGATACAAAAAATAAAATAGTCCTATATTTAGCAGTTTTGTGGTACGTACATTTTATGATGCTAAATATTATAGCGAAGGGTCATTTTCGCGGAAACTGACCCATATATACATTTGGGTCAGTTTCCGAGAAAATGAAAAGTGGCTATATATATAAAAAGTTATTAAAATGCTTCACGTTTGAATCGCTAAAACTCCGTAAAGGTTTAAGCTATCAACTTCCTATTTCGAAAACTTCTTGCCACACCACTTCTCTCTACGAAAATCGATTTTGGTGGAAGCGGTTCAAGGACTGAGAAAGGCGCCTTTCTCAGTCCTTGAACCGCTTCCATTCTCCCGAGTGGGACTGAGAAAGGCGTGATTCGAGCGGGAAACGTGGACTTTACTTTCCATTGCTGTATCTCCATAACGGATGAGGTAAAAATCAACGATCTGCAGAAATCAATAGTGACAGGACTCCTTTACGTGCATTTCGATTTTGAAGTGATTTGGACATTCCTGCAGGAAGCTACCTGGATTTTGAACCCCTCGGGGTACTGTGCCTTGTAACGTCGGCAAGGAGCAAGGGTAAGACACCAAAATCGGTTTTCGTAGAGAGAAGTGGTGTGGTAAGAAGTGTTCGAAACAGGAAGTTGATAGCTTAAACCTTTACGGAGTTTTAGCGATTCAAACGTGAAGCATTTTTATAACTTAAAATCTATATAGCCACTTTTCATTTTCTCGGAAACTGATCCATAATATATTATATATTTAAATGATACAAATATGTTTATATGGGTCAGTTTCCGCGAAAATGACCCTTCGCTATTATATTTAGAATCATAAAATGTACGTACCACAAAACTGCTAAATATAGGACTATTTTATTTTTTGTATCATAGTTGATCCCTTGTTCCCTTCCTTTTTACACCACCATTGCCTTCAAATCCTATATACCACCAGAGAAAATGTTTTTTATATCTTGTTAAAAAAATATATATATATCAATACTATATTGCACAACTCGTGCATGCACGACCAACATGGATTGCAGTTCTCAGTTTCATTATCACATGCATATGCACAACTCGACACCTTGTGGATTGAAACAACATGAAAGCAGAGATGTGACGTGGATGCATGCATGCATTATACTGCACATGTAACCCACTCGTGATTCTAGCTTTCTTGACCTCTTAATATAATGGTCTCCCATCCTCTTCTCGTTGATAATGTTTTCACTTCTGTGCCTTTCTCTAGCAGTTGTGACTATATATGTGTTGAATTCTCTTGCATGTATCTATAAGCTTCCGCAACATAGCCACGCTATTCCTTGACTCGATTTTCATAATGCAAATTATTTTGCGATAATATCCCATCTCAATACCTTCAATTGGCCTCTACTTCATAGAAGGTGTTTGTCTGGGATGATTTTTGGAATGTCGATCGTATCTAATATCTTGAGTGGCTGAATTTCAAAGTTTGTTCTTTTGCGTTCTATTACTTCAAAACAGTACCAGTATATCCAAAGCATATATACGTTCATTATTACTCAAGAAAAAGAAATGGTACCATAGAGATAAGGCACGATATCATGAATTTTCCAAACAGGAAGCAGTGAAAGCTTATTGGCTGCTAAAGAGCAATCTACCGGGTGTTCGCGAATGAAGGCAAAGGTTTTAAACGGGAATAACTGTTGACCGGATTGAGATAAAAATCCGAGATTTTGAAACTAACATGGAATGGCTAGGCAAATGTTTGTCAACAAGTTTGGTGAATTTTTATTAATTAAAATTAATTAACCTTTGATTACCCTACCAATTGACCAGCTCGATCTAGATTCCTGCTATGATTCCAATTTTGACCTAGAGAACTTTTTTCACCACGAAAAGCTCGCAAAAACCTCAATTAAAATGGTAATTTGCCCTTACGCATGCGCAATGCATTCGCGACAAGCGGATGCCGTTCCCAGGCCTTGCTTATGAGGTAATCCAGTCGTCTCACGTGATGAATGCAGCCCCAGGCCAACAAAATCGCTTCACGTGATGCAACTAAATACCTGCCCCGCACGTGATGCAACCCAACGGGCGATCCAGCTTGAGCTCCACCCATTATGATTTACATTTGTGCGACGCCGAGAAAAGTATGACGCTGTACGAACCCGCCGCACGCAGATGCCATAGCAATATGATGCCCTTTTATGCACGCTTTGTACGTAGCATTCGAGACAAGGTGGCCACCATAATTACAGTACATGTGACCGTTAAAATAACAAGCCAGCACAATGACACGATGGACGCACGCGACATTCATACGACGAAGGCAACAAGCTACATGGGTGAGTTGATTAACTACGGTTGTAACAAAACCTTCCACACTTTTACGTGTCATTTCCCAGCCAACCCCCATCTCTGATAGAATTCTTTTCCATCATGCATGTACTAGCTGCAAACGCCAATCGTTTTTCTAATTATTGCACAGCTCTGTCAGAGCTAGTTAACAAGAGGCTATAGAGTTAATGGCTTGTGTGCATTCCCCAATGCAAACCGTGTGCGGTCTAATCTGTATAGTGTCAAACATACAACAAAGGAGTGGGCCACTAGTTGCATGATCGTCGTATACTCATGCACACCCATATGCCTTTATAGTCAATGATAATTGTAACTTTGTTTCCCTTCTCTTGTGCACTGTGTACTAGCTTTGCCTATGAGAGTTGGCATGTTATTATTAATTACCATTATAAATTGCATCCTAGAACACTTGTCTACACTAGGAAGGTAGCTAAATATGACCTATTCACTTCCATGTGTAACAATAGGAATGACGTTATGTCATTGTGGACCACTGATCACCCTGTGTTTGTATGTGTGTGTACGTGCGTGGACTGCTTGTGTGTGTGTCTGTGTTTGTTTTCAATCCTAATGAAATTGCTTTAGCTAAGCCTTCAGTCTGAAGAGTTGTAGCTTAATTTGTTCCTTGTTTCTATACATTTAAAAAGTTTTGACATGTTAGATGTTATTTGGTCCGTTGCAGATTGCATTTTAGAACGCTGCATACTGTAATTCATATGTAAGTCACAGATGGCAACTGTGGTGTTAGCATACTCCAAAGTAGTGTCCCTTTTATGTGTGAATGGGTGTGGGTTTGAGTACTGGAAGACATAGCTAGCCAAGCCTCTGTTCAGAATTGTAACTTTCTTTCTCTTCTCTCATGCACTACATGTGTGTACTATAACACATAAAGAACTAATTTAAAATTTGGTTGTGAACCATGCCTGTACCATGGTGTCCTCATAGCCATGTCTGTACCATGCCTGTACCATGGTGTCCATCATCATGCATGGAATAGGACATCTTTTGCTAACCTCTGATTAACCAACTGACATACCACTGGCTCAAAAAGGGTCTTTAGTAGCTACATGTACTTAATCAAGCTCTTAACACAGATATCTCACAAATAGCTGATATTTTAGACACACATCCGTACAACACTTTAGGGTGCAGTTGGGTCTAGATCGACCATCCTCGCATGGCATCAGCATCTGTTGTAATTTAGCAAAAGCCCTCCAATTCCATGTCCCATGTTTCAGTTGTCTTCATCATGGTGTCAGCCTATTTTAAGATTTGCATGGATTATTTGCATGCCACAGTAGAGTGTGTCCATGTGTTTCTGTGTGTGTGCTGTGTATGTATGTGTGTGTAGGCATGGGGATGTATGGGGTGTGTGTATGAGGTGTGTATGAGGTGTGTATGAGGTGTGTGTATGGTGTGCGTATATGAAGTGTGTGTATATGGGGTCTGTGTATGGGTTGTGTGTGTGTTGGTGTGTGTGTGTTGGTTGTGTATGCATGAGAGTGTGTGTTTGTGTGGTGTGTGTGTGTAGCCATGCCTTTACCATGAAGTCCATCGTATAGCCATGCCTGTACCATGGTGTTCATCAGAGCCATGCCTGTACCATGGTGTTCATCATAGCCATGCCTGTACCATGGTGTTCATCATAGCCATGCCTGTACCATGGTGTTCATCAGAGCCATGCCTGTACCATGGTGTTCATCAGAGCCATGCCTGTACCATGGTGTTCATCAGAGCCATGCCTGTACCATGGTGTTCATCAGAGCCATGCCTGTACCATGGTGTTCATCATGGCGCCTGTACCGTGGTGTTCATCATGGCGCCTGTACCATGGTGTTCATCATAGCCATGCCTGTACCATGGTGTTCATCATAGCCATGCCTGTACCATGGTGATCATCAGAGCCATACCTGTACCATGGTGTGTATGAGGGTGTGTGTTATGAGGTGTGTATAGGGTGTGTGTGTGTGTGTATGTGATTGTGTGTGTAGTCATGCCTAAGTCCAACATAGCCATGCCTTCATCATAGCCCACTATGTACTAGCTTTATTGTTTTGAAAACGTGCATGCTGTTTTTAATCTCCATTATGAACTTCCTTTTTACTTCCATGGGAATGAAATTATGTCATTATGAACCACTTGTGTTGGTTATGTTTGCTTGTGTGTGTGTGTGTGTGTGGTGGTGTGTGTGTGTGTGTGTGGTGCGTGTATGTGTGTGTGGTGTGCAGTGGCGTATCCAGGATTTCAGCGAGAGGGGTGCTTAAGGTCAGGCCCCATACAAAAAGTGGGGGGGGGGGGGGGGGGGGGCGCTTCAGGTCCGATATACGAAAAGTGGGGGGGGGGGGGGGGCCATTCCGCCTCAGGTCCGATACACAGAAAATATCTACATGTAGATATTTTCTTGTGGAAACCACCTACGTAACGCAGGCAGAGAATTTTACCTATATTGGCTGCATCGCTTGAAACAGCCAATGAGGTCGCGGCACTTGGTGGCACTACTTTCGATTTTTGAAAGTGCTTTAAAATCGACATGATTGAATATACGCGGCGACTAATTATTAATAATACAAAGTATAATTTTTAATAATTTTACCACCTAAGGCTGAGGGGGGTGCTCAAGCACCCGGAGCACCCTCTCTGGATACGCCACTGGTGTGTGTGTGTGTGTTTGGATTAATGTGCTGCTTGGCAGTGTGCACAATGAAGCTAATCCAATACACTGTTCTTGTAAGTGGGGAAGGTGCTATACTGGGTCATGTGAAAGGAGTCGTGTGTCTATGCATTGGGAATTTATTTGATTTGATTTGATTTGATTTTTGATTTTGATTGATTGCATACATATAAACATACATGCATATGCAAAAAGGCAAGTAGTGGCACGATGTGTACGTGCACTTACAAACTGCCTAAACATGGAAGGGATATAACGTACAAAAGGGTGATAGGTCAACAGATCTAAGTCGGGTACGAAAAACTGTAATGTTCAATGAAGTGACAGGGGTAAGTGGTTCCATATAGGTATCACACGTTCAGTGAAAAATTGCGCTCGGAATTCCATGAAATAAAATTTATTTTAACTAAAGAGAGTTAAAACACGTCTCCGATCTACCATGGTGCCAAGAAAGGCTAGAGGGGCTCATGTTGATGGCAATAGAGAAGAAACTTCTAATGTCCATTTCTAATGAGGCCATTGTACAGCAACTTGCACAAAGTTCATCCGAATTGTCCAGAGCACTTCTTTAACATCACGCAATAACCCAATCTACCTAAGTGGGGGGGGGGGGGGGGGGGGGGGGGGGCGCCAAAATATGCAAGTGCCCCCCCCCACCCCCCCCCCCCCCCCCCCCCCCCCCCCCCCCCCCCCCAGCCAATAAATAGCAACCACGCCACTGATCACGTATGTAGTCCCATTGCCACATGAAGGATGGGAGACATGCTCCATGCAGGATAGATGATTTGCTTCCTTTTCAATTCATTTATGTAAGTTGTATCATTTTAATTGCCTGGGAATTTCCTTACATGCATCTGCACTTAACTTCTGCACTCCACGCTTATGTGTGTCAAAATTGGAACACGTTATGTTAAATGAATCACACTATTTATTAGCAGCATTTTTTTTTCTGTTTGTAATGAGCATTGTACATATGATTTTCACATATACGATGTAAGAATTTTCAGCCGTGTATAAATGATAAAAGAGTTTTTATGTGTATTACTTACTAGAAGCTTGTCCCCATGCATGCATGAGTCTTTCAGTTGAGGAACATGTACAAGTATCATTAACGTTTGGGTCTCTCTAGACAGGAAGATTAGATGACACGCTGACACATCTGCCTGGCCGCATTAGTGATGTAAGGATCACATATCTTCACCCCAATTGCATGTAAATTGTGTAACATAGGCAGCATTTTATGTAACATTGACACCTTCTCTAATGGATCTAGTGGATCTTCTGTAGCATCATCTTGTAGATCGCCATTTTGTTCAATCTCTGCTGTGTCCTCTAAGTGAAGCCATTCCAACAACATATTGGAGGCTGTTTTTTGGACTTCATTTGTCAGCACATCTAGACCATTTGAACTGAGCATGTGAGTTACACAAGCATCTGACAGTGGCAGGGATGAAAGGGTGGTGTTCATTTGTACCACAGACTCCTGGTCTATTTGCTCTACATAATCTGCAGTGTTGCTACATGTACTTTCATTCCATCTAGACACCGGGCACACTTCCAGCATGCTTCAATTGTTTCTGATGTAATTTTGCAGGCATCTTTCATCAGTTGTGCTGCATCACTAACATGTGGGGGGTTGCCATACTCTAGACCCGCACAACCAGCTGGGAGCTGTTTAGCCATCACCTGTAAAGTATCAAATGAAGGAGCATTACTAACAAGTTTTTCAAGGAGCATACATTTATAGTGAGCTTTAAATGCTGCTATGATCCCTTGATCCAATGGCTGGAAAACTGATGTCACGTTTCACGGGAACTTAAAAATCGTAACTTGACCAAGTGGATCAGTACAGTTGTTGCCATGACCAGAAAATCCATCAATTAACAATGCTATAGGCTCAGTTGTCCATGTACGTATCTCCTTTAAAAAAATGTCATTCCACCATTTACTGAAAATTTCACTATCACTCCATGTGTTTGGCTGGGAAAAATAGGGAATACACACAGGATTTCTTCTAAAACAGCGTGGCTTTTTGCTACTACCTACTAAGGCAGGAGATATCTTGCATGTACCTATGGCATTTGTACATAAAATTGCAGCTAATCATCTTTAGTTTTCGTAGCTTTGCTACCCCTTCCTGCTTGCCTACTGTCTCCTTCCTTTAAACTATATCTACGATTAGGTATAGCCCTATAGAACAATGCTGTCTCATCCATTTTAAAAATGTTGTCCTGTTTGTATCGTCCTGCAGCAATAGCTTGTCTACGTACTTGTATTTCTTGCTCAGCTTCTTCAATGTTTAAATCAGCAGCCTCCCCATGTAAACGAACTGACTTACATGTACCTACATTATATCACATCTCCAACGACCAAACCACCCATCTGAGGCTTTGAACTCGGTGATTCCACGCTTCTTAGCTTCGGTATAAAGCACGAGCTTGAATAAGAGACCTTGAAACTGGGAGTGGCTTGCGAGCACCTCTCAGAGTTCTCAAAGAATAAAACCAATCAAAAACTGCAGCAAAAATAACAGGATGTTTTTCCTTTGTTTTACAGTCTTGTGGTACAGACTCAATAGACTTCAGAAATTCATCTTTCGCTTTATATATTTTGTACACTTGAGTTATTCCAATTCCAAATTGCTGTGCAACATCAGGCACTGACTTTCCAACCTTAAGCTCATTTATTATCTGTACTTTCTCTTTCATTTGGAGATATTTTCTGGAACGTTTTGTTGCACTACTGAGTTTAGAAGGTGGTGTAAATGATGGAAATGGTTGGGCAGTTTGTGGAGGTGATGAAGATGGTTGGGCACTGTGTGCAGGTGATGAAGATGGTTGTACACTGCATGTGTGCAGGTGATGAAGATGGTTGGACACTCTGTGGAGGTGATGAAGATGGTTGTACACTGCATGTGTGCAGGTGATGAAGATGGTTGGACACTGTGCAGGTGATGAAGATGGTTGGATACTGTGTGCAGGTGATGAAGATGGTTGTACACTGCATGTGTGCAGGTGATGAAGATGGTTGGGCACTCTGTGGAGGCGATGAAGATGGTTGAACACTGTATGCGGGTGATGAAGATGGTTGGACACTGTGTGGAGCTGATGAATACATGCACAGTTCATCTTGAGCCACTTGTGTAGGTGATAATACGGTTGAGCCACTCGTTAGTCAGCTTGTTGGGCATATATAACAGTAGAGTGATGGGGTATTGTGGTGAAGTTGCCATGTGGGATGGTGTAAGAGGATAAGTGCACTTGCCTGTGGTTGAAAGTGATATGAAAGTGGCGAGCGGGCACACCAAGTTGAAATGATTCAATACATGTAAAAATGATGTGTAATATTGTATTTGCAATACATGTACGTGTAAACAGAGATAATTATCTCCGGTGTAAAGCACTGCCGACAGATGCTGATCTGTCAGATCTGCCTCCTCTATCGAAAGGTACGTGCGGATTTGGCTATAGGCCAGGGTATTCGTATTAGTTCTTTGGGGTCACACCTTCAGATGTGTGCGGACCATGTTGGCTGCTCCAATATGAATTGAATGAACTCGTGCACTTAGACCTATATGATTATCGGTGCGTTATTTGACACTATCATGCAATACCATATATCGTATCAAAGGTTTTCAAATAGACATTGGCAACGATATACCGGTATACGTTCCTTGTGTGCCCACCCGTGCACTAAGGTACGTGCAACATGTATATGTATTATCTCGTGCGTGCTCATATAGTTTGCCTATATGCAGATTCAGTAAGGCCAGCAAACGTGAACCTCCAGGGATGGGCAGCAGCACTACTCAAACTGAAAACGGTTCTTTTCAGAACCAACCATCATTCAGCAGTGAAAAAACGGTGGAGAGCAAGCAAAGGGATAGAGCGTACCCAGAAACACTGGAGTAACCCCTTGGAGCTTTTGTCTGTTGCAGCAATGCCTAGGTGTATGCTATGTGGTTATTGTTTTAAATTCAGATAAACATTTTTTTTTTCCGTCCGACTAGCATGATTTCCACTGTAGGTGTTGAACATCAAGTTGCAATGCTTACCAACCACACCCTCTGGATGAAATAACTATTCAAACAAAATGTTGTCTTTATGCTATAACCATTGCTACATGCCTTTGCTTCGGTGAGGATGTAAGCTGGAAAAAGAGAAGTCATCTCTTCGACTGGCACCTTTTCAAAGTACCAACAGACAATAAAATATTAGAGGAATAATCTTGATCTCTTGTAGCTGTTAATACAACAGGGCGATGGTAGAATGGTCTGGGGGGGGGGGGGGGGGGGGGGGGGGGGAATTGTGGTAACAAAATCAAAAGCAGACCGTTATTCATAGGAATCATTGTCTATAGGGGGACAATCATTCTTTTTTTTCTGGGGGGGGGGCATACAGTTGTAGGCTATCCTGGTACACCAGACCTGTTCTGATGCCGCTGCAGTCAACATACAATTTGAATCGAAAGAGCTGTAAGGTAAGCATAATCTTTATATGCAAAATATAGCAGCATTGTAAGGCTAAATGTGCTAATAAATACTACAACTACAATATAGCAGCATTGTAAGGCTAAATGTGCTAATCAATACTACAACTGCACAAGCACATTATGGTATCATGTCCATCCTTTCAGAGATATTCAGCTATGTTCCCTTCTGGATCAGAATGATCAAGCTGAGCAGTTTCTGAGCTGGTATGACTTACATTTGTACTGGACCTGTGGGATGCATTATGCATTTGTTTAATTAGATTTCTAGGCACATTCCTATTTGTAGATTTACCATTGTAAAGAGCTATTGTTCATATTTGTCAATATGTATACAATCAATCTGCATGCATGGATTGTAATGCTGCAAATATAACATTGTTAAAAGCTTTGACTTGATCTATGATTTTTGCCATAGTGTTTTTAAATTTGTGAGTCTCTCCATTTACAAAGTCAAAAAAACAAGTCCTTGCATGCTGTACATCTGGATGCAGCATGCACAGGCATACACATGCATTTCTGTAGCAGTAGAACACTCGGATACTGTGGTGCACACATTGCTCACATGGCATTTGGATAAGTCTTAACAGCATCTGCTGGGTAAGGCTCTGGAGATGAGTTACTCATAGAAGGGTTGTTTTTGCTAACAAAGTTACCCATCTCAAGACCAAAATTGCACTGATCCGAAGAAGTCCTGTGTGAATTGGATTGAAATTGAGTAAATCCAGAAAAATTTGTAGCAAGGTAAATAATGCTAGAAACACTCCACTATCCCCTTCCCCCCCTCGCACACACACAAAATTATCCTACTATGAAAGCTTAACAAACAGGAACTTTGTTGTGTACTCAACATCAGTGTACACCATGGTTCGTGTAAACAATGAGACACCATCCTGCTGCACGGCCTTCTGCCATGCATGCATAATGACACATCCAGATCAGGTGGGAAAGGGGCCACAGTAGTTTGCAGTGGCGTCCCTAGGGGTGTTTCCAAAGGGGGGAGCTAATCAAACGGAGGGGCGCCATGGGGGAGTGGCTCTGACTAATCTATTAGGCATGCAGCTGTAATTGAACTGGCATTATCACAATTCCAATCCCCGATACAGTGTGCCTATATACATATCAAGTCCAAATGTACATCCCATTTGCCCTGCTCTATTGACACTTCCTAATTACTGTGTTCCATTCAGTAGAGTTCTTCCTCTCCATTCATGAGGTCCCCGAGGTTACAAAGCAATTCACAGTATGGTTATAGGTTGTGAAATTATCCCTAATCCATAAGTAGATTTGATAGCTCTATTTTTCTTGGGTGCGTCTTGAGAAAGATCTCCACTGCTGTGTCGTAGTTTACTGGATGTGCGTAATGAATATTCATAAGTGCTAGCGAAGAAAGCCGTCTACAGGTCATAGAGGACTTTAGCCCGTTTCTCAGGTAGAAAAGCTTCTCTCGCAGGTACAACTAGTAATTGGAATTGCATGTGCAACCAGTTTTTATCAAGCGGAAAATATTAGGAATACGCTCTTCATCACAACTGATTAGTGCCGATGCAAGAGTATCCGGACGATCAATTGGTGAACATACGCGCTTCCAAAGTCCCAACTCCTGGTCCACAAGATACTTGTCAAACAACAACAACAGATTGCGCGCTTGAATGCAGTTGACGTTGCAACTTAGATTTTCGATTCTCAGCCCTTCGCTTTTGCTTCCTGCGAAAGTACCTATATAATGATGTGCACACGTGAATACATGTGAATGATGTAATACGGGCGGGAACTTCACACGAATATAACTGGCCGAGACAGAGGCGTGACGAAGATTGTGTGCGTGTGTGTGTGTGTGTGTGTGTGTGGGGGGGGGCATCTGCCCCAAATGCAACCCCCCCCCCCCCCCCCCCCCCCCCAATGCGGACGCCACTGATTGGACACTTATCCTCCCTCTTCCGTGTTGCCTTAGTTAACATTTATCATTGTGCACACTTTAAAAAAAAAAACGAAATCCATGTTCGAAATATCATAGCAGTCTGCTACTAACTATGCCGTAACTTATCATTATGCCATGGGATGGATACAATGAATCAATAAAGAGCAGACCTGCAACTTGTAAGCGCAGAGCTCTGCCAATTAACGTTGCAAGGTGTCAAGCTAAACTCAAATCCAAAGCATATACTTCCAAGGTATAGCCAATATCAAAGCCTATTCCTCCTCCCCCATCAAATTGGCATGTTGCGATTATGCCCAGACAATTAGTGGTATGTACAAATTGTCGTAGCCAATAAGTATATTTTCCAAGGGCGGATACAGGGGAGTGCAACTAGGGTTTGCCCCCCTCCCCCCGCCCAAGTTAGAAATTAAATATTCATAGGTGAAAGGGCGGCTTAAACGATTAATCGTACGTGCGAAGGCACAGATTGCAGTGCCAGCCATCAGTCTAGCACATCGAGCAAGCTTATACACGTGCTCTAAGTTATAATTTGCGCGACATTTGAAATAGTTCTTTTGTGTTACAGTGCGTCCTATACAGTAATAGCATACAACTATTTGGAGTTTCAGAGCAAATCTATTTCCTCGACTTTTAATGGCAGGTATGTAGGTAATCCATACCATATGCATTAGTTTTTCACTGGTTTTTTGATGTTGAAGTTGTGACTGACCAGACGGAGCCTCAGAGTCGAATGCGGCCTAAAGAGAAAGATGATACTATAGCAAAGAAGGTTGCCATCGGATGCATGATATCGTTTCTACACAATGCTGATAACCGAAGTGCACCGCCAGCTTTGGTGTCACGTCACAATACACAACCATTATTAGCAGTTGCGGCAAGTAATGATGAAGCATGCAGTAACTGCACTGGCATCCGCATACAGTCCGAATGACTATCGTCTTCTAGGTCTAGCGCTTCATCTCTTCCAAATAATAGCTGATGATGATGATACCCCCTACTCGAAGTGAATCATGAAACTGAGGTAGAAATCTGAACGCCATGTCCAAGAGCAGTTGTTTCAGTGTGCCATATACAATATTTCTTCAGACGAATGTGACCTCTGTTTCTTTGAAGGAGATAGAGACTAGCACCTCTGTGGGACATGGCATTGCCTGCTAACGATGTGGGGCTTGTGAAAGTTGCATGGGACAGTTCTTCCTAGCAACGTTCTTCTTGATCTTTTGACAAAGCACGTAACCGGTTGCATCTGGAGAAGTCACACTTCCTGACAATCTAATCAATTGTCTTCCACACGCTGCATGATAAAGATGTATTTCAAAATATTAGGGTACTTATTGAACATTTTCTCAGTTACCAGTACTGAGGCAGAACGCTCATTTTCAGTGCTGCGAAGGCTAAAACATCCATTCGGAATAGCATGAGAGAAGATCGCCTCGGCTTCAGTCAGTTTAATGCATATGAATTACGATATTCCAATCGACGAGAATTAAATAGTGGAACGTTTGCCACGTCGTTTATTTCGATCATTGTACATTGAATAACTGACCATTATAGATAGCTCTTATATGCACTGTTGTTTTATATGCATTATCAATCTTTAATTGTGCGATGCACAGATGTTAGCTACACCCATTATACTCACCCCCTTGCCACCCCCCTCCCCTCCCCCTCGCAAAAATTTTGTTCTCCTTCCCCCCATCCATTTGCAGTCCCTCCCTATCTCTTGTGTTGTAATTTGGCAGCATGCAGGAATAATTTTTGCTTACATGTTATCAAATTGGACACCGGCTGGAGTTTTGCTTCTCTTCTTCATTCTCCTCCTCATCAGAGTAAAGATGAGCCCCAACAATGCAAACTGTGATGCAAACTCCTACTACTATGCCTCCCACTGAGCCAACTGTTTCTGCAAGTGGCACCTGTAGTCCTGACCCAGTTGTGGTGGCTGTAGTTGGTTTGGTAGTAGAGTTGGTAGTGGTAGTGATGGTGGTGGTGGTGGCAGCAGTTGGTTTGGTGGTGGTGGTGGCGGCAGTTGGTTTGGTGGTGGGGGGTGGTGATGGTGGTGGAGGCGACAGTTGGTTTGGTGGTGGTGGTAGTGATGATGGTGGTGGTGGTGGTGGTGGCGACAGTTGTTGGGCATCCCATGTCATGGACAGAGCTGATTTGAACTGGGCAGTTGTGGTCTACTGATAGTGCCACACCCAAAATATTAATGGCTCTGGTGTTGTTAATCCAGTCTTGCAAGTACCCAACCAGGTTGTTGCTCACACCTCCTCGAAGCGTAATTGATCTAGCATCAAAACAGAATAGTCCAGCAGTTCGAATTGTGATTCCACAGGAACAGAAGGCATTGATGTATTGAATCACATGTAAGGAAACTGCATCAGTGGTACTGGTCAGCTGAAAAAAAAAGAAAATAGTGGTATGCTTAGAAAGCCATTTAAAGCTGCAAAAAAAGGAAACCAAATCAAAAAAGGAGTAGAATATTTGGATCCAGCTAGTGACATAGAGATTGTCAGTTGGGGTATTGTTTGTACCTTCCACTCTGTGCAGTTATTTACACCATCCAGCTTCACTTGAATCAGTGTGTAGTTAGTGTTAGTAGGTGGCAGGGTAGTAGGGGCAGATGTAGGAGTGGTGGCTGGGGGATGAGAAGATACAAGTTAATTTACAGAGTGCATAAGCAATGCAGTTTCTTATACATATACTGTACATAATTATACAGTCCCAATTCATAGTACAGTATGCATGTATACTACACAGTAAGTTGAAGTGGCAATGAAAAGAAAACTTGTTGCCCCTGCTGATTCCAACAATAACACACTTGGTCTTGATAGTTAGACATTGGTCTTGATAGCTTCATAAGAGAAAAGTTCTAAATAGGTTAAATGGCCCAAATGGGATTTGTTATTATTAATTCAATGAACATATAGTACTAATCTACAGATATGTGCCATGTAATGCTTCTTGGGAAATAGTGACTGGCAAGAGCCCTATGGATAGTAGCATTCATATAATGCCACAGATCTATGGATTGGTGTTGCTATCTCCATTTTTAATGCAGGCACACAAATGCTATGCAATAACACAAAGGTTAGACAATACCATAGTGGAGTTGATGCCTATTGTCAAATTTGGGATGACCAGCAGGTACATTACGGTCAATTTGTTACTACTGCATGCTAAAAATGCACACAAATAAACTAATGTAATGTTTAACTTGCACATAATCAGATTAAAATCACTTTGGCACATCAACATCAGTACGTGCAAACACACAAAGTTGGTACGGCTGATGATAAATAGCTGTCTTTGTAAGCATTGTGATGCAAGAGCTACTGTAAAATTGCCCACAGTATTCATAGTGCTGCATGCTATAACGAAGCACACAAATAGGACTGTAGCAAATTTGTGTACAGGCATCACAGTGCAGTTAATTCTCATGGCGAGAAATTTCACCAGTTATTTCTTTTCTTTTGGAATCATGAATTCATATTTCTACTACTGTAATGTGAAGTGTGGTTTCAATCTCTTCAGTCGCTGGAGTTTGCATACTTTGACCTTTCGATGTGTCTTGTCACGATGAGAATAATTATTTTATGTTAGTGCTCCGGGACACATTTTGGGGGGGGGGGGGGGGGGGGGGAATAATAATTCATGTGTGGAACTCATGGCCCACCATTATTGTCACTGCACCAAACCTAGCTACAAGTATGCTTCAGTCTTGTGGGACCTATTCCTAACTGCAAATGTTGTCTTGACTAGGCAGTATAGGACATGCATGTTGGTGTGGTGCATTTATGTGCCATTGTTTGAGTTTAGTGCATACTTTTCATATCATACTTGTTAAAGTCAACTTCATATGAAATCAATTTAAATCAAAAATACTTTAACATACCACATCCTTGTTCATCTGAGCCAAAGAAACAATCAAACTCTCCATTGCAAGCTAATGTTGAAATGATGCATGTAGAAAAGAAGAACACACCACAACGATACTGATCAGGAGAGCAAAAACCTGTGCACAAAAGAAGATTAAAGTGACTTGGGCACATCAACATCAGTACGTGCAAACAAAATACCCGATGCTTTAAGCAATGTGTTGAAAACACTTAAATAATCAGTTATAATTGCCTACAGTATTCATTTTGCTACATGCTAAAAATGAAGCACACAAATAGGACTGATTGTGTGCAGAACTTACCACATCCAAACTCATCACTGAGGTCTGAACAATCATTGTTATAGTCACAAACTGCTGTTGCATTGATGCAGTCTCCATTACGGCACTGGAACTGATCCAAGGCACAGTTTCCTGAATTCAAATACATAAATGGTATCTTGTTTAATGCCCATTCTATCCCGATACAGTGAACCTTGCTAATGATACAGAAAAATGGTGACCTTACCACAACCATCCTCATCACTTCCATCTCCACATTCATTCACCCCATTGCATCTGCTTGAGTTTGACACACACAGTCCATTGGCACATTGATAATCTGAACACACTGTGACTCCTGAAACAAAGCATACATTTAATAGAATATTTCAACCTTAGATTGGATTGGAAATTACATTTATGCCAGTACAAAATGGTGTAACTGACTTGCTTAAGCTTAACATGATACGAAAAGATGGGCATAATGGGAATTATTTGGGTACAGGCATCATAGTGCGGTTGGTTCTAATGGTGAGAAATTTCACCGGTTATTTCTGTGGTTGAAATCATGAAGTCATATTTCTACGACTGTGGTGAGAAGTGTCCTTCAGTCACTGGAATTGTATGTACCTTTGACCTTTTGATGTGAATTGTGGATGTGAATAACTTTCTTATGTCACTGCATTGTACCAGTGGGAACACACTGTTTTTTTTTGGAGATAATTATACATGTGTAGAATCATCGTCCACCACAAAGGTCACTGCAATGTGTTGAAAACACTATTAAATAATCAGTTATAATTGCCTACAATATTCATTTTACTGCATGCTAAAAATGAAGCACACAAATAGTACTGATTGTGTGCAGAACTTACCACATCCAAACTCATCACTGAGGTCTGAACAATCATTGTTGTAGTCACAAACTGCAGTTGCATTGATGCAGTCTCCATTACTGCACCGGAACTGATCCAAGGCACAGTTTCCTGAATTCAAAATATATGGTCACTTTTCAAATCCAGTTCAGCAAACATATTGTAACCTTACCACAGCCATTCTCATCACTTCCATCTCCACAATCATTCACCCCATTGCATCTGCTTGAATTTGACACACACAGTTCATTGGCACAACGGAAATCTGAGCACACTGCGAATAAATATTTAAATTTACAAAGGATCAGAAATTACATTTACACCAGTACATATCTGACTTGCTTAAGCTTAACATAACATAAACTAATTAGCAAAATGGGAATTGTTTGCATCACGGTTCTAATGGAGAGAAACTTCACCAGTTATTTCTGTGGTTGGAATAATCTTTCTACTACTGAGGTGTGGTGCACTTTCTATCTAACCAGTCACTGGAGTTGTGTGAACTTTGACCTTTGATGTATAAGATTTTGAACACACTAGTGGATCAAAATAATGTGTTTATGCACTGAATTGTAGCAGAAGGAAAACACGGCCTGCTTCACTTCTTTGAGAGATAATTACTCACATGTGCAAGGCCAACCAGTATTGTCACTGCACCGAACCTGTTGGCTCCTACCTCCTTACTGCACAGTACAAGCATGTTATGTGCCTTTATTTGATACTTTTAGAATGTGCACTTGAAATGAAATCAATGTAATCAAAATCACAATCTATGCTTAGTTCGCATGCACAAATGAGCATAAATGGACTATACAGTGGTTTAACATACTGCATCCTTGTTCATCTGATGAGCTAAAGAAGCAATCAAACTCTCCTTTACAAGCTAATGTTGAATTGATTTAGCAAAAATGTTTAGGCTTCCCATTGAAACAAACTTCTAATTAAGTATCAGGTCTGTACTACATTCAGAGCTGTACATGTGTAACTCCATGATGGACTGCCTAATTGTTATGCGTAAAGATTGTGTTGTAGAGGATTTACCATCCCTTTGAATAAAAATGAAAAACACCATAGGTCCCATTTCGCTGACCCTTTCCCATGTACAGTGTAATTTTTAAGGGAAACAGACCAGCTGCAAGTACACAGAATACAGTCACAAATAGAGATGCATTATAGCATTTATCACACAACATACTGCATCCTTGTTCATCAGAATGACTATAGCAGTCAAATACTCCATTGCACACAAGAGTTGAGTTGATGCAGGCATAGTAATCACAAACAAATTGAGATGGTTGGCACAAACCTGCATTGATAAAGGATGGCATTGTAATACACATACAATATAATAGCACTTACTCTCACACAGCTCATGCCCCCTGGCCACTTGTTCACTATTGCATTCAGTAACAATGAGTGGATCATGCACAAATATAGCATTATGATTCAACCTCATCATCACACAGTGGCAAGGATCGTTTGGCGAAAAAAGAGTGGGATACAAACAGATTTGATTCTGGCCACAAATGGTTATATAGAACCTCCCCCCATTTGATGGTCACACGTTTTTCCAAATCCTTTTTAGGTTGATACAGCCATTACATGTAGGTCCATGGGAAGTGGGATGGGCTACAATTTATTACTTTGAATAGGTCACAAAATAAATAGCATTATAAGGTGTCACAATAGATGCACTTAATAAAATAAAATCCTCCTGCACATCACCCCATCCATTACTATAGGCCTTCCTATGGAAATGTACGTAGTAGTGAACCCAAACTTACCACAACCCAATTCATCACTTCCATCTCCACAGTCATTGCTGTTGTCGCATACGTAGTACGCATTAACGCAAATTTCATTTCGACATCTGAACTGGTCTGAGCTGCAAGATCCTAAAATGAAATAATTAAGCAAAGGCTTATATGGGTTGATACACATGCCTTACTGCCAATGAAAGCATAATTGAATGGATGCAGTCCTTCATAGTCATTATTAGGTTGTGTGATCAATTGTGCTCAGTTTGTATGGATAAATGACACTTGCTAATCAAATGTGCTTGCCCCACTAATGCAACTACATGTACAACAGATGCATGCCTACATGTACATTCGCACACCTACATATGCACTGCTACACATACCTGGCTGCACCGTAAATTTAATTTTATTAAACTTACCACAATTCAATACCAATCCATGCGTTCCCACACATGCACTCATACGCATGCACATCTCCACTTACATGCCATTTTACACTTGCTCATTGATCCTGAGCTAGATGTCTTACCACAGCCATCCTCATCACTTCCATCTCTACATTCATTCACCCCATTGCATCTGCTTGAGTTTGACACACACAGTCCATTGGCACATTGATAATCTGAGCACACTGGGAATTAATTTTTAAATTTACAATGGATTGGAAAATACATTTACACCAGTACAAATTGGCGTGCTTAAACTTAACATTAACACAAATTAACGAGCAGAATGGGAAATGTTTGGATAGTGCGGATGGTTCTAATGGAGAGAAATTTCACCGATTAATTCTGTGGTTGGAATCATAATGCAATATTTCTATTACTGAGTACTTTCTATCTCGAGTAGTGTGAACTTTGATCTTTTGATGTGTTTTTTAAGATTTCGAACCTACTTGTTGATGTAAATATGCACAGAAGGAAAAACGAAAGCTTCACTACTTTGAGGAGGTAATTATTCATGTGTGGAACTCATGGCCCACCATTATTGTCAATGCATCAAACCTAACTACAAGTATGCTTCAGTCTTGTGGGACCTATTCCTAACTGCAAATGTTGTCTTGACTAGGCAGTATAGGACATGCATGTTGGTGCATTAATGTGCCATTGTTTGAGTTTAGTGCATACTTTTCATATCACACTTGTCAACTTCATATGAAATCAATTAAAATCAAAAATACTTTAACGTACCACATCCTTGTTCATCTGAGCCAAAGAAACAATCAAACTCTCCATTGCAAGCTAATGTTGAATTGATGCATGTAGAAAAGTAGAACACACCACAACGATACTGATCAGGAGAGCAAGAACCTGTGCACAAAAGAAGATTAAAGTGACTTGGGCACATCAACATCAGTACGTGCAAACAAAATACCTGATGCTTTAAACAATGTGTTGAAAACACTATTAAATAATCAGTTATAATTGCCTACAGTATTCATTTTGCTACATGCTAAAAATGAAGCACACAAATAGGACTGATTGTGTGCATAACGTACCACATCCAAACTCATCACTGAGGTCTGAACAATCATTGTTGTAGTCACAGACTGCAGTTGCATTGATGCAGTCTCCATTAATGCACCGGAACTGATCCAAGGCACAGTTTCCTGAATTCAAGTACATAAATGGTAGTTTGTTTAATGCCCATTCTATCCTGATACAGTGAACCTTGCTAATTGTGCAGAAAGATTGTAACCTTACCACAGCCATCCTCATCACTTCCATCTCCACATTCATTCACCCCATTGCATCTGCTTGAGTTTGACACACACAGTCCATTGGCACATTGATAATCTGAGCACACTGGGACTCCTGAAACAAAGCAAATATATATCAACCTTAGATTGGATAGGAAATTACATTTATGCCAGTACAAAACGGTGTAATTGACTTGCTTAAGCTTTACATGATACAAAAAGATGAGTACAGGCATCATAGTGGGGTTGGTTCTAATGGTGAGAAATTTCACCGGTTATTTCTGTGGTTGAAATCATGAAGTCATATTTCTACGACTGTGGTGAGAAGTGTGGTTTAAATCCCTTCAGTCACTGGAATTGTGTGTACTTTTGACCTTTTGTTGATGTGAATAATTTTTTTATGTCACTGCATTGTACCAGTGGGAACACACTGTTTCTTTTGGAGATAATTATGCATGTGTAGAACTCATTGTCCACCACAAAGGTCACTGCACCAAACCTAGCTACAAGTATGCTTCTGTCTTGTGGGACCTACCTCCCTACTTCAATGTTTTTTCAAATACGCAGTACATGTTAGTGCATTTATGTGCCATTGTTTGAGTTTAGTGCATTCTGTTCATGTCATACTTGTAAATGTCGCACTTCAAATGCAATCAATTCAAATCGAAATCTATGGTTTCAATGCTCTAACGTACCACATCCTTGTTCATCTAAACCACCAAAGAAGCAATCAAACTCTCCATTGCAAGCTAATGTTGAATTGATGCATGTAGAAAAGAAGAACACACCACAACGATACTGATCAGGAGAGCAAAAACCTGTGCACAAAAGAAGATTAAAGTGACTTGGGCACATCAACATCAGTACGTGCAAAAAAAATACCTGATGCTTTAAACAATGTGTTGAAAACGCTAGTAAATAATTGCCTACAGTATTCATTTTGCTACATGCTAAAAATGAAGCACACAAATAGGACTGATTGTGTGCATAACTTACCACATCCAAACTCATCAGACTGCAGTTGCATTGATGCAATCTCCATTACGGCACTGGAACTGATCCAAGGCACAGTTTCCTGAATTCAAAAGTATAAGGTAGCTTTTCAAATCCAGTTCAGCAAACATTTCTAAGGGTACAACAATATTGTAACCTTACCACAGCCATCCTCATCACTTCCATCTCCACATTCATTCACCCCATTGCATCTGCTTGAGTTTGACACACACAGTCCATTGGCACAATGGAAATCTGAGCACACTGCGAATAAAATTTTAAATTTACAAAGGATCAGAAATTACATTTACATCTGACTTGCTTAAGCTTAACATAACATAAACTAATTAGCAAAATGGGAATTGTTTGCATCACGGTTCTAATGGAGAGAAACTTCACCAGTTATTTCTGTGGCTGGAATAATCTTTCTACTACTGAGGTGTGGTGCACTTTCTATCTAACCAGTCACTGGAGTTGTGTGAACTTTGACCTTTTGATGTATAAGATTTCGAACATACTCGTGGATCAAAATAATTTGTTTATGCACTGAATTGTAGCAGAAGGAAAACACGGCCTGCTTCACTTCTTTGAGAGATAATTATTCACATGTGCAAGGCTAACCAGTATTGTCACTGCACCGAACCTAGCTACATGTACATGTGTGTTTCAGACCGCTGGCTCCTACCTCCTTACTGCACAGTACAAGCATGTTATGTGCCATTATTTGATACTTTTAAAATGTGCACTTGAAATGAAATCAATGTAATCATAATCACAATCTATGGTTACTGGCAGAAAGTTCGCATGCACAAATGAGCATAAATCGACTATACAGTGGTTTAACATACTGCATCCTTGTTCATCTGATGAGCTAAAGAAGCAATCAAACTCTCCATTGCAAGCTAATGTTGAATTGATGCATGTTGAAAAGAACCCACCACAACGATACTGATCAGGAGAGCAAAAACCTGTGCACAAAAGAAGATTATAGTGACTTGGGCACATAATCATCAGTACGTGCAAACACACAAAGCTGGTACTATGTTCTGATGATGAATAAATGTCTTTAAGCAGTGTTTGAAATAATTATCTAAACTTAGTAGCAAATAAGCACAATGTTTCATCCATGCTACTTACGTCCCATAAGGAATGTGCAACCCACACTTACTGCATCCAAATTCATCACTGTTGTCTCCGCAGTCATTGTAGTAGTTGCACACACTGTAGGAATCTATACATATTCCATTTTTACATAAGAACTGAGTCAAATTGCAGGGGCCTGGTAAAAAAAACACAGTAATTTACACATTATTGATTGTAATAATTACAATTATTAAATGGGGTGCACAGATGGTGGGGGTGGGAGGGCAAGTATGTAGTACACTTCATCACTAAAATGCTTTGTGAATTTGGAAGGGATTATAAATGAAGTTACTACAGTATGTGTAATGATATGAGCAATGAGATATATATATTACAATGGTGATGTAAGTACCACATACTTATAAATTATAATATACATGGACATTGCTGTTAACAACAAAGGTAAAAGTTTCATTTTTAATGTAGTGCGAATGATACTTAATTATTGTGCAAGCTGAAATGTACAGCATGCAAATTAAACTGAAGCAAGAAATGAATTTTTTTACTACACAACTTCAATTGGGAATCTTAAACAGTTTCTATATGTATAGAACTTTCAATTTTATGAACAATTGTGAAAACCTCAAAAGCATACAATCATTTCTTTTCCTGTAAGCTGGTACATTCCGCTAAAACATCAATCTTACCACAGCCTTTCTCATCACTTCCATCTCCGCATTCATTCACCCCATTGCACATGCTTGAGTTTGACACACAGAGTCCGTTGTCACAATGAAAATTTGGGCACGCTAGCAGTTTTAAACAAAATAAACAAAATTTAACCATTTATTACACTGTAATGACGTAAATATTAATGTTATGAAACGATTTTGTTATTAATGTAAGCATCAATAGATAAACGTCTGGACACTAGTATCAAATATAGAGTAGATGTTTATGTGCATGCATTATAAAAATTAAATGCAGCAATACATTTAAGATGCAATTTTAGTCTGATCAAATGTATATGTGGAACAGTGTTTGCAAGGGACTTTGCACATGAATTTTTCAGGATTTAGCAAAAATGTTTAGGCTTCCCATTGAAACAAACTTCTAATTAAATATTCAGAGCTGTACTACATTCAGAGCTGTACATGTGTAACTCCACGGTGGACTGCCTAATTTTTATGCGTACAGTTTTGTGTTATTGAGGACTTTACCATCCATTTGAACAGGAAAATTAAAAAAAAAGTAAAGAAAAACACCATAGGTCCCATTTCGCTGACCCTTTCCCATGTACAGTGTAATTTTTAAGGGAAACAGACCAGCTGCAAGTACACAGAATACAGTCACAAATAGAGATGCATTATAGCATTTATCACACAACATACTGCATCCTTGTTCATCAGAATGACTATAGCAGTCAAATACTCCATTGCACACAAGAGTTGAGTTGATGCAGGCATAGTAATCACAAACAAATTGAGATGGTTGGCACAAACCTGCATTGATAAAGGATGGGATTGTAATACAATAGCACTTACTCTCTGTATATACACACAGCTCATGCCCCCTGGCCACTTTTTCACTATTGCGTTCAGAAAAAAACGAGTGGATCATGCACAAATATAGCATTTTGATTCAACCTCATCATCACACAGTGGCAAGGATCGTTTGGCGAAAATAGAGTGGGATACAAACAGATTTGATTCTGGCTCTCCTGCACATCACCCCATCCATTATTATAGGCCTTCCTGTGGAAATGTACGTAGTAGTGAACCCAAACTTACCACAACCCAATTCATCACTTCCATCTCCACAGTCATTGATGTTGTCACATACGTAGTTTGCGTTAACGCAAATTTCATTTCGACATCTGAACTGGTCTGAGCTGCAAGATCCTAAAATGAAATAATTAAGCAAAGGCTTGTATGGGTTGGTGGTACACATGTCTTACTGCCAATGAAAGCATAATTGAATGGATGCAGTCCTTCATAGTCATTACTAGGTTGTGTGATCAAGTGTGCTCAGTTCGTATGGATAAATGACACTTGCTAATCAAATTTGCTTTCCCCACTAATGCACCCAAGAACATTTACATGCTTACATGTTTATTCGCACACCTACATATGCACTCATACACATGCCTGGCTATACTTAGGTCCCACACGGAGACCTACACTTTTATACCAATCCATGCCTGCCCACACTTGCACTCTTACACATGCACATCTTCACTTACATGCATATGCATTTTACACTTGCTCATTGATCCTGAGCGAGATGTCTTACCACAACCATCCTCATCACTTCCATCTCCACATTCATTCACCCCATTGCATCTGCTTGAGTTTGACACACACAGTCCATTGGCACAACGATATTCTGAGCACACTGTTAATTAAACAGTTTTAAATTTAAAATGAATTGGAAATTACATTTCATAAAGCAGTATATCTATTACTGAGGTGTGGTGTACTTTCTATCTCTCCAGTCAAAGTCACTGGAGTTGTGTGAATGTTGACCTTTTGATGTGTTTTAAGATTTCGAACATACTTGTGGATGTGAATAATTTCTTTATGCAATGAAGGAAAACGAATGCTTCACCTCTTTGAGGAGGTAATTATTCATGTGTGGAATGCATGGCCAACCTCTATTGTCAATGCACCAAACCTAGCTACTGTACATGAACGTTTCAGTCTGCTGGTGCACTTCTAGTCTGATCTAGAACAGTGTTTGCAAGAGACCTTACACATGTATATATAAAGCTTTTCAGGATTTAGAAAAATGTTTAGGCTTCCCATTGAAGCAATCTTTGTTCTGAGCTGTACTACCTTCAGAGCTGTACATGTGTAACTCCATTGTGGACTGCCCAATTTTGTATGCATAAGATTGTGTTATAGAGGACTTCACCAACTATTTGAAAGTGAAAATTAAAATTGAAAAGGTAAAGAAAAAAAACTGTAGGTCCCATTTCGCTGACCCTTTCCCATGTACAGTTTAATTTTTAAGGGAAACAGACCAGCTGCAAGTACACAGAATACAGTCACAAATAGAGATGCATAATAGCATTTATCACACAACATACTGCATCCTTGTTCATCAGAATGAGTGTAGCAGTCAAATACTCCATTGCACACAAGAGTTGAGTTGATGCAGGCATAGTAATCACAAAAAAATTGAGATGGTTGGCACAAACCTGCATTGATAAAGGATGGGATTGTAATACAATAGCACTTACTCTCTGTATATACACACAGCTCATGCCCCTGGCCACTTTTTCACTATTGCGTTCAGAAAAAACGAGTGGATCATGCACAAATATAGCATTTTGATTCAACCTCATCATCACACAGTGGCAAGGATCGTTTGGCGAAAAAAGAGTGGGATACAAACAGATTTGATTCTGGCTCTCCTGCACATCACCCCATCCATTATTATAGGCCTTCCTGTGGAAGTGTACGTAGTAGTGAACCCAAACTTACCACAACCCAATTCATCACTTCCATCTCCACAGTCATTGATGTTGTCACATACGTAGTTTGCATTAACGCAAATTTCATTTCGACATCTGAACTGGTCTGAGCTGCAAGATCCTAAAATGAAATAATTAAGCAAAGGCTTGTATGGGTTGGTGGTACACATGTCTTACTGCCAATGAAAGCATAATTGAATGGATGCAGTCCTTCATAGTCATTACTAGGTTGTGTGATCAAGTGTGCTCAGTTCGTATGGATAAATGACACTTGCTAATCAAATTTGCTTTCCCCACTAATGCACCCAAGAACATTTACATGCTTACATGTTTATTCGCACACCTACATATGCACTCATACACATGCCTGGCTATACTTAGGTCCCACACGTAGACCTACACTTTTATACCAATCCATGCCTGCCCACACTTGCACTCTTACACATGCACATCTTCACTTACATGCATATGCATTTTACACTTGCTCATTGATCCTGAGCGAGATGTCTTACCACAACCATCCTCATCACTTCCATCTCCACATTCATTCACCCCATTGCATCTGCTTGAGTTTGACACACACAGTCCATTGGCACAACGATATTCTGAGCACACTGTTAATTAAACAGTTTTAAATTTAAAATGGATTGGAAATTACATTTCATAAAGCAGTATATCTATTACTGAGGTGTGGTGTACTTTCTATCTCTCCAGTCAAAGTCACTGGAGTTGTGTGAATGTTGACCTTTTGATGTGTTTTAAGATTTCGAACATACTTGTGGATGTGAATAATTTCTTTATGCAATGAAGGAAAACGAATGCTTCACCTCTTTGAGGAGGTAATTATTCATGTGTGGAATGCATGGCCAACCTCTATTGTCAATGCACCAAACCTAGCTACTGTACATGAACGTTTCAGTCTGCTGGTGCACTTCTAGTCTGATCTAGAACAGTGTTTGCAAGAGACCTTACACATGTATATATAAAGCTTTTCAGGATTTAGAAAAATGTTTAGGCTTCCCATTGAAGCAATCTTTGTTCTGAGCTGTACTACCTTCAGAGCTGTACATGTGTAACTCCATTGTGGACTGCCCAATTTTGTATGCATAAGATTGTGTTATAGAGGACTTCACCAACTATTTGAAAGCGATGATTAAAATTGAAAAGGTAAAGAAAAAAAACTGTAGGTCCCATTTCGCTGACCCTTTCCCATGTACAGTTTAATTTTTAAGGGAAACAGACCAGCTGCAAGTACACAGAATACAGTCACAAACAGAGATGCATAATAGCATTTATCACACAACATACTGCATCCTTGTTCATCAGAATGAGTGTTACAGTCAAATACTCCATTGCACACAAGAGTTGAGTTGATGCAGGCGTAGTAATCACAAAAAAATTGAGATGGTTGGCACAAACCTGCATTGATAAAGGATGGCATTGTAATAGCACATGCAATATAATACCATTTACTCTCTGCTTGTGCACACAGCTCATGCCCCTTGGCCACTCGTTCATTATTGCATTCTGAGTGGATCATGCAAAAGTATAGTATTATAATCCAACTGCATTATCACACTGTGGCAAAGATTTTTGGCAAAAACAGAGTGGGCCACATACAGATTTGATTCTGGCCACAAATGGTATATCAATCCTCCCCCATTTGATGGTCACATGTCTTTCCAAATTCTTTTTAGGTTGATACAGCCATACTTACCACAACCCAATTCATCACTTCCATCTCCACAGTCATTGATGTTGTCACATACGTAGTACGCATTAACGCAAATTTCATTATGGCATCTGAACTGGTCTGAGCTGCAAGATCCTAAAATGAAATAATAAGCAAAGGCTTACATGGGTTGGTACACCTGCCTTAGTGCCAATGAAAGCATTATTGAATAGATGCAGTCCTCATAGTCACTATTAGGTTGTGTGATCAATTGTGCTCAATTACGGTAGTATGACACTTGCTAATCAAATGTGCTTTCCCCACTAATGCACCCAAAATCATTTGCATGCCTACATGTACATTCACACACCTACATACGCACTCCTACACATGCCTGGCAGCACCGTAGACCTACACTTAAATACCAATCCATGCCTGCCCACTCATGCACTCATACACATGCATATCTCCACTTAAATGCCTATGCATTTTACACTTGCTCATTGTCCCTGAGCTAGATGTCTTACCACAACCATCCTCATCACTTCCATCTCCACATTCACTCAGACCATTGCATCTGCTAGAGTTGATAACACATTCTCCATTTCTGCAACGGAAGTTGTCACACACGACTGTGGGATAAAAAAGAGGATTGAACAATTGTGCAGTAATGGTCCAAGACGCGTGTTATTTTTTATATGACATCCCTAGTCGGGGTTTCTAGCCACACTTCCAATAATGTCCTTGGCATCTATGTTTGTACAGCGCTTTGTAACTGTGCACCAGAAATGAAATCCAACAGCACATACATGCTTGTCATGCATTTGTAGCTCTGGGCAGAATAGATAGGGAGAAGTTCATTCTAGAAACTTCTAACCAAGTTTCCAAAGTGAGACATGCCAGCTATATGCTGGCGTAACTGGGAGAGCTTCACTTTGGTAAACTGGTTAGAAGTTTGTAGAAGGAACTACATGTAGACTTTACCTATTTCAGCCCAGAGCTACAATTCATGAAACCTACATGTGCTGCTGGATTTCAGTTGTGCTGCACAGTAACACAATGGAATTAATCTGAATTTCTGTACATGTGTAAACATACCCTCGGAATGACACCCAGGACATTAGACATTAATTTGATACAATTACATAACCTTAGATTCATCACACCCGATATCACAATAATGTATTACTAACATGTAGTTAGTGGTTGTTAGTATAGAACAGCTGGCGGTTGAGTTCTTTTAGATCATAAGACTTATCTACAGCAGCAAATTGGAGTAAATATTTGATACTTCTAACGAGACTCCTAACGATCGGATCGTGTATCGCTTGTTGTTTGAATCGAAAGTGAAGACAAAAACGATCAGTTTCGTTGTAGTTTTATGTGGCAAAACAGGGGCGGATCCAGGAATTTGGGGAAGGGGGGGTCTGATAAATATATTCACAACTGGGGGGAGGGTACGGGAGGGGGCGTGATTCCTCCCGTGACAGCAAGGGGGTCTGGGGGAGCGCTGATAGCTCCCCCAGTGGGGTCTGGGGCTTCGCCCCAGCCGCTTTTTTGCTTTTGCGTTTACTTAGCATGAAATTCGCATGTGTAAGACACCAAAATGGATTTTCACATATAGTAATGGTGTGGTATGTTGTGTTAAAAATAGGAACCCTATAGCGTTATTATTACGGAAGATATATCGATTTAAATTGTATGTTATAACATGAAATCCACAGGACCCATTGTCGTATAGAACGTTCCATATATCCAGGTATAAGAGATCTTGTACAATGTTGTTATTGTGCAAAGTTTCCCTTTCCTAAACACTTCGGTTCTTTAATAAATATTTGGCAACTTTGGAGCGTCCTGTGATTTCGCTCATTGGTATGAGTTGTTAGCAATGCTGTAATATTTCATCGATGATGCTCATAGTAGCATGATTGATATCAATAAAAAGCATATACAGTGGACAAACATTTACAAAATGTATATGTTACCATCAATAAAATTAATATCTTGGCCCCTTGTTTTGTACATATCAAAATACCTCAAAACACTCCTATTTAGATTTCGGCCCATTAGTTGGAAACGTACTGATGTATACCCCCCTCCCCCACATTGCCCAAGCTGTAATTGATGAAGCCGTATGCATGATTTGGTTCAGTAGCATATTATGCTGCTAAATGCTCTGTTAACATAAGGTCGCTTTTTATCTTGAGATTCAGGTGTTTGCTTGTTATTGCATGACTTCTGTATTTAAAATCTCACTGTGGGATCGTTTTTGCGAGCTAAACGCATGTTTTTTCAAGATTTCAAATCAGTTGATATTCTAGAAGTCTGAAATATCCTCTATATATTGCTTCTTACACACTGAAAACCGTAGTATCTGTCATGGAATTGTAAGGCTCTGACTTTTTAATTAGCCATACATTTCAATGCAAGCGTTACATTTCTATTACGCGTTCTGGAAATTTTATAATGTATGCACTAGGTCTTTTTTGTAGGAAGGATCGCATGTAACCAATTCTCTATTATAGTGGGCCACCTTGTGTATCAGCATAGAAGGTTAAAGTAATAAATGAGTTTAAAAATTCATGCATGTCAGATACATGATTTTGAGGCTATACACTTATAGTGGTCAAAACTGCTGACAATCTGAATGCATGCATTCATCTCCTTCACTTCTGTAGCTTCTCCTGTGTATAGCATGCTAAAGATGGTCTCAGAAAGGCTATTGTTAGGGCGCCTTTTGCAAGACTCACCCAGCTGTTATTGAAGTTTGTCAATAGCATATAAAATTAGGCAGGTAAATCACTACATGATGTGAATGCTATTAATGCAATTAAGATAGCAGGTAGAGTGACATTGTAGCCAGGGTAAGGTATTTTAACTGGATCATCCTAATAGAAGGATGCTATGGTGGGTTCTGAAACAGAAAAGTAAATATTTGTGCACATGATAATATATCGTATGAGGAGATTGCAAACTTATCAGAGGACGACAAGATGTTGCCAAGACACCAAGGTGACAGAGGATGGGATAGTGTTGCCTATTATAGTCAGACTGTAAACAGCAATGTATGCTTGAAGGTCTGGGAACGAGACTTTTGCACAATTTCTATGGTAGTGTATGTCCTTTGCATGACAATCGTATGAACAAAAATCCATGAAACAAGTAGCAAAAACATTCTTTGGTTGTATATAGGATTTGAAGGCAATAAAGGTGTAAAAAGCAAGTAAACAAGGGTCTAACAATAAGGGAAAATGTATTTTTAGCACTTTTGTAGGCTATTATGTTATTCATGTGCTAAATATAGGACTATTACATTTTCCCTTATTGTTGGACCCTTGTTTACTTGCTTTTTACACCTCTATTGCCTTCAATTCCTATATACCACCATCTTTCTCATAGAGAATGTTTTTAGTTACTTGTATCTTATTTGCATTCGTCTAAAGCATACATTTTGATAGTTTCTAGAATTGCAGATTAATGGTTATATAAAGCTTACTTTTAATGCCAGTGCAATTTCTAGTTACTCTCGTGAGCTTTCGTTGAGATGTAATATTGCATATTAGATTTCAGGGATTATTATAATCGCTTGTATACATGCAAAAGTTAACAAATGGAATCTTACTTCTTTCAGTACTATTTCTTTACAAGTATAAATGAATCGATTGCAGGCAAAGTATTTATGATATGTTTCTTGTAAATAACAGATTACATCAGTATCAACTTTGCTTGGTACCCTATTTAAATTGTGCCCCAACATACGTGGCGGATCACATCTATATTCATCCGAGCGGTCAAACGGGCAGTCGATAATTGAGTTGCAGGCCAGTGTAGAATTGATACAGCCTCCATTGGTGCACCGAAACATATTAGCAGAGCAGTTGCCTAAGCACGGAGAGAAAGAACCAGGGTTTGCGAACAATTTAGATGTGTACACGTTTTGTGTACAGAGAGAGATGATTAATTAATTAAACGCGTGGCATGTATGCATGGGCAGGTGAATCGAGCACTCCATGTCCCGCAAGAAGTAGAGCACAAAGAGTTAACACTATTGCACCAGACTGTTCTGGTCAAATTTGTGCCGCAACAGCGGCTTGTTACAAACAACGGAGTACTTACCGCATCCAATCTCGTCACTGTTGTCTGTGCAATCGTTCAAGCCATCACACTGCCAATAACCTGCGATACAATTTCCATTTTGGCACTGGAATTCACCCACAATGCACGCACCTGAATCAAATAGATTGAACTCGGTATTAACATACCCATAAAATAAATTACGAACCAAACCATGCAGGCTGTTAGTAATTATATCCTCTATTCACGTGCTCCCCTCTTTGATAATATGTATTTAAATACCAGTTTCTTTTTAAAAAATAAACAAACATCTACATAATACGTTAAAGCTTGCACTAATAGTTTTAAATTGTATAAAGCAAAAGACGTTTTTACAACTACTGTCTCTCTTCTCATCTGCGTAGAGTAAATCATAGAAGCTCAAGAGGGATAGTGATCAATCTATATACCAACCAACAGGTCCGATCCATTTTCGCATGGACATGAATAACATAGCATTCCGAAGACTGAACCTGAGCCCTGGATCATAATTATCACTCGTGCAGGTTTGGCGAATTATTCTTTAAAGGTAGTTAGTTACCTTCAAGACTGTGGATGAGACTAATTACGTTGAGATTTATTATCACGCACAGCAAAAAAAAAACACGCGTCAATGAATTCTTGATGTCCTATTGCTCACATTCTGATGCAAAATGCTTACATACCTAGTACAAAATGTTAGCATTTTGTACCAGAATGTAAATGATATATCATTTGGAAATCAAGAATTGATTCGAAACGTTTTTGTTTTGCTGTGTACGCCTTGGTCTCACAAACTCCAGCCATTTATCGAGCAAACTCATTAATAACTCGAAAAAAAGCCACATCCAACGAGAAGGCATACAAATATCTGCAGCGAGGCAATGCAGCATCCATTCTTGGGTGTGCTGGTTTAGATTTAGATGTAGTGCAGTTATACATGTATTGAACAGTTTGTCTAGAGTTGAACTTAATCCATGCCATTTTTTTGTTGTAAATAATTAAAACGCGAAATGGACAGCAAGTCGCAGTCCATATTTTGGATGAATTTTGTTAGGGAACAGGTAAACTACTATACATGTTGGTTGGGCCTTTCGAGTGCAGACACCTCGTTTCTATCTAACACCGGTTCTGTGAAAATCGAGTACTTTTTACGCCTATTTTGTCGAAGTCAGATTTAGTTGGAAAAGCAAATAAATATTATCTGTACAGTTCAACTCTCTACACAATGTTTTGTGCTATTACTAGCTTCTTATGAGCTTCCGTCCCGATACTGCATCAGTTAGAATTCGCGAGGGTAAGAGCGTCCCGAAAAAAAGTACACTTTTTTCTACTGTGTACTCTTGGCTCACAAAAGGTATATTTATTCTATTTTGATCAAATAGATGGAGTTCGACAGGGTCTCTGCACCTCATTCCCGGACTAAAATATTCACCTATCGTACACGCAAGCGCGAAGGAGCTACGTAGTACACAAACAAAATCACTGCAAAGTGGTTAGCTATATGTTCTTGAATGTGCCTGATGAGCTCAGGCTCGTTCCCAGTCTTCTTGATGAGGTCGTTGCTGTGGTCTCTCGACATGCTACCTTTTTTGAAAGATCTCTAGTTCAACGCTGGCACGGACACAATTTTAGTGCAGTTTGTTCCGGTTTCAAGCGGGTCCCACACTTAGGGCCTGGGTAACCGCTACGGCAGCCGGTTCGAGCCGGGGCAATAGTGTAGCTACTTCTAGACTAGAAGGGCGGGCCCTACCACCGCGTTTGGTCGGCCCTACCACCCGACCAAACACGGTGGTAGGGCCCGCCCTTCTACTTCTAGACATGAAAGAGCAACACCCACTTGATATTCTGTAGACCTAGAACCGGTCCGATGTCTTTGTACCTTCCCCCAGCCTGACTCCGGTCTCTGTTGCTTACGAACATACGAGCGCCGTGTAGGATTGTCAATCCTCAGACCACAATCAATTGAACCAAAACCACCAAGCCTGGATACGAGGCACAGCTGGTTTTCTGTCCAATAACCAAGCCAACTGAGAGCATGATATGTACTACTGTGGTCTCTGTTGGTACCAAATGAAGTCTACAGGTGCACCCAGATCTGCTCTAAACAGCTCCAAAAAAAGTGTACTCAGCAACGCTCGACGACCGAAAAATGGCAAACCGTGTTGCATACAGGTTAGCCACCGCTCCAGATATATTAAGAAGCTAGGGATAACGCCAAAACATCTCAGCGATAGTTTAACCATAGATTAATAAACTTACGGAACGGGATTGGAAACGCTATATCCATTCCCAAATGTGTCGTCATAGTTTCGCATGAATCTGATTAAGTTTGCTCAGAGAGGCAGTGAAGAAACTAGTCAGAACAGAGGCATCGCAAAGTAAAAGAAGGAGAGGATGATTTTCTAAACTTCCTAGATGGTTTTCTACCCTCGTAGTTGGTTCTTTTTAGGTATCTTTTAAACTTTGGGCTGTGTACGATGATAAAAGCGCGCGAAAAGCGGTGCGAAAGCGAAGTCTAATTTTTTTGTCAACTACTGTGCCAACAGGCAGCATGATCAAGCTGTGATAACTCCAACTGAGTACGTAACGCGAGGCGCTCGTAGGGACAGAGGAGATATCAAATAATAACAATCACAAAGCACACAACTATACAAAGGAGGTAGTAACCAGTGCGCACGCTGACAAGGAACAGCAACCAGCGCCGTTGTTGCAGACCCGCCGAGAGAGAGAGAGGATAAGAGTCTGGAGGGTTCTTAAGTAGTAGCAATCATTCCCAACTGCGCATGTCCATTACACCTTGAACTTCTTCTAGAAGCTTCCACACGTGAGACCTTACAAGTCCTATTGTACTAACGCATTAAGTCCCATTACCACACTTCCTCCCTTCATATTCACAACCGATCTGGAGGATGACGAAGACGGGTTGAGCGACGTAATATAGGAGCTGCTTGAGATGTCACCTCAACTGAAGCAGGTTGTGGGTGAACATGTACTTCCTCGGGTGGAGGTGTTGGGGCTGGTGGAGTATCCTCCCTGTGAGTGTTTGCAGGTGGGGCCTGATTCTGATCTGTAGCCAACTAGGTTTCCTAATCTTGGTCTTGATTACTCAGTTGGTGAGTAATCATCTTCGTCTTCATCTTCTTTGCCCCCTCTCCCATCTTGTTCACGAGCCCTAACGTGATCTGCATGGTATCTGGACTCGCGTCCATCACTGAACTTGATAGTCAAAGAGCGGGAACCTGACACAGCAGATACTGTCCCTGGAAGCCAGGTAGGAGTACCTCTATGATTTAGAGCATACACTTTGTCTCCGACTACGAAGAAACGCTCAGTTGCCCTCTGATCATGGTTCTGCTTCTGCCGTTGCTGATTCTGCTTCACATTGTCAGCCACATCTGGGAAAAGGAAGTCCAAGTGAGACCTGGGCACACGTCCCAGTAAGAGCTTTGCAGGTGACTGGCCAGTAGAGGAATGCGGTGTGAGCCTATATTGAAACAAAAATCTGGATAAACGAGTATCAATGTCACCCGAGGTCTTCTTTAGGGCATCTTTGACTGTTTGAACTGCTCGCTCAGCTAGCCCGTTGGTGGCCGGATGATAGGGTGCACTTCTGACATGCTTGAATCCATTTCGTGCAACAAATGTTTGAAACTCCGAACTTGAAAATGCTGCTCCATTGTCAGAGACCAGGATCTGTGGGAGCCCATGAGTTGAAAACACTCTTCTAAGTGCCTGAATGGCCTGCTGAGAGGAAGGTGACGACACTACACACACATCTATCCATTTAGAGTGAGCATCTACAATGATAAAGAATTGCTTTCCCAAAAAGGGGCCAAAGAAATCAACATGCACCCGAGCCCAAGGCTCTGCAGGCCACTCCCATGGGTGTAACTGAACCTTCGAACAACACTTCTGATTCTCTTGGCAAGCTTTGCAGCTTCTGACCAAGGTCTCTTGATCAGCATCCAACTTGGGCCACCATACTATTCCCCTAGCAAGAGATTTCATTCGTGAGATACCAGGGTGACCTTCGTGCAGCATTTCAAGAACATGCTGTCTTCCCTGTGGAGGCACCACTACCCGACTGCCCCAAAGTACACATCCATTCTGGACACTAAGTTCAAGCTTACGTTGCTCGTATGGTCTAAACTCATCACTTGCCTGTGGCTGCCAACCATGCAAGACCATTCGTCTGACCAGAGACAGGACTGAGTCCTTATCTGTCCAACTCCGGATAGTGGTAGCAGTAACAACTGAATCCGCATTAGAGAGAGATTCCATCATCAGGATCGTGTCTCCAGGTAAAGGAACATCTCCTGGCTCTTCTCCTTTTAAAGGCAGCCTGCTTAGCCCATCTGCATTCGCCTGAAGTTGGCTTGGCCTGTACACAATCTGATAGTTGTAAGCGCTCAACGTCAATGCCCAACGCTGAATTCTCGCCGATGCCATTGGAGGTACTGGTCTAGTTTCGCAAAAGAGGAACTGAAGAGGCTTGTGATCTGAAAACACAACAATTTCCTCCCAAGTAGGTATTGGTGGAACTTTTTAACTCCAAATACCACAGCTAGACCCTCTTTTTCTATATGGGAATATTTCCGTTCAGCAGGTGCAAGCGAACGGGAAGCATATGCAATTGGCCTCTCAGACCCATCATTGTACAAGTGTGACAATACTGCCCCTACCCCATAAGGTGATGCATCACAAGCTACGGCCAACCTTTGTTGTGGATCAAAGTGCGCCAACACAACATCTGATGCTAGCTGTGACTTGGCCCTCTTGAAAGCTTCTTCTTGTTCAGCTCCCCAGCACCATTGCTGATGTTTTTTTAGCAATGCATAGAGTGGTGCCAATGTGTTTGCTAGGTGGGGTAAAAACTTTGAGTAGTAGTTAACCAACCCAAGGAAAGATTTTAGCTGAGAAACGTCCTTAGGAGCGGGGGCATCCACAATGGCCTGAAGCTTCTCCTGTGTAGGTCTAACACCATCCCCTGAGATGTGATATCCCAAATATTCCACACTGGGCAACATAAACTTACACTTTGCCTTGTTCAACCGTACCCCATACTGCTCCAAACGTGCCAGGACTTCCTCCAAGGTTGAAAGGTGTTCCGCCTCGGTATCATTTGCCACCAGAACATCATCCATGTAAGCATAGACGTGGTGAATACCACTCAAAATCCCCTCTATGACACGTTGGAAAATAGCTGGGGCAGATGCCACCCCGAATGGAAGTCGATTATATCGAAAAAGGCCCTTGTGGGTAGACACTGTTACAAATTTCTTCGATTCTTCATCCAAGGCCAACTGTAAGTAGGCATGGGCCAGGTCCAGTTTTGTGAAAACCCTAGCTCCCGCCAGTGAGGACAACAAATCATCTATCCTGGGAAGGGGGTAAGATTCAATGTCAGACGCAGAATTCACTGTTAACTTATAATCGCCACATATTCTGATGCTTCCGTCCTGTTTCATCACAGGTACCACTGGTGCTGCCCATTCGGAAAATTGAACAGGTTCAATAATTCTATCTCTCTGTAAGCGCTCCAGCTCTTGCTCAACTCTACCCCGCAGTGCATAGGGAACTGATCGAGGCTTGAAGAATCGTGGAGGCTTTGAACTGTCGACCTGAATCTTAACTGTAACTCCCTTGATGAGACCCAACTCGTCTTTGAAGAGGTCCCCGTGACCATCCATCAACCCCTGTAGTGACAGACTTCCCTTCCTCCCCATGTAACACACAGAAAGGTTAGGCTTTAATTTGTGTAACCAATCCCGCCCCATCAATGAAGGACCTTTACCACCGACAACCAGGATGTCCAACAGTTGAGTAGAGCCCCCATACTTAGCTTCCACCGTGATTTGTCCCTTTACTTGGATCCTTTCTCCCGTATATGTTCTCAAGTAAACGTCAGAAGGCTTCAACTTGGGACGCCTGGGTGTTGTCCACAACTGCCTGTACGTTTCCTCACTTATAACGGACGCCACCGCTCCTGTGTCTACTTCCATCATCAAATCGGCACCATCCAGTTTTACCTTCTGCGTCAATGGAGCTCTAGACCTATCTCCCGCTACCGTGAACAGCGTGTAGGTATCCTTGGGTCGCCGTTGAGCGGTGTCCCTCCCGATGGAGCGTCCAGGCTTTTTGCTACGACATACACGAGACAGATGACCAAGCTTACCGCAATTATAACATTCCACCGACTTGAAACGGCAGTCCGCGGCACTGTGCCTTCCGCCACAACGAAAACAAGCGTCATGCACGTTATCCATACCTGCTGGAGAGTCTGGAGGCTGAACAGTGCAAACGGAGGCCGTGGTGGAATGCTGAATATCCATGGCGTTCTTTTCTGCCAGTTCGGCCGCTTGAGCTAATTCAAAGGCCTTGGCGAAAGTGAGGCCCCTTTCTGCCAAAAGCCTTCGCTGTAGCTTGATATCCCTAATGCCGCACACCAAACGGTCTCTGAGCATGTCGTTGAGGGTATTTCCAAATTCACAGTATTCAGACAATCTCCGGAGTTCCGCACAGAACTGGGAAACGGTTTCGCCTTCTTTCTGAGTACGACAGTTGAAGTTGTAGCGCTGAACTATAACAGAACGAGAGGGACAAAAATGGTCACGGGCTAACTCAAGTATATCCGAGATAGACTTGTCTGTGGGCTTATCTGGTGCTGCCAGGCTGCGAATAAGGAGGTATGTCTCGTTTCCACATGTGCTCAAAAGCACCGCCCGTTGCTTCTCTGGGTCTGAGATACCATTGGCTTTGAAAAACTGCTCGAGACGTTCGGAGTAGACTACCCAGTCGTCGGTGTCAGGGTTGAAGGGGCCAACTACTCCCAAAAGAGTAGCCATACTCGATTCACCCTCGTCGCCAATGTGATAACTCCAACTGAGTACGTAACGCGAGGCGCTCGTAGGGACAGAGGAGATATCAAATAATAACAATCACAAAGCACACAACTATACAAAGGAGGTAGTAACCAGTGCGCACGCTGACAAGGAACAGCAACCAGCGCCGTTGTTGCAGACCCGCCGAGAGAGAGAGAGGATAAGAGTCTGGAGGGTTCTTAAGTAGTAGCAATCATTCCCAACTGCGCATGTCCATTACACCTTGAACTTCTCTAGAAGCTTCCACACGTGAGACCTTACAAGTCCTATTGTACTAACGCATTAAGTCCCATTACCACACAAGCAATGAAAGATAGCGTCAGAGCAAGCACAGTGAATATATATATGGGTACGTAGTGGTGGTTTCAAGACAACCAGTTTTATAATCGTAAAGATCAATAGCTTCAAACGCAAAACTATACGCTTAAAATATCTCCCGCCTTTCGACAATCCTTGTACCTTTACGGTTCAAGGAATCGGCCCCAAAAGTAGTTTTACAAGAAGAAGGAAGGTGGATGGGGTGCGTGGAAGGATTGGAAAATCTCTTTACTTAGTTATTGCTATCTTACAGCCCTCGATATGCGAGCAAAAAATTATAATTTTATTTTTATTTAGGAAATGTTTCGACAAGGGAGGTTGTCAAAGAAGCTTAAGTGTGAAAGGCAACATCGCCAATGCACTACCCTGACTGTCTCCATTGACATTGACATCTGGATGATCATTTTGTAACAACAAACTGTCATCGCGATCAAAGTCTTTACGTTCTTCATGTCCATCTCTAGAAAGCACGTTATCAATTACGTCATACGCGAGCGAAGCGATGATGATCGATTGACAATGTATTGCGTTTCCAATCTCGTTCCGTAAGGTTACTAATCTATGGTTTAACTAAGCGAAAACGCACTTTTCCCAACAATTGGCATTTAAGTTGGGTTCGACACAAAAGGTACTCGATTTTCACGGAACCGGTGCTAAAAGCTAAATGCGATCCCCAAAAGATATTCTTGTCGATATACCATAGATAATATATTATCTCTGGATATACTAACTAAAAACTTTACCACGTCGAAACTCGAAACAACGCTTATTTGACACTAACGGTTTATACCGCGTTAAAATTTTGACTCAGACGATCCCGTTGACATGCATATAAACCGCCTTTCGCGTTATGTAACCAGTCGGGCTACGCCCAACTATAAGGGTAGATGAATTATTAAGTCACGTGACAACCTGTTGGTTGTTTTTTGCATAAACGGAACGAGATTTGTTAATCATTCACTAATCTTGCAAAAACTGATGCTAACCATTCAAGACGTGGAAAAAAAAAAGCTCAGTACCTGTATAATCTCAATTAGGACACAGAATTTATACTGCAAACACTCACCCAAAATGACGTATTATAAATAATGCCATCTCACTGCATCCTCCTTGCGTTGTAGCAAACTACACCTTGCTGCACGCACGAGACAATGCATCGGCAATTATGGTGTGGTCAACGACTCTGAAAATGACCGTATATTGGTACGGCTGAAGTGCTAGGCTCCACCTGCACAGGCAAGGGTGCCACACCCTCGAGCCAACAATAGTAATAACGTACAGCTATGAATATTAGGTTGGGTTCGAGATTAAAATAGTGGTTAAGGCATTCGGCCCATGGTTTTCTCCCTATATGACTTCGTATTCCACTATTCTATCGGATGCGATATATTCTCCAGACTTTTTCGAGATCACACACATTACCTATACAGAACGCATGCAGCCATCCTGCATGTGAAGTAACTTCTTATACTAGTCTACAGAATCACTAGACATCATTGTTGCGATCAGAGCTGAGATCAACCATACAGATTATAGCCGGCAATGAAATAACTATAAAAGTCCGTTTAGGGGACCAGGCCACAGCCAGAGTTTGAGCTAGTTGGGTGTGACCCGGCTTCCATAAATATACAGACTTATTTGCACTGCTTGCCAAAAACATCTGCATGTACCTCAGTTAAAAAAAAAAGAAAAGCAGGTATTTTCCGACGAGCATGTCAAATGAGATGTCCCCAGTCGCATGTACCATGCATGCCTCGGCTTATGTTGACCACCCTGTGCGTCGTGCAGTCACACGCTCACGTAACTCACTCGCGGAGAGGGTTGATGATACAAGAAGAAGCGCTAAAACGGCCACCTTCATTCTGCCGTATAAAACAAAATTCCAGTTTTTGCCTATGGGCGGGGTTCAAGTACATTTATTTCTGCTGCGGCTGCGCCTGTACACTAAATTCAACAGCAGGGAGGAACTCGGGATGGGGTGTGGTCCTATATGAATAATCAATGAATGGGGGGGGGGGGGGGGGGGGGAGGTGAAAGGGGTAATATCATTTTGAATCGTTGTAATACAATCTTGAATCGTTGTAATCATAAGCAGAAGTAGATTACTTTTTTCCCCAGCTGCTACCATAATCAAGGTAAATGCATGGGTTCCGCCCCCTTTTTGGCCGCCATGTTTTAATTCAAACTTGCGATGTTTGACGTCACCGATCTGTTCACACGTGATTGGGAATTGGAAATGCCATTTATACTGCATAGCTGTTGGTTATCGCTATAGTAAAGACGATAGTACCTCCAGTGGCGTTATATAAGTTTCCGTCCTCTACTGAAACGGTGAGTTTTGAACCATGCACCCCAACGCACTCTTAATTGTTTCGTAATTTGTATTCCTTCTGCAGTTGCATGGCTTTTGAACTTCTAATCTTACAAACATACCGATCACGGATCCAAATGCACGATTTGCAGCGAGTATTTTACCAAGGAGGACTATGTCTATGTCTTGAAAGATTTTGAGCCCTGAGCTCTGGCATGCAATAATGTGTAGTCGGAAGTTGCTTATCCGTAATTGGTAGGCTCCGTCCTACCTGTACCTAGTTCTGGGGTTATCTAACGCTTGGAGAGCTGGCGGGCAGGTAACCATCCCATATGAGCTTGGGGAGTAATACCTGTGGGGAGCCTGTGGCCCCCCTTACTGTGGGGAGCCTGTGGTCCCCATCCCCCTGCATTAGAAATCACAGACCATATGTCTGGAAGATAAAACCAAAATAGAGACTGGCTCGACTAACTGCAACCCGTGCTCGAGGATTACAGCTCAACGACGCAGGCGTGGTCCCTCCCACATTCACCTTGGCCAACCCGTTAACCGTCATTTAACATTCCCAGCTGAACTTACAGTACTTCCCATTCCAAACGTCCCGATCAAAACGACGGAGTTATAGCGAAATGAGGACACTTAGAAGAGAGGATCGCCTCGATGTAGACAGCCTGTTTTGTTTCCGATTCATCCTCTTCTGAACCATGCATCGTTTTGTGATGCATGCATCGGTGTCTTCCAGCACATTAGTTCTGACCACAGCAATAATCATTTCTACCACGAGGTTTAGGAGTGCAGTGTGGTAAAGTACTAGCAATGGCAGCCTTCATGTGTATATGAACCCTAGGCCCAGTATGCATGCGGCCTCATTTTAGCATAACATACCTATAACACGCATGTCGGCGTGTTATATATAAATCAGGACCATAAACGCTAGTGAGTCCTATGTATGTAGGATTGGCTCCATAGTATACAGGGATGGCTATACACAACACCTCTGCATAGATAGTCTCGCGGGCCATGACGTAATAAATTAGAAATTACTATAGGCAACATTCCGTGTGCTAGCGCCAGAATCCTGACGGTACCAATCAGATTGCAGCGGTCACATGACAGACGATGAATACAGGTATTTACGACCTTGTGATGAGTATACATGTATTCTATTGAGAACGCTATCGTGACGGCTTCTAAGCAGCTGGGTTACAGTGAATTGCGTCCATCATCAGAGAGCAGCTGTGCGAAGTTTTTTGAAGGGCACAGACGTATTTGTGTGTCTTCCAACTGGAAGTGGGAAGTCACTGTGCTATTGCCTGCTTCCCTACGCGTTTGACATCCTCAGACACGGAGAGCGGAACAGTATGGTGCTTGTGGTTAGCCTTATCTCTCTCATGAAAGATCAGGTAAGAGCTATGAAGGAAAAGAATCTATCCGCAGTATACGGTCTAGTCTAGAAGAAGAAGAGCAGAACGAAATTTGCAATTCCAGGTATCAGCTTATCTTTGTGAGCCCAGAGGCCCTTCTGGATGACGAGCGCTGGCGGGAGATACTCATGGATGACAACTTTCAGGAGAATCTTGTTGCTCTTGCCATAGATGAAGCTCACTGCGTCAAAAAATGGTAGGCATTTGTTAGAGAAACATGATTACTTCATAATGCTTTTTTTTTTGTTTGACTAGGGGCGAAACTTTCCGTAAGGCTTTTTTAGAGCTTGAAAATGTCCGAAGTTTATTACCTGAACATGTGAGAGTAATGGCACTGACAGCCACTGCAACCATGGAAACACGTAAAGCTGTTTGTAGGATACTGGGGAATAGTCAATTCTGTAGTTATTCTGGAAGTACCTGATCGTCCTAACATCAAATACATTGTCCGTGCTCTTGATGAATCAATGAAGGATACCTTTGCACCCTTGGTGGATGAAATCCGACAAATGAGATTGAACATGGACAAGGTTATTTTATACTGCATGCCGTACATATGATGACTGCATGCTCATCAATATACCTGCATTTACGGTCAAGACTTAGAAAGGAGATGACAGAGCCAATAGGGGCAAGGAATCTATCAGAATATCGATTGGTTGACATGTTTACAGCCTGCACAAAAGCCTCTGTTAAGGATGCCATATACTGCAGTCCTTCTGCCATTCAACATGCATGCTTTACATGTGAAGTGAATGGCAGATCCCTTACATGCGTGCTGTACACATGTTGCATGCACATCTTCCTATAGCTTTTCAATACTAGTGCAATACAACATGCCATCACATACCTTTGGGTGGTAGTGGTAGTTCGGTGACCCCTGCGATACCGCTTCCTCTCGGCAGCACGTTTAGCCAATCGGACAGCGGGGTCATTCCAATACCGATTCCTTTCAGATGCCTTAATGGCAGCTGAATTGTCCTCGTATTTCTGCCTTTTAGCAGCGCGGTTCTCCTCGACGTCCTCTTGATATCGCTGCCTTTTAGCAGCACGGTTCTCCTCGACGTCCTCTTGATATCGCTGCCTTTTAGCAGCACGGTTCTCCTGGAGGTCCTCTTGATATCGCTGCCTTTTAGCAGATTGCTTAGATTCAATATCTGCGTTGTAGCTGTCGCGTACAGAGGCCTTCTTCTTTTCGGGATCGACCTTGTAGCTGTCGCGTACAGAGGCCTTCTTCTTTTCGGGATCGGCCTTGTAGCTGTCGCGTACAGAGGCCTTCTTCTTTTCGGGATCGGCCTTGTAGCGCGCTCGGGCTTTAGCTTTGTTTTCTTGTGATAAAATATCGTCTTGCTTTTGAAGGTATTTCGCTCGTTGCTTAGATCTGATTACGCGAAGGCATTAGCCAAAGTATCGATTAAACTGCGATAATCAGAATACCAAATAAATTTCGTGACTGCAAGCTGTACAAATAACTTCATTGAATAATAATAAACCAAATAAACTTCTGCAATAACTTCATACCAATTCCTATATAGAACTTGCTACCGCATGAGGTACTTCTCTTTCTAGGTGTCTATATGACCTTAAAGGATAACGTGCAAGTGAATTCCGAAGATATTGGTGCTATTGCTGTTATTCAAAACCGTTCGTAGCTCGAGTTATACCTTCCTAAGGAAGAAGACGACGACGACCAAGAATTATTTTAGGACTGGGCACGAGGAACAGGAATTCGTTTGTTTCTCTAAAAGCACACCGTTTTATGACACGGAACAAACGTAGAACTGTAGATCTTTGAGTTTTCGTTCTATCGCGACAAAGAGATAAGCGATCCGTTTCTCCGTTGTCCCTCCAGACGCGAGTGAAGTTTTTTAAAATGATATTCATCAATCCTCAATCAATCCTATATTGAACCTGCTGCCGCAGGTTCAGATTCATAAACATGGTCTAAATTGTGTGTGTGTTTGTTTTCTTTATCAGCATATGATATGTCCACAAACGTATCACTACTCTTTTTGCTGCAGTTTTCATAATATGTGCTTGCTCTTTGTCCTCAAGCTTAAAACAATCTGTAGGAATGAATGAAGCTGTTGGCTTGTCGTCAGTTGTGTTCATCCCAAAGAGCACCATAACTGCAGATACTATATGAGCTTCAACTACTAATGTGAAGAAGTCTTCACAAGCATCCAGCTTTACTCGGGTCCTTCACCACATTTCATCTGTTGATTAATTTCCGTAACTGTACCACCAAAGTGCCTCCTTCCAATTTAGAAGACACTTTGTGCAAACGTTTCCATATCACCTATAAATAAAATATAATATAATTTTTGAAAAGCTGGTTTATTAAGGTATATAATGTCATACCCCCATCTTAGTGTGCCAGTCTTCTGCAACTGGTATTAGACCATCAAGACGCTCTTCTCCCCTTTCAGCATTGCTCCGTGTACCCTTGCATCCTCTTACACGTGCAACCGTTAACTGATCACCACCTTAGTACGAGTATACACGTGACTGTGAACTATTATTGATATTACTAACACTTACCAAATGCGATAGGGTGGCATGTATCATTAATTGTGCACTATCTTTGGATGTTCTTTGCCATTAACAGGCACACTGACTGTTTCTGAGGTTGATTTGGCCCGAACATACTTGTACAGTTCATCAAGTATTTGAAGCATATCTTCATATGGGACAGTTTCCGCGAAAATGTCCTATGTTTTATAACATTATAACTATAAAAATGCTCTGCGCGTGAATCGTCGTAGCGTCCGAACGGTTAATGCTGTCGAATTTCTATTTTCACCACATGATGCCACACCATTTCTCTATGGATTAATCGAATATTGTCTCTTAGCTCCACTCCCTAAGGAAAATACAAGAGGTCTTACCTCCAGGGGTTCGAAACACGAGTATTTCCCTGCAGGAGTGTCGGCATTGCCTCAAATTCGGTTTCCAGTTAGAGAAGCTCTTGAGGTACTTAAATATCCTTTTCATTAATTTTTACTTCAACAGGTGATAAGATATTTGCTTTCTAAGTTAAAGCACATTTCCCGCTAGTTTCGCGGGTCGGGTCTAATACATATATTAGACCCGACCCGCGAAACAAATATCTTATCACCTTTTGAAGTAAAAAGGATATTTTAAAAGTACCTCAAGAGCTTCTCTAACTGGAAACCGAATTTGAGGCAATGCCGACACTCCTGCAGGGAAATACTCGTGTTTCGAACCCCTGGAGGTAAGACCTCTTGTATTTTCCTCAGGAAGTGGAGCTAAGAAATAATATTCGATTTATCCATAGAAAGATGGTGTGGCATCATGTGGTGAAAATAGGAAGTTGACAGCATTAACCGTTCGGACGCTACGACGATTCACGCGCAGAGCATTTTTAAAGTTATAACGTTATAAAACATGGGACAGTTTCCGCGAAAATTGCCCCACGGATATATTATAAAATGTTATAAAAATGCATCGCGGGTGAATCGCTATAACTTCCCAACGGTTAACGCTATCGTCTTCCTATTTTCAACACTTCATACTACACCATTTCACTACGGGGAAACTTATTTTGGGGTCTTGCACTAGTTCCTTGCTGATGCTACGAAGTCCGATACCCCATGGGGTTCAAAACCGCCACATCTTCAGCTAGGAGAGTTTAAATCGCTTCAAATTCAGTATGTACGTACAGGGGTCCTGTTGCTATTGATGTGTTCAGTTCGTTAATTTTTACTCTATCCGTCACGGAGATACAGCTGTGCAAAGTTAATGCACATTTCCCGCTCGATTGCATGCAACCCGTGTTCCATTCTCCCAATCCACAATAAATTTTGATAACTTCTTTGTTCCGCCCATTTTTCCCTTAAACTAAGCTAGCCGTTCCCAACTGTTTTTGTCTCACTCAGGCAGTGAGTTTATGCGGGAAAGTTAAAAGAAGAAGAACGCTGCTCAGTTCCAGACGATCGTACCAAATTAACGGACCCAAGTGAATGGTTGCAGTATAACCTTGCGCCTCCCACGTCGCCGGCAGTATTCAAAACGGCACGCGTAAGGCTATTTGCTACGCACTCACATCATCCTCTAGTCGTGTAATAAAGCTTTCCTATTTGCCATCATCTTGCTAAAATCATCGTCTTATATCTGCCACGCCCACTCGGCTACGATTGCAATGATTTCGGTCTCACACAACTTTCAGCTCACACATAGTACATGAACTCATGCTGGCTCCCACTTGTGCACACACTTGCATTGTTGCGTACATGGCCCTGTACACTATCGTATGGCATACACAACCACACACGCACACACACACACACACGCACACACACACACACACGCACACACACACACACACACACACATGTACAGCGTACTTGCACACACCAGTTATACATGTGGCAAACAATACACCTGTCTGATGATGGTACAAACACTCTCACTCACAAACATTGTCACATGCACATGTCAATTCAACTGTACTTGTGCATGCCTGTACAGACCACTGATTCTATGTAAATTTGTGTGCCAAGCTTTCTGTACATGTATCGTGTCTCCAAGGATTGAATACATTGTGTCCCCATCTGGTACTCTAAATGTACACAAACATTGCACACTTGCACACACACACCACTGTATAAATGCGGCAATACACATGCAAAAACGCTCACACACAACATATAGATACACAGACACACACACACGACATACACACAGACACGCACAGACACACATGGACACAGACTCACACACACGAAATTCACAGACACACATGCACAGACACACGACAGACACACAGATGCGGGCACACAAGCATAGACACACACATGCACAGACACACACATGCAGACGCACACACACGCACACACACAACAGACACAGACACACAAGCACACAAAGACACACGCACGAAATACACAAACACACCTACAGACACACACATGAAATACACAGACACGCATGCACACAGACTCATACAAAAAAATACATATAGACACACACACGAAATACACATAGATACACACATGGAGACACACATGGACACACAGATACACACACGACATACACACAGACACACATGTAGCTACATGTACCTATGTGTATGTACCGTCTCTAAAGTGCGAGCTCTATGTCATATACTCCCAAAGAATTGGTCCTCAGCCCCCATAGGATTGGTGTCCCGTACCACTGTATGCATGTGGCAAAGTATATCACTGTATTCACCACAGCACTGGGCCCATAGTACAATATTAAAAAGTGTGTGGGGGGTGGCTAATTTCTTTTGAGCAAAATGATTAATTAAATATACAAGTCTACATGTAGAGATGCACGAATTTATTTTTAATCATGATGCGTATGATGTTGTCATCGAAAAAGTTGTTGTCGGCTATCATTCCTTGATGAGATTTACACAGTTGGCCAAAAATTGTGGTGTGTGTGTGTGGAGGGTCCCTGCAGCAACGTGCATAAGACTTTAAGTTCTTACACACTCACATCCATCTTTTTGTAGTTAAGTACAATTGTGTAATAAAGCTTTCCTGTTTGGCAAAATCCTTGATCCTTGAACAACTTCTTATCATTCTTTATGCCTCCACTACTCAGCTAGGTGGCTTGTGTACCAGTTGCAGAGACTTGAGTCTCTCTTTGCCCATACAATATTTAGCTCACACAGAGTACATTAACATGCCCTCATGTTGGTTCACACACCCTGATGCATGTGTATATGTTGTGCAAATGCGTCTGTACATCCTGAGCACACACACACACACACACACACACACACACACACACACACACACACACACACACACACACACACACACACACACACACACACACACACCAATCTCTGTGTGTTTCCTCTGTATTGTTGCAAGCAGACGTATACTCTTCTCTCATCTAGCACTCTGTACAAGTGCTCGTCTGACCTGTAAAAAAGCCTTTTCGGAGTACAGTATAATGAATATCGTCACTAGCTTGTAAACTTACCTGACCTACCACGATCTGCAACGATAAGGGAGGTACAATAATTTCATCGCAGGTCTCACAGGCCTACTGTTTTCATCAGCACAATGTTGTGTGTCCCGTGTCGCACTAATTGAATGCAGCGAATTAATATAAACGAGTGTACATGAACTCAGATTGCTGTTCCTCACCATAAGTAAAAAGTATGTAGTGCCTTGCTATAACCTTCTACGAGTAGTCATTTAATTTACTGCATACAAATTAGTACAGTGCGACACGCAACACTGTGCTGCCTCTTCTAGTTGAAGAAGGATGTACCACGCAGTTTTTTTTGAAGGGCGATGGTTCTGCCTGGCGACTATCATTGCTGATTGCGGTAGGTCAGGGCCCGTAGTAAGTTTACACAGACACAATGGATAGCAATATTCATAATTCCACGAGCACTCAGATAAACAGAAGCCTCTTGAGCTTGTTTGCTAACCATGGCATATCTTTCACAGGAAAAAATATCGTATTCCCAGCCCTGGGTTTACCCTGGGTTTTGTACAACGATCCCAGGTTGATCCCAAAATTTCCCAGGTTGATAGGCTATTAACAAAATTCACAGTTGATTTAGTCGTTATCAACCTGGGATCGTTGTACAAAATCCAGGCTGGGAATACGATATTTTTTCCTGTGTTTACATGTATGACTTGTCCCTTGTGTCAGGGGACAGTCCTATAAGGACACAATGTATGCATAAAGGACCAGTCCTATGACACTACAGTGTACACGCGTTGCTACATGTACCTACTTGTGTAGACATGTCTCATGGTCTCATGAGCTGTTCAATGGATAGATCAAAAATGCATGTGCAGAGAAGGCATTCAGTGAGAGAAAATGTGTGTACCATCATTATCAGAGAGCACTACTGTTTTTTTCCACATGAACAACAGTGTGTGCTTTGTGTAACACGTGTCTGTGCACATGTGCGAGTCTGTGTGTGCGTCTGTATATCTGTGTGTGTGTCTGTGTGCATGTGTGTATCTGTATGTGTGTCTGTGTGTATTGTGTGTGTATGTGTCTGTTGTGTCTGTGCATGTGTGTCTATATGTATTTTGTGTGTGTGAGTCTGTGTGCAAGTCTGCGTGTCTGTGTGTTTCTGTGTGTGTGTGTGTGTCTGTCGTGTGTGTATGTTCCTGTGTGTGTGTGCATGTGTGTGTCTGAGTGTTTTGTGTGACTGTCTCATGTGTGTGTCTGTGTATTTCGTGTGTGCCTGTGTATGCATGTGTGTCTGTGTGTGCTAGTGTGTGTTTCCATGTGTGTGTGTGTTTGTCATATGTGTGTGTCGTGTGTGTCGTGTTTTGTGTGTCCTGTGTATCTGTGTGTGTGTGTTTGTATGCGTCTGTGTGTATGTCATGTGTGTGTCTGTGTGTGCGTTAGTGTGTGTGTGTTTGTATGCATCTGTGTGTATGCATGTGTGTCTGTGTGTGCCTGTGTGTGCATGTGTGTGCTAGTGTGTATTTCATGCATGTGTGCCTGTGTGTGCTAGTGTGTATTTCCATGTGTGTGTGTGTGTGTGTGTGTGTGTGTGTGTGTGTTTGTCATGTGTGTGTCGTGTGTTTTGTGTGTCCATGTGTGTGTCTGTGTATCTGTGTGTGTGTGTTTGTATGCATCTGTGTGTATGTCATGTGTGTGTCTGTGTGCGTTAGCGTGTCTGTGTGTGTTTTTGTATGTGTCTTTGTGTATGTCATGTGTGTCTGTGTGTGCATTTGTGTATGTGTGCGTTAGTGTGTCTGGGTGTGTGTGTTTGTATGCTTCTGTGTGTATGCATGTGTGTCTGTGTGCCTGTGTGTGCATGTGTGTTGCTAGTGTGTATTTCATGCATGTGTGTGTGCATGTGTGTCTGTGTGTGCTAGTGTGTATTTCCATGTGTGTGTGTGTGTACGTGTGTGTGTGTACGTGTGTGTGTGTGCGTGTATGTGTTTGTCATATGCGTGTCGTGTGTTTTGTGTGTCCATGTGTGTATCTGTGTATCTGTGTGTGTGTGTTTGTATGCATCTGTGTGTATGTGTCTGTGTGCGTTAGTGTGTCTGTGTGTGTTTGTATGCGTCAGTGTGTATGTCATGTGTGTGTCTGTGTGCGTTAGTGTGTCTGTGTGTGTGTTTGTATGCGTCTGTGTGTATGTCATGTGCGTGTCTGTGTGTGCGTTTGTGTGTGTGTGTGTGTGTTAGTGTGTCTGTGTGCATTTGTGTGTCTGTGTGTGTATGTCATGTGTCTGTGTGGGCCTGTGTGTGTGTGTGTGTGTGTGTGTTAGTGTGTCTGTGTGTGCATTTAATTATCAACCTAATAATTCCCAGCCAGATGCCCAAACGCAAAGCTAGCATAACGTTCATGGTGACTGATTGGCAGCAAATGGGGGCAAGGGCAGGAGTACCCAACGAGCCTGTGTCCCTGTACCCAAAATCCCTGGCAGTGGTGGCACCAGCTAGTGCCGCTGACCACAACCGGGTGACCTGTGTACCAAAGCCAGGACGCTGGTCCAGGCTTGGCTATCCAGGATCGTTGGGAAAGTCTGCCGGCTAGACAGGCACCAGGGTGACGCTGGTCACCAACTGTGTGACCTGTGTACCAAGCCAGGACGCTGGTCCAGGCTTGGCAAGCCGGCTTTGTAGGGACAAGCCCGCAGGGCTCCGCCCTGCCTTACTGTAATTGAATATCAGCAAGAAATGCATCATACAGCAAAGTACAAATACATGTGGAGGGGAGGGTGGGAAAGGTGAAGCTCTCCAGCGCCTGTTGACCAGCAGCATGCGCTGGAGTTGCGCATCATCTCTATATATACATGCATACCCAGAGGCTGGCCATCCGATTACGCAACCATAAGCGAACAAAGGGGGGCCCTCGCCCAGCGCCATATGACAATAGTAAGGCTACCCCATATCACAAAGGTTAGGCTTGAGTGTGATGTGGTTATGCGTGTAAACGGGAATTACTAGTGCCCATTAAAACCTGTTTAGCTCCCTAAACAGTACCTTGTGTGTCTGTGTGTGTGTGCGTTAGTGTGTCTGTGTGTGCATTTGTGTGTCTGTGTGTGTATGTCATGTGTGTGTGTGTGCCTGTGCGTGTGTATGTGTGTGTTATGCAAGCTTGGTACACAAATTGAAATGCAGTCTGTGTGTGCATTTGTGTGTCTGTGTGTGTATGTCATGTGTGTGTGTGCCTGTGCGTGTGCATGTGTGTGTTATGCAAGCTTGGTACACAAATTGAAATGCAGTCTGTGTGTGCATTTGTGTGTCTGTGTGTGTACATGTATGTCATGTGTGTCTGTGTGTGCCTGTGTGTGCATGTGTGTGCTAGTGTGTATTTCAAGCATGTGTGTGTGCATGTGTGTCTGTGTGTGCTAGTGTGTATTTCCATGTGTGTGTACGTGTGTGTGTGTGCGTGTGTGTTTGTCATATGTGTGTCGTGTGTTTTGTGTGTCCATGTGTGTGTCTGTGTATCTGTGTGTGTGTGTTTGTATGCGTCTGTGTGTATGTCATGTGTGTGTCTGTGTGCGTTTGTGTCTGTGTGTGCGTTAGTGTGTCTGTGTGTGCATTTGTGTGTTTGTGTGTGTATGTCATGTGTCTGTGTGTGCATTTGTGTGTCTGTGCGTGTATGTCATGTGTGTGTGCGTTAGTGTGTCTCTGTGTGCATTTGTGTGTCTGTGTGTGTATGTGTGTGTGCATGTGTGTGTTATGCAAGCTTGGTACACAAATTGAAATGCAATCAGCTGAATTGAATAGAATACATGTACATGTGCATATGACAATGTTTGTGAGTGAGAGTGTTTGTACCATCATCAGACAGGTGTATTGTTTGCCACATGTATAACTGGTGTGTGCAAGTACGCTGTACATATGTGTGTGTGTGTGTGTGTGTGTGTGTGTGTGTGTGTGTGTGTGTGTGTGTGTGTGCGTGTGTGCGTGTGCGTGTGCGTGTGTGGTTGTGTATAAGAAAATATGCCATACGATAGTGTACAGGGCCATGTACGCAACAATGCAAGTGTGTGCACAAGTGGGAGCCAGCATGAGTTCATGTACTATGTGTGAGCTGAAAGTTGTGTGAGACCGAAATCATTGCAATCGTAGCCGAGTGGGCGTGGCAGATATAAGACGATGATTTTAGCAAGATGATGGCAAATAGGAAAGCTTTATTACACGACTAGAGGATGATGTGAGTGCGTAGCAAATAGCCTTACGCGTGCCGTTTTGAATACTGCCGGCGACGTGGGAGGCGCAAGGTTATACTGCAACCATTCACTTGGGTCCGTTAATTTGGTACGATCGTCTGGAACTGAGCAGCGTTCTTCTTCTTTTAACTTTCCCGCATAAACTCACTGCCTGAGTGAGACAAAAACAGTTGGGAACGGCTAGCTTAGTTTAAGGGAAAAATGGGCGGAACAAAGAAGTTATCAAAATTTATTGTGGATTGGGAGAATGGAACACGGGTTGCATGCAACAATGGTGCAATCGAGCGGGAAATGTGCATTAACTTTGCACAGCTGTATCTCCGTGACGGATAGAGTAAAAATTAACGAACTGAACACATCAATAGCAATAGGACCCCTGTACGTACATACTGAATTTGAAGCGATTTAAACTCTCCTAGCTGAAGATGTGGCGGTTTTGAACCCCATGGGGTATCGGACTTCGTAGCATCAGCAAGGAACTAGTGCAAGACCCCAAAATAAGTTTTCACGTAGTGAAATGGTGTAGTATGAAGTGTTGAAAATAGGAAGTCGATAGCGTTAACCGTTGGGAAGTTATAGCGATTCACCCGCGATGCATTTTTATAACATTTTATAATATATCCGTGGGGCAATTTTCGCGGAAACTGTCCCACATAGAACATTTTCGCGGAAACTGTCCCATTTTTCTGTTCACCTTTAGTTATAATTCCCAGAGGAACCTGCATGTGTAGATTTTAATAAGTATAGTAGTTTTAGCACCAAAATTCTACTACTGACTTACTACATCAGACTTTGCAGCCATTTGTTTGGAAAATTCATGCTGTATGTGTCGCTTCAATGTCTTTCCCAACAGAATGGAATGTACTTCTTAAGAGTGCGACATACAAGGGTTGCAAAGTTGTGCCTAATCTGTATTTCATCTGTACTGGTAAGTAGCAAGTTGTCTAGCTGAATGGCATGCAGGTCTGGACGTTTGACCTCATTGCTGAATGCAGAGAGATCAACACGATCCCTCACAGCGTATGTTTGAAAATATAGTGATGAGATTGAGTCTGGTGATCATATCTCACTCATCTCACGAGGGGAAACATTCTTGTCAAGATTGTCACCAACAAGTTTCTACATTGTGAAAGTGGCCAAATTTATATCATTCGATGTAACAGCATTGTCTGCCAGGTCATCATCATCAGATTCATTTGTTGTATATCCTGAAGAATTGGTTGTAAACTCAGAATAAGTTGGTGCATTTGAAGGCGAAGGAGAGTTGCTATGAAAAACGGAAGTAATTGAACTGGCGAGATCCGACCACATATCAGGTTCATTGCAGATACCAGACCTCGGTAGCAGTTGTTGTGTACTTATACTTTCTGATGCTGACTCATTACAAGTGAGAGACTGTGGCATTGTTGCATTACTTTCTTCATTGTGAATTGATAATTCTTCAGAAGCGACAAGTTCTGAAAATGTTGTGCTACTTTCTGGACCTGGAAGGTTAGTGATTGACGATTGCTCCTCAAGCAGATGGAATGTCTGTAGCAAAGGCATGCAGGAAAGCATATCACATGCATGCAATGCTTTATACGTATAGTTAATGTTTCACCTCATTTAATGATAGTTTCATATTTTCACGCCACTTAATCACTTCTTCATCATGACTTTTGCCCAGATCATCCAGCAACAAAAGAGTACGCCTGCGTGACAGGCATAACCGCATTCTCTGAAGCCTCTTGAATGAATATTAAAGAGTACAATTAGTATTATAAAAAAGATAATAAAATGTAAGCTTAGGATTACTAATACTGTACCTGTGCTGAAGCATGGCCACTGTTAAGAAGAAGTGATACAACCTTCTGGAAGAGGTTTACATGCTGATTTCTGCCGTGCCTGAGTAAAATTGATGCACAAACACCCAATACTGCATCAGTAGAGAGGTATCTGCTTGCTTTAGCATTTGAATGTTTATCAGTCGCTTTAGTGCGTTTTCTTTTGACTTGTACCATTCCTTTCAAGAGCTTATGCAGAGTAGGTGCATGGGTCAGTAGATCTTTAACAACAGACTCCCATGAAAAATGGGTAAGAACAGTACAGCGTAAATTTGTACCACTTTTCCTACTAGTCAAGTGTTTCATCTCCTTCTGTACATTCTTTGTTATGGTCTCCAGTATCTTGCTCTTATCTTTCATATAACTTGTCTCGCGATTGATACTTGATCTTTGCGCCCTACACTCCTTGCCAAGGTCTTCAAGCCTGATTCCTTTGTCACAACTTGTGCCTGAGAGCTTTTCACTAAAACCTATATATTTGAGGGATGTAAATAAGGATGACAGGTGTTAATTTTTTGTAGCTTCATGCTTCAATCCAGCTTACCGCAACAGCAGGAGATCCCGATGGAATCATCACGTCTAGAGCTCTTTTCACAGAAGGCGAGTTTTCAGTCTTTTCGGCTCTTCGTTTAGGAACAGGAGTATCTAGTTCGTCAATCGAAATAGCTCTTTTACGGTTGGGAGTAGTAGCTGACGTAGGTGAGTGGCATCTTTCAAGATAGCGTTTCCTGCTTGCACTATTTGATGGCGAATCAGTTTTCTATGTTTTATAAGTTGTGAACTTAGTCTCGTACCCAGACCCACGCCACAGCAGCGGATGGATTACATCTACGTTCTCGGCAAAATCGTGGCCAGTGGAATGCAATAATTAACATTAAGTCATACCACTGTCACGCGCTGCGGGTGCATGTATAAGAGGTCATCTGATAATCGTGGTGACCTTGTGGGTAATCAATTGTCACCTGCAGTGTTGGTAAGATGAGTTACTGATATCTGCTCTGTCTAGTTTAATGGCATCGCTCCTTCATAGCATCTCTCCTTGTTAGTGCTTCGATCTGGTCCTTCATTAACGCGCAAGGGACTAACAACGATGACTACTGACCCTCCCGCTCGTCTGTCGAACAGTTTAGGCAGGATCCAATAGCAGATGGACTTCCCGCTTCCAGTTGGTAAAGAAACGAAGACATCACAACCACTGGCTTCAATAGCTGCTCGCTGGTCAGACTGAAAGCCAAGCTTGATTGCAGCGGAGGTGATCTCATGATTACGAACGCGCGCGTGACTGTCACGCGAAAAATTCAATTAAAACCACTAATTGCGCATGCTTGCAATCCGATTGTACCGTTCAGAATCGAACGGCGGGAGCCACGATTTTGAGATTCTCCAGACCCTACTTCCACGTAGCGGTGATGTAATCCATCCGCTGCTGTGGCGTGGGTCTGGGTACGAGACTATTGTGAACTGAGGTCTACTACTTTTTTAAAACTCTTCTTAAGCAAGGCCGGCATACACGGCACGCAGGGGGGAAAATAACCTTTGCAGCATCAGTGCCAAGAGTATCATGGACCATTTCAACTAAATAACGTAGCACCTCGCCATTGGCTTCATTATGAAGTGACCGCCTATCTTTTGTTGTCTTCAGTTGGACGGTGCACAGTACGCACTGACTCACATTCTGTAGCTGTAGGAACCTTTGCCATGAATTTGGTTGCCGGTATCTTGCAGGCTGCAAGAGCTGCGGGCACGTGGTTCAGCTGACACTCCCACTTGTGGGTACTGATTACATTCTTGGCATGTGACTTTGCCGATAATTACATTACTTCTGCTCACGGAGAATGTTCTCCAGACGCAATTTCTAATTTATTACGTCATGGCCCGCGAGACTATGTATAGATGAACTGACTGTACAGTATGCTGAAGAGGGATTGGACCTAGTAATACTTGGTAGACATAAAAGTGCATACAGGTTTATACAGATATCATCTTACCCCTGTTAGGAATGGGAGCTACTCCAGTACTCCGTAGTCTCGGGCAGCAGGCCTATTCTCAAGATGCCCACCAAACTTACAAACTAGACGAAGAACGACACGAAGCGACGAATTCGGATGCTCAGCAATGCAATTCAGGTCTTCATCGTAAACTGAAAAAGATGCCGCCAATATGCAGTATATAGACACGCTGGCACTGTGGATATAGCGCGCACAGGCATACCGGCGGCCTGCCGGGCGCACTAGTGGTTTGATTCTTAATTCGTCGTTGTCACTTTGTTCTCAGTTCACGATCCGACACGTGACTAGTAGATTCGAATCGATCAATCCAAAGACTCTAGCCCCGCTTTGCCTTCCTCCATACGTCTTAAGTACTATGCATGCAGCTTTCTTCAAGGGAAGTTAAAGGTCCAGGTGGTGGTGGTGGGGGGGGGGGGGGGGGGGGGGGGGGGGGGGGTTCGGATCACTTGCAACCTCTACTGGATCCACGCCGACTGCACTGAGCAAGAACTGAAAAAGTCGTCACTAGACGGCTATAAAGCCTATACATTTAGTTATGCCAGATAGGAGTGGCTTAAATAAGATTAATCAGTGGTCATTAATGCACGATTCGTCAATCGATCAGATCACTTGGGCTAATTGAGGCCTCCACCCTAGTCTCGGTCCCAGACCCAGTTCACGCTGTCGCAGATCGATTACAGCACCGTTAACGATCATTACTTCTTTTTGCACTCTGATGCAATTGTAGCTTACTATGAGATGGTGTTATCATACTTGTTCCTCACCACATAATAATCACTTCGTGCTGCTAATCCAATCAACACAAACAGCAAAGGCAGTGTCTGAATCGACGGTTCCTCTCGTACTGAGTCGAATTACTATTGCAACAACGCTTCATCAGTAGGGTAAAACTAACCTGTCAGTCACTAAACCAGGATTATGTGATACCAAGATAGCAGGATTATTACAAACAAATCCTTTACTCCATCCAAGAAGGAGAAAGAACCACCACCTTTTCTTTAGGGAACTGAACACCACCACCAACATGAGGTACAACATGACGCCTTCCCACATCATCCAGCAGAATGCAGAGAGACAAAAGTACCAGCAACAACCTTGCATGCGGTCTAACCAAGCCATCAATCGTTAGCGGATAGAATAGATTACTCTATGCAGAGAGTGGGTTACACACAGTGTACCTCATTATGCTTAGCACTTTCAACTCCAGCAACAAAAACTAGGAAGGCTAGGAATAGCACAATAGCCGTTACGGTCGGGTACCGAGACTAAGGTGTACGTGCGAGGCCCCTTAGCCAAACTATATTGCCATTTATAGTAAGGGATAGCTATAAGCGCCATTTATAAGCAGATTACTTAAGAAGCTATAATTTTCTTCGTTTGGTGCAAGCCTTGTGGCCAGTATTGTCGCCCCGGCAAGTTATGGCTGGTCAACCGCAACAGAAGGTACACGTCCGCCATGTTGCATGGTGCACAGCTTTTACGGAAATATTCGAGTGACGAAAAGGGTCTATTCTACGGCTCAAAAACCTAGCCGTTCAGTCCAAAGTACCGTTTATGCTTGTTCAAGTACAGTTCGTTCAGTCGAAGTAAAGTTAATACTGCAGTAATTAACAGGCGATCGAAGGAAAACCAATTTTACAAGTTAGAGTCAATTAATGATGCACATGTATTTTCTGTGATTCAGGGCTCCTGTATGCAAATTTCATATGATAATCTTTGCGTAGGCTATAGGGGAATAAGTTGGTCTCATTGAGCTAGTGCATACTGGTAGCTACCGTCAGCTCTAGGGTCATAGGGATCAATTCACACTCGTGTTTCGGCTGCGTGTACTGTACAACACGGTACACTGTACGAACACCTACGATCGGAAGTTTCATTAGAAACTTCCATATAGGATTTGACCCCCGACTATGAAGTCATTAAAAAAACGCGACCCGTCTGTAACAACACTCCCGACGATCGGATCGTGTAGCTTGTTTTAGCAATCGATCTAGAAGTCAAAAATGAGTAGTTTCGTTTTTGTCTCATGTCGCAGAACCGCGTGGTTGTAGAGAACAAGAGTGTACTGCCCGTTCTCGTACCCAATCTCGGAACAAGGGGCGGGTCGTCTTCTTCTCCTCCTTGGCAACGCATAACTCGGGACAGGAACACTTTTAAGCGATCAAAATTTCACCACTAGCTTCAGAATCGGATGGAGGACTCGCTTTTATATAAATAATCGATGTTATACTCTGATACACAATCGACTATCAGCCTACGTCTTGTATGAGGGTGTGAAAAAAAAATTAAGGATGACCCCCTGGACTGGTGGAGAGGGGAAAGAAAAAGATTCCCAGAGCTTGCCAAGGTTGCAAGGGTTGTTCTTGCTGTTCCTGCTACGAGTGCTCCAACAGAAAGAGTATTTTCTAAACTTGGACGAGTTTGTGCTAGAGAAAGAACCCACATGAATCCCATCATGGCTGATGCGTTAACGTTTCTCGCCAGCAATCGCGCTTGGAAATACACGTTCGCCCTATTGCAATTTTGAGTATGCAATCTATTTTAATGCTATCGTATAATGTAATTTCATTTACTAAGTACATCTGTACATGCAGTATGGATCAATAACAATCCGGATAAATCCGAATTATCCGGATTCCGGAATCCACTCGAATTTAAAGCGGAATCCGGAATCCGGATAGTAATATTGCCGACGGATATAAACCCTAACTATTACTGATAAGACCTTGTTTCCTTGCTTTTTACACCACCAATTGCCTTCAAATCCTATATCCCACCAACTTTCTCGTAGAGAATGTTTTTATTTACTTGTTTTTTAAGAGGTTGTACAGCAATCTTGGAGTACTGAGCCAAATTCTTTAGTCAAAGCTCTTGAAGCATAACCCCTTGAAGTTCCAGAGCTAGAACTTGCTTCAGCTTGATGACCCGCTGACATAAAAGTGGCGAAGTCATCATCCACTGAAGACACATGAAGCTTTGCCCTCTTTGAAGGTGGTTCAATACATGGTTCTGGAGTTGGTAGTACTTGATCACTTTGAACAACCCCTTGAGACATCGACAGTTCTCCATCAATCAATTCGCTGACTAGGAGATTATCTTTTCTTGTCAGCCAAAAGATATCCCATGTATTGTTCTCACTACACTTACCGAGGCGCACAGGTAACCACTTCTCTCTTCAATCATCGAAATCACCAGTCTTGAACCCTCTCTTATCACCCGCCATTTTGGTTTTAATACTATGGTTTTAATGGTAATCAATTATCCAGATAATCCGGATTCGAAATTGTCGGATACCGGATTCCGGATTGTGGGGGAAAAAGTCGGTATCCAAATAATCCGTACTTTTACAACTATCCGGATACAAACCCTAGTAATAGTCCTATATTTATAGCACACAAACAACATACGCCCTAGAAATGTGCTAAATATAGGACTATTACATTTTCCCTTCTGATAAGACCTTGTTTCCTTGCTTTTTACACCACCAATTGCCTTCAAATCCTATATCCCACCAACTTTCTCGTAGAGAATGTTTTTATTTACTTGTTACTATAGCTAGTGCGCATGCACCCATCTTGCATAACCACATTATACTACATTATACTACACTGACATTAGGAGGGTGGAGATTGTTTGATTGAACCCCAAGTGGAATTCAAAGTCCTTATCTTTAACCGATGTCAATGAGGTTAACTTTTGGCTTTGGTTGGTTCTCAATCAGTGTCCTCAAGCGTGCTACGTACGTACGGAACCGGGTACCTCTGCTATGCCGCGCTGCTGTAAGAGGTCTGAGGCCTTCAAACCTTCGGCCCAAACAGATAAGGACTTATACAACGTGGCAAAACAATCAAACATTGCTACAATGCTGAACCGGTGGAATGCAAACAAACTTCGTTTTCTGTATCCCGCAATGTACAACGTGCTCCGCCCAGGGCATCGGACATTAAAATCAAACGTGACCAACTGTTACAGTCAATTTTGCAAGTATATGGGTATGCCATACTTGATAGCTTCCAAACGGCAAAGCATATGAACGAAGAAGAAAATAATGCTTGTATATTTATAAACAACGCCATGACCTAAATGGCTGTAGTCAACTAACACGAACTGTATGTTATCTTTAGCTTTATGTAATAGAATTAGTTTATTCTGATTCTGATAATCACTGAACCAATCATAAAGTGTATCATACGAATCTTCTTATATTCATGTATAACACTTCACATTAAATACAAGTACACTGGCCAATATTTCTATACTGTTCTTACATCATCTCATACTGTAAAATTCTTTGGATCACAAATACAGCTTCACTGCATGCATGGTAACTTTTAGTTAGTTCGATAGACGTCATATCACCAAGAATATGTCTCGCTTTGTTGTGGCATCTGATGATGAGACTTCCTTTTATGCAATCCAGTGCATTTTCATTACTAAAGGCAAAACCACATCCATCACATTTTACTGCCACTTTCAAAAGGGGTTGGTAATATCCGACTGCCAAGGCATCACAAAACTCGTTTAATAGTTTACATTATATTGCTGCATTTGTAAATGCACTGTATACATGCATGTATAACATCACATTCCAGGTGTATTTTGACTCGCGCACTTCTCTGTACTGTTCTAGATCAAGTTTTTATAGATAGTGGCTATTCTTCTCTAATAGCAGGTAAGTTAGGTCTAACTTAAAACATAAGTATAAAACACATTGTGAGCAGCAAAGTATGTATTTATTTCAACTAATTGCTGTTGCAATTAATGTAATGAGTAAACTATTTTATAAGACTTTACATACAGATTGCCTCTACCGTGGTAAATTGGATTATTTGCAACTATTTCCACGTAAGATACTTTTAATTTGCTGTTAGCAACACTGTAGGTAAACCTTAACCACAGGGAAAGTGTGCAGATATAGATGAGCTCGATAGACTACTTTGTAAAGCCATATATTAAAGAAAATTGCAAGTGTGCACACATATCTCTAATATTGAATATATGTCTCGACAGTTAATACCATAGCCTAGTGTCATCATAAAACTTTCTTTCCACTGATTCTGAAAACTTCAAATCCGATAAAGCAGTAGACTTGATATCAGAGCGTGAGGTTTTACATTTCTATGGAGCAAAAATGAAATGTATTACTTCAGTAATACAGGTATTGCACTGTGGTAATATTTTTATTTCCACATGCATATCAAGTATGACAAGTTTTACACAGTGCTCACTGTTGGATTAGAACTTTTTGAAGATGACAAATTTTCATACTTCTTCTTTATCCTGCCCCAAATCTAAGGTGTTTAAAAGCATAGTAAAAACGTTAAACATGAAGCAAATGATGACTATTACCTTTTCATCTCTCAATGAATATAAATAAACCCTATTGGTACAAATCTGAAACTTCATTATGAGACAGTGCACAATTACGTACCTGCATGGAGTTTAATATTGTAAATAGCCAAGTAAATACCAATGTGTATTGGTTTATAGAAAGCAATCCAAATATCCAAGTGCCTCCAAGTATGGGTAGCAGAAGGATGGTGCTTTTTAAGAAAGATCTAGCCATTGGCTGGAATAAAAATAATTTTTGAGCACAACAAAACTTACATAACTGTGCTTGCATTATCCTTGAAATTCTTGGGATGATGAGTTGAGTTTTGCCTGCCCTTCCTACTTATCACCACCAACACCATTATCAGGAATATGATATTGATCTGTTGTGCATGCATGTGTTGAGAGTTTACAAAAATAGTGAGTAGTGTACTCACCAACATGATGATTATGATAGGAACTGCAAACACCCATATAGTGCCTTTGTCTGTGGACATCCAGCAACTGTCAACAAATACACATGTCTGTTCAATACTGAATTATCAAGTAGTGCTCTGATTCATGCTTAAAGATCTATCCTGCAAAAAAATGTATGCATGCACCAAATACCGCACATCAGGCAGATCTGACTATGAATGTATTCGAAAAATACTTGTGATCAATGCATAATATTTAGCATGAAGTAAATATGGAAGGTTGAGGGCCCAGAGGATGCTTTCACACATTCATCACTTATCACATGGTGTTCAATTTTTGGCTGGCGTAAATGAACTGTGCAATCAATTGAGTGAGTAAGATTAAGTGAAATTGAGGGAGTATGAAAACTACACATCCACCATCATCAAGATGTATTTTAAAAAGTAATAAGAAATGATTTGAACTTCATTTTGCACACTGATGCAATTGTAGCTTACTATGAGATGGTGTTATCATCCTTGTTCCTCACCACATAATAATCACTTCGTGCTGCTAATCCAATCAACACAAACAGCAAAGGAGTCACTAAACCAGGATTATGTGATACCAAGATAGCAGGATTATTACAAACAAATCCCTTACTCCGTCCAAGAAGGAGAAAGAACCACCACCTTTTCTTTAGGGAACTGAACACCACCACCAACATGAGGTACAACATGACACCTTCACACATCATCCAGCAGAATGCAGAGAGACAAAAGTACTGAAGGAGACCTGCAACAACCTTGCATGTGGTCTAACCAAGCCATCAATTGTTAGCGGATAGAATAGATTACTCTATGCAGAGAGTGGGTTACGCACAGTGTACCTCATTATGCTTAGCACTTTCAACTCCAGCAACAAAAACTAGGAAGGCTAGGAATAGCGCAATAGCCAAATTCAAGTGCACAAAGTTATGTGGCTTTTCAAATAGTTGCTTTCTATCAAATTGAAAACAAAGTTATATACAGATGCTATTGTCATTGTATACATGTATATAGGTTTGTTACCTTAAGGACAAGAAGAAGATGATAGTTGCTAGTAGACTAACCATTGAGATGCCACACCCAACAAATGATATGACCGTAAGAGCTTTACTGTCAGGCTGAACAAAAGAAAGCAATCAGCATGACAATACTCATTGAAATCAACCTACAAATGTTTTAACTGCCAACAGTACTGCAAAGCTGGTTAGATGGGTAGAGTAACACTGAGCAACTGAGCCATTAGATGTGGGTGATTTCATTCCTTCTGATGACCAGTAGCTGTGAGCAATATTGTGTGTAACTGGAGAGTTGCAAGTATAAAACGTACGAATTCTTGAAGTCCCAGAAAGAACATTGGTATTGGGTAGAAACCTGTGTATATGTGTACTACATTTCACAAAGCCCTACATAGAGATTCGTTTGCACTTACATTCGTTTTGATATTTACTCTAAAGTTGATTGATACTGGTCTTGTTTTTAGAGCCAATGATGCAAAGCCACTGTCTTCAACAACACCCACTTGGCTTGACAAGAGTATTGAAACAGGTTCACCGAAGCTGTGCAAGAATTCCATCAAGATTGTACCATGTATTAATGTTTTGTATGAAAATTCATGTGTTTTAACATACATAGATCCATGTTGCTGGGCAGAAACATGTTAATGTTTTTGATCATCATGTTAGCCACTGGTATAGGCGAGGCAGCTGTAGAGAATGAGGTGCATTAGGTTGCACTTACAATGTCTTTTTACTGCATACAGTTTCTTGCCCTTTCCAAAAGAAATGCACCTGGGATTACTAAACTGGCATCATCAGCACGAAACGATGCGTTTTCAAACAAAGTACCAGTGCCATCTGGAAACACTAAATCACTCTGATTTGATTTGGTTTCTACTTGGATGCTTGAAGCACTACCAGGAAAATAGCACATCATTGCAATACAGACCATCACATGTGTGGGTCATGTTGCACTTACCAATGTATGGTCTTGACAGTGTCATATTTTTGGTGGTATTGATTGCAGATGCCACGTAGATTCCATAAGTCTCACTGCTCTTCAGGAGCAGTGAACTTGCTTCAGGATCAACATCTTGCAGGATCTGCCACCCCCGCTAGATTTGATTCATGCAACAGATTGTTGACCACATCCAAAAAAATCTAGAAATCAGGAACGTATAATCCTTGAGAATAATACTGAACAGCTACTTACAAAAGTGTCTTCTAGGCTTCCATTTTGATGGATATTTCTTACAAGCAAATTTGAAACTACTGAAGTGATATGGGCACTTTCTCTTAGATCCAGAGGCAATGTAGATGTAATATTAACTTGTGTTTGAATGAACAAATCTTCCATAATTTCAAGACTTTGTGCTATGTCCAGATTTGGAATTGAAACCTGACATGTTTGTGTGAGTGGCATGGATATGACATGCATAAATATATGACAGAATTGTACTACTATGTTACCTAATGCCTAGAAATGTATATATAGTCAAAAGAAATTAAAAAGAATGATGCCATTGCATAAACAGAAGACAAGATTTTCATAGAGCTCTAGTCGAGCAAATGCATATAGTACCTTTTGCGCCAAATATCTGACTATGTAGCTTTCACATTCAATTACATTGGTAGGTCCCCAGTCACCAATGTCAGAGCAGAACCGGTGGGCGTTTCCTATGCCATTTAAACAAAATGGAATTTGTGACACATGAAATATCTTGCTATCATCTTACCTGATACTTTAATAATTCCTCCATTAGGGCATGGTAGAGCATATGTGAAGTTAAGGGGGGCTCTAGGCCATTGCAGATTCCACACTGTGTCAAACACTGGCATGCACCATCTGAAAGGTTTGCATACGAAGAACATGTTGGTAGTTATTTTATTGGCTTAGCTAATGATGGAACTGTGTAGATTTATCATTTCAAGTGTACATTATTCATTCAGTAGAATGGTCTGCATCATATTGTGTATGCAACATGCAGCTAATCACATTGTGCTTAAACAAGTATATTCTGAAGAGGTCTTCGGTATCCCTAGTCAAACTATTTAACAGATGTATGTCACAAACATGTCAGCTCTGCTCCTTCAACCATATTCTGAACACTGGTGTGGTGTCTCTTCTGAAGTAACTGCTATGGCATATTGACATAGTCTCCATGGACTTGTGCAATCCCAGAATCGCTGCTGCTTTGATTCATTGCTGACCATTTTCATAACCAATAATTATGTGAATGAGGGGTATTGCTTTATACTTGCAGATTCAGCTATTAGACCGACTACTGTTTGCATTTCTTAAAGCAGTCTTGATTGTCAGGCATGGTTGTATTGAGGTGAGAGGTTCAATATGTTAAGCTAGTGTGTGTATGTGTGCCAAGTGTATGTATAGAGGACCAATCCAATGGGGACAAACACAATGCATGTACATCGTATGGGACATGTGGCTACATGCACATGTACCTATGTACAGTCAATAGAGAACCAGTCACGTGGGAACTCCACATGCATGAAGAGTTGTCAAAAAAATACAGTTTCATTTACACAATGTGTGCACGTGCATAAGAGTGTGAGAGTCACCGTGAGGGCATCTTTACATATTCTGCTGTGAGAAATAAGAAATAAGAGACCAAACTATCTACATGTCAATTGTTTTGGCGAATGTTTGTGCTCTGATATTGAAGATGTTGATAGTTGTTCAATCCTGTCTAGTACTGTGTCGGGAGGAGGCATGGCTTTATAAATACACGCAATATAATTATGTACCTGCTTGTCGAACGCTTTATTCACTAGAAGCTAGGGCATGTTGCGCAAATTCAGTGGTATGACTGCTGCTTTAGGTACATAGTCCGATGTTCTTCTCCTTTTGCTCTTTTACTGCCCCTGTACTTAAGGCAATATTTATTCATACCACTATGAATTTAATCTCGACCGAAACTAGATGTGCATTTTTTATGGGATAGCTGGGCAAATCAGGAGTACGCACGTGCATGATCCTCATTTGACATCGCCGCGTGAGTGCAGTCGCTATATAGCCCGAGCTACCGGTACTGGAACTAGGAATCTGGTAGATCTTGACAAGATTCCGATCCCTTTGGCTAAACCACCAGAATTTCGGTCGATCCAACAGGGCAGTAGATAAAGAGCAGGAGGGGACACAGATGATATTCACTATCGATTTCACCATATATGGTCTTACTATTACCATACATGGTGAACATTGATAGTGAATATCACCTGTGCCCCCCCCCCCCCCCCCCCCCCCCCCCCCCCCCCTCCCTTGCTCCTTATCTACGACCCTGTTGGATCGACCGAAATTCTGGTGGTTTAGCCAAAGATATCGGAATCTTGTCAAGTTCTACTAGATTCCTAGTTCCAGTACCGGTAGCTCGGGCTATATAGCGACTGCACTCACGCGGCGATGTCAAATGAGGATCATGCACGTGGTACTCCTGATTTGTCCAGCTACATGTATCCCATAAAAAATGCACACCTAGTTTCGGTCGAGATTAAATTCATGGTGGTATGAATAAATATTGCCCTAAGTACAGGGGCAGCAAAAGAGCAAAGGGGAAGAACATCGGACTATGTACCTAAAGCAGCAGTCATACCACTGAATTTGCGCAACATGCCCTTCTAGTGAATAAAGCGTTCGACAAGCATGCAGGTACATAATTACATGTATATTGCGTGCTATTATACAGCCATGCCTCTTCCCGACACAGGATTGAACAACTATCAACATCTTCAATATCAGAGCACGAACATTCGCCAAAACAATTGACATGTAGAAATAGAGAAGATCTGGGGACTGTGCGTTGTGCGTTATCTAGTTACACGATTGCTAAGTTAATAATTATATTCATCGTTTGATTATACGTTTCCTTGTTCAAATAGGATTTTGCCCAAACTGATAAGTACAACCGATCAGTCAGGTACTCAGACTACCGACACAGCTGCCTGCTTGCCGCTTTGTATCTGTACACATACATATATCTTTATTGGCCTTTTTAATATCATAATTATGTCGTAAAGAGCGTGCACCACCATAGACTTGAGTGGCAACGGAATGGGACGAACGGTGACCATACTGTAGTCACCCACTCTTTTTTTTTTTACTCGATACTTTCACTGTTTAATATAACTGATGTTTGTATCCTTTCACCATAGAATTCCCTCCGAACTACAATGTACAGAGTTGCTTGTACCCTCCACTAAATGGCGTAAACAGGTGAACGTCACGCATTTATCATAAACCGTGCCCTACCATCAATACTATGCCACTGCCTCCTGCCCCACCATTGCAGGGAGCTCGCCTGGTCGCTTCACGTTAGTTAATTCCGTCGTCGCTCCCAGTAGCCGTGCACCCGCCTGCATGGAAATAACCGCGGTATGGCGATTTATCGCGGTAGTGTCGATTGCCATAAGAATATAGGTCTAAGCTAAACGGGACTCCTCTTAATTGCTGCATGGGAGTAAACAAACTTGCATGCATGTGCTCTATTATTGGACATATGCGCGGTAAAATGTACACTTAGCCACGCAGCAATTAAAGTTCTCAAGCTCTATGGATGTCACTCGCGTAGTATTACACTATCAATTAGTTCGAGTTCCTTTATTTTGTCATGTTCATGCATGCATTAAGAATTCGAATCAATTAAAAACACTGTAAGTGACGTGCAGCAAGCTTGGTAATTTACTGTGATGCGCAAGTAAGACGATGCACAGAACAAATAGGTACAATACGTTGTTCCGCACTTTACCGCGCCCACGTACATGTACTGCATGCACGCATTTCCTACGTGCTTGATACTGATAGCTTACGTGTTAGAAGTGACACTGTTACGAGGAACAAAACACAGTCACCATCTTGCAGCGATAGTAGTGCATCAGCGTTATTATGAATACTTGCAACTACCTCCTTTACAAGTGGGGGATTGGGAAGTATAATAAAGATCATTCTCTTTGGCAATAACGCTTGGGGAATTCGCTTCTTCATACAGTGGATTTCTGTTGGAATTGGGAAGGTCGTATTTTGTGTAAAACCATGTGCGTATGAGAAAATTTATTGATAGGTGTAGTGGTTCATTTCATACCCGACAACAGTATTTTCTTGCCTTTCCAGCGTCTCACTACAGCAATCAACACAAGAAGGACTATGGCAATAATGACCAAAAAGCTAACCCCAATTGCAGCTCCAACTGCAACCGAGGTATTGCTTGATGCTGATGAACCCTGAGCATTTGTGACTCCCCCAGTACAGCCTGGTGCATCAAAGAAGCAATGGACTCCACGCAATTTTTGTCCACTATTTTTTTTATTTTTATTTTTAATAATAATATATATACTAAATAAATAAATAAATGCACAGACATATATATCACATATTGATGTCCATTTCACTATTACACACGAACTTGCACAAAACTACCCTAGCCTTCAAGCAAGTCCATTGTTGTAGCCAACCTAGCATTGAACGCACGGGCATTGGCTCGAACTAGTATGAGACTTAGTCTCCCATAGATGTTATTCAACATTGTAGTCTTTGAGGAATGGCTTTGAGCCGCAAGTCGTGATGCGAGTTCTCCAAAAAACTGGCCTGCAGTTCTTCCCCAAGCACCAAACGTCTCCACCACTAATGGTACACACTTCCACCCCAATTCGGAGCAGATTGTATCATTGCATGTGTGCTTTCTCTCTTCTGTTTGCCTTGCTGCTGCACCTGCCACCACACCCGCTTCAGACAAAATGTTTGATTTAAGCGGAGAGGTGATGGACACATCAATGGCTGCAGGCTTATCACCATTGGACCAGCTTGGGATGAGTATGTCAGCAGGTCTAGTAAGTCTCCTTTCATGACCCAAGCCTGCCCCTGCTTCCAGTTTTGGGTTCAGAAGGGCTCGCTTGCAAAAATCAAAAATAGCATTGCGCAGAGCATTGTGGCGCGCCACTACATCTCCCCCAAATTTGCAAGTAACAGCGTGGTGTGCATCCAGAGCTTTGTCTGGACAATAAGCGCATACCCCTAATTCAGGTGTTAGAGGTAAACCAAGCCACCATTTGATGCCCCACTGCATTTCGCTTGTAGCCATGTCGCAGCCTTGCCTAGGGGAGGGGACCACCTGAAGCCATGAGGAGGCATGTGCCGATGAAGTTGAGAGTAAGCGAGCCCGATCAGCCAGACTGCCAGAGTTATACAGTGCATGGAATTGGCAATTCTCAATTCGTTGTGACAAATCATGCTGAAAATGAGACTTCGTTGGCAACGGAATAGATACAGTATCCTCAGCAGAAACTTGGAGATTGAACAGGTTAAGTGCATCTATAACATAATGGCTAGATGCCAAGTCTGGGGAAGATGAACTAACTGAGCCTAGGTATGCTGCCGTGGAGTGAACAGCTACTGATCTTAAACCAAGCCCTCCTCTACTAAGGCTTAAGCAGGCTTGCTTCCAACCAGAACTTTGTGGTGACAGATTGAGGGCCAAGCACTCTGTGAAACAGTGGTGAATGCTATCATCAAATTCAGACAATGATGACTTTATTAAGGTTGGAGGTGTAACGCGTGAAATGTGTGTCATTTTGCAAAATGCTGCACACTTTCGTAACAATGCTAGTGCTAGCTGGGGGTTTTCCAACCCTTGTAACTGCTGGAGAAGGAAAGAAACACTTGACTGTTTATTGATCACAAAGTTATTACAAAATTCCTCATTGCCTATTGGTGCACCCAAAATTTCAAGTTGAGGAGTGTGATACCGTTTAGTGATCTCAGATGGGAATGCAGATAGCTCTGCCTTGCCAAACACCTCACATTTTGCAAAGTTGATGTATAGCCCAAGAGAAGGACCCAATGATGAAATGACATCCAGGGCAGCTCTGACAGATAAACTGGTTCCAGCAAGGACTCCATCATCGAGGTACCACTTATTGAATAGCAATTCTCCACACATGTCATCCTCAGCAATCTTCAATATCAGACCATGCAACACAAGTGAGAATAAGAGCGGTCCAAGTGGATCACCCTGTTGAACACCAGTAGCTGAGCGAAGCATGCCCATACTCAGGTGGGTTAAGGCTATTATGGAAATATTTTCGTATAGCCATGATGTAATCATTGTGCGTACGTGCGCCGCTCGTTTCTATGGTTACTATTCGCGCCAATTATTTTGTTAACCGATAATTATTAACGTAACCACTAACCGCGAAATCTATTTTGATATCGTGTGACTGACGCGTGATAACTTTTGAACGAAAGAGATTTTGCTATTGGCAAGTTTTTAAAATCGGGTAGATGGGTAGATGGACTGGTAGATCAGCTATTCGCTAGTGCCTTCCGATTGGAGATCCGACGTAGGAAACATACAAAGAGCAGGTATCATAATATTCGACAGAGACGGACAGGCTTACAAGGACGATGTGACGCGAGCAGAGTGAAACAGTTGTCACACTAATGAAAAGTAAGTATATCAGAGGCATTCTAAGTATGAGAACCCTTTTGTTCTCTCGGGGAAGTGTGCGTTGTCATAAACATCCGAGCATTGAAAATTGATAATTCTATTTACTGCCGTGGAAGATGCTACCAGCTTGTTCTGTACTCTTATGGAGCACGGTTTGACTTTGTCTTGCCAATAGTGATGCCAGAAGACGTCAAGTGCATCGATGAAGCTTATGAAACGCACGCTGTGACTGGCAGGTGGAGACTTGTAGTTCAAATTGTAACTGGTAACTGGTAAGCACATACTTTGGGGTGGTAGAATAGGTAAGAACACCTTATTTCCAATTAGTGCAGTTGAAAACTTAGAGGTGTGTGTGTGCATAGCTATGGGTGTGCACTGTGGTGTTGGATGCATAGCTATTGGTGTGCGCTGGAGGTGTTGAGATGTATGTGTGCATAGCTATGGGTGTGCGCTGGGGGTGTTGAGGGGAGTGTGTGCATAGCTATGGGTGTGCGCTGGAGGTGTTGAGGGGAGTGTGTGCATAGCTATGGGTGTGTGCTGGGGGTGTTGAGGGGAGTGTGTGCATAGCTATGGGTGTGCGCTGGGGGTGTTGAGATGTATGTGGGCATAGCTATGGGTGTGCGCTGGGGGTGTTGAGATGTATGTGGGCATAGCTATGGGTGTGCGCTGGGGATGTTGAGATGTATGTGTGCATAGCTATGGGTGTGCGCTGGGGGTGTTGAGATGTATGTGTGCATAGCTATGGGTGTGCGCTGGAGGTGTTGAGGGGAGTGTGTGCATAGCTATGGGTGTGTGCTGGGGGTGTTGAGGGGAGTGTGTGCATAGCTATGGGTGTGCGCTGGGGGTGTTAAGGGGAGTGTGTGCATAGCTATGGGTGTGCGCTGGGGGTGTTGAGGGGAGTGTGTGCATAGCTATGGGTGTGCGCTGGGGGTGTTGAGATGTATGTGTGCATAGCTTCCCCTCAACACCCCCAGCACACACCCATAGCTATGCACACACACATCTCAACACCCCCAGCACACACCCATAGCTATGCCCACATACATCTCAACACCCCCAGCACACACCCATAGCTATGCCCACATACATCTCAACACCCCCAGCGCACACCCATAGCTATGCCCACATACATCTCAACACCCCCAGCGCACACCCATAGCTATGCACACATACATCTCAACACCCCCAGCACACACCCATAGCTATGCCCACATACATCTCAACACCCCCAGCGCACACCCATAGCTATGCACACATACATCTCAACACCCCCAGCACACACCCATAGCTATGCACACACTCCCCTCAACACCTCCAGCGCACACCCATAGCTATGCACACACTCCCCTCAACACCCCCAGCACACACCCATAGCTATGCACACACTCCCCTCAACACCTCCAGCGCACACCCATAGTTATGCACACACTCCCCTCAACACCCCCAGCACACACCCATAGCTATGCACACTCCCCTCAACACCTCCAGCGCACACCCATAGCTATGCACACATACATCTCAACACCCCCAGCGCACACCCATAGCTATGCACACACTCCCCTCAACACCTCCAGCACACACCCATAGCTATGCACACACTCCCCTCAACACCCCCAGCACACACCCATAGCTATGCACACACTCCCCTCAACACCCCCAGCGCACATCCATAGCTATGCACACACCCACCTTGACACCCCCAGCACACACCCATAGCTATGCACACATACATCTCAACACCCCCAGCGCACACCCATAGCTATGCCCACATACATCTCAACACCCCCAGCGCACACCCATAGCTATGCCCACATACATCTCAACACCCCCGGCCAGCGCACACCCATAGCTATGCACACATACATCTCAACACCTCCAGCGCACACCCATAGCTATGCACACACTCCCCTCAACACCCCCAGCGCACACCCATAGCTATGCACACACTCCCCTCAACACCCCCAGCGCACACCCATGTGTGTGCATAGCTATGGTTGTGCGCTGGGGGTGTTGAGATGTATGTGTGCATAGCTATGGGTGTGCGCTGGGGGTGTTGAGGGGAGTGTGTGCATAGCTATGGGTGTGTGCTGGGGGTGTTGAGATGTATGTGTGCATAGCTATGGGTGTGCGCTGGGGGTGTTGAGATGTATGTGGGCATAGCTATGGGTGTGCGCTGGGGGTGTTGAGATGTATGTGGGCATAGCTATGGGTGTGTGCTGGGGGTGTTGAGATGTATGTGGGCATAGCTATGGGTGTGCGCTGGGGGTGTTGAGATGTATGTGGGCATAGCTATGGGTGTGCGCTGGGGGTGTTGAGATGTATGTGGGCATAGCTATGACGCATTCAGATATTTTTTATTTCCTTCACAAATGTTTCTTTACACAGATTGGTTGTAGCTGATGACAGTGTGACTGGAGCTGATAAATTTCCCATTTGTTTTGTGTTCTTGTAGCAATTCCTTTATGGCAGTTCTGGCAAAGTTGCACTCCATCTAGGAAATACCAATAATGTGTATGTTCATCAATGCGTACATTATTGTCTTAGCAGATACTGTATATACAGTGTAAATGTATTCATGGACTCACCTTTCGTCGCGACCGGTCACCTTTCCGGATACAGCTGGCGGCTATGGTTCCTTATATGGATGTATTGCCTGTAGCCGCACGACTATTTAAAATTATATAATTCTACCGTATATATAAAGCCATTCAGATACAAACAACAACGCGGAGATGTTAGAGCGTCTTTAAAACAATGTAAACGATACCAGTAAGTTTTAACATAGTCTTGCTAAAAAGTAGTCATGGGAAAAAACAGAGAATGCGCATATTGTGTACAAAACATTCCATGTTAGTGGACTGTGTCCGCCATCTTGCATAGTTCTTTCCATCATCGTCATTCAGTGTTCGCGATTCAGAAGATTTTCTTGCGCAAATATCTTGCCTCTGAACCTAAGGATTGATAAAATGAGATTAACAGACTATTTTAGCAAGCGCTAACCATCCGCATACAGTCAAACATGTTATAGTTGATTCTCTAAAGCTGGTGGGCATTATTCTGTGGACATTGACAGTGGCATATTGACGAAGTCTTTCTGCTACATATGTGGTCGAGTTTTCAAGGTAAAAAAACAGCGTAATGCATCGTAGTGAACGTCAACTTGGTTTCGCTCTAATTAAGCGGAAATTTCAGCCTTAACCTACCTGAGTAGGATGCCACAGTTTAGGATGTACTCCATAACACCAGAGTGTCCATGGGAAAATTTCTGGGAAAAACTCAGCACAGTTTTCTAGCACAGCATTTCTAGACACCAAGTTAAATGCATTTCGTAAGTCAACTTTGGCAACATTAAAGTCTTCATCAAACCAATGATCATCAATACTTGAACGCAGTGAATGGATGATTTTTTCTACTCCACTTGGGCAAACAACCCCATATTGGTAAGGGTTGAAAAATTCACTGGCTTTAGATTTCACAATTGCACAGAGGCACTTGCTTGTTAATCTACGCAATACTTCCCCGACAGCAATAGGACGAATATCATTTCCCACGGGTTTCTTCAGAGCAATCACAGTTGCGCCTGCTAGATACTCAGCTATTTCCGGAAGAGCTCTCCCAGAAGCCAATTTGTTTATTACCGCCTTAAGTGCAGACAACAATGAGGATGGCAAAGAGGCTTCAGAGGCATCTAATAAATGCTGCACTCGTAAACCAGAAGGTCCACAAGAAGTATCTTTCGGAAATGAAAGTAGAACAGCACTAATGTTAAAGTCCGATGGTAACAAGTCAACAGAAGATTGAGGTGGTATGTTTATAGGGGGTGATGGGATGGGAACATAAGGATGCTTTGTTTTCAAAAGTTCCCAAGTTTCTTCATTGTTGGCTGCAATGCCAGATGATGTAAGCATACGACATGCTTTGCTAAATAACCCTTCTTCCGCAAGTGCCGTAGCAATGGTAACACGTCTCCTATCTAAATATTGCTGACAACTACTCATTTTGGATGTCCACTATTAGTGATAAGCCCTGGACCTTGACTTTGTGCTCACCCAATCTTTTAAGTATCCAAACAGGTTGGAATCGGAGCTTCCTCTAAGAGTAATGCTGAAGTCATCAAAACAGGATATGCTTGTGTAATGAAATGTGAATCCACAAGAGCAGAAACTATTCACATTCTCTTTGATTTACTTTTTGATCTCCATTTCTTTTGTGTTGTCACTCTACACACACAATTTTCATAAGGTATATTATCTTGTGTAAACGATAGTATTAAATGTTATAAATTGCTATCATTGGTGCAATTTTCACAGGCATTAAGCCTTTCAAGTATGAAATATTGATAAGCAGTATTTGGTACACTTCAACAGCTGCTGCAATGCAGTCAAAGACATTTACAACCTCTGTTATTTGAAACTGCTATAAAATGAACTTTATTGTCCACTTTGATACTATAAACATGATTGATTCGATGCATAGCTTGTAGGGGTACTATATGAGTATTCAAGACAATCTGAATCATAAAGCTTTCTAAATGCTTGGTTCATTATGCAGCTAAACTTGTCTTGTTTGAACAACCTACACAAATAGTACATTTAACCATTCAAACAATAGGTAAGTCTTACCTTCCAAGCAGTGCATTCACTAACTGTAGCTAACCTCACTTGGATGAAAGTATATCCAACTAGTCAAAAGAAAGTTTAAAACAGTGTTATTTTCACAATATGTATGATGTAACAGAGATTTTAACAATATTAATACCTTTCTATTCCTGACATGTTTGTCATGCCTAGAAGAATTGAGCCATTGACATTCAAGAGTCAACCCTCATGGTTACATTGTAGAAGTGTCTACTCCAATTAGCTCACATATTAATCATGCACTACGTCCAAGCCATTCATGCAGCATAATTGCTGAAAACAAACTGCTTACTGGCAATGCTATTACTCTAACCAGAGAGGCAAGAGCATTTGTAGCTTCCCAGAGTATTTATACAAACTAGGGAATAATATCCATTGCCAGTATGGTATCTGAAATTAAAGCACACCTCCCCTTCAAAATCACATAATAATGTGCCTGATCTTGACTAACCATTGCAGCTTCTGCCATCAGGGTTTAGAACATAGCCAGCCTGGCAAGCACATGTAACTCCCAACTGTATTAGTGCAGATTTCAGCACAGCCTCCGTTATTAGCTGAACATTCATTGATATCTGTGAAGAACATGATTATTCAAACTAATCTTAATTGATAGGGTATATGCTTACCACCACACCTTGTGACTCATTGAATATAACCACTTCTGGAGCCAGCTACCAAACAGTGTGCGGAAGGTTCAGAGGTTATCAGATAGGGTCACCAGTTGGATTATATTTTTATATAAACAGGAGCATCGAAACTTGCTATGTGGATGGGCTCACAGTCACCTATGGTTCGCCTGGAAGCAGACGTCACGTGTACACTTATGCTGCTAGCAATTCGGAAGAAAAGGGTGGGGGTTGCTGTCCGTGCACAGGGGGAGCGACTGCACCTTCACCTGTGGGTTCTGATTACTATTGCGAGTCAGGCCCCCCTCAATGGCAGGGGGCAGTTTTATAATTCGGACGTTCTATGGGACTGACAGCAGTTGTGGTGATGAGGTCACATGCTGTAATCCACCAGACATCCCGTGGTTCTGTAAGACGTTCTCAACTCCATTTCTGAGGACATGGAGATTCGGATCCGACCATTTTCCACTCCCAATTTGGTGCGGTACAATTTTGTAGAAATGAGGGAGTACAACTGATGACTGCCAAACATAAAAGACATGGAGCAAAGAGGTTCAGCAATAAAAAGGAAAAAGTCGTCTATGCATAATTACGTATCATCTTTTCTCGGTTTGAAGCCTCTCTCGCTATCACGCGTAGCCCAGTGGCTTATACAGGGAGGGGGGGGGGGGGGGGGGGGGCTGAGATGATATTCACTGTCAATTGTCACCTAGCTCACGGTCGTAAAGTTCATTGTCAGATCTTTGTTGGTTGAGAGCATCTTAGTTGTGAATGTGCACGTGTTTGACTTCCGCAATATAGGATATGCGACCTCGTAAAAAGCACTCTATTTATAATCGAACGCCGTTTAAAAATTGCTTGCTGAAGTTGTAGAAATGTATATTCCACACATTGATACTTCATATTTGTGTAGATGTTTGAGGTCCAGGGTACAGGCATGATTGCTAAGCCCTAGTGATAGCCCATATGCTACATGCACTAAGTCTTATTGCTGCCTTGTTGCACCTTCCCTATCAATCCCTATCTACACCTCACTCACTCTGGTCAGTGATCTTCCCCCTAGTTGGTGTATCTAGCCCTTCCTAGTTCCCAGAACATGCAATTCTGTTTTGGAAATCAGAATATGTTCCAAACAGGGACCTCAACAAGACACTACAGCTGGTACCCATTTGGGAACTACACAGACACTAGAAAAGTGAGGACACACTCTCTACTACTGGCCCGGGCAGTGGCAGACTGTTGAGGATTGGTGGGAGGCGTGGTATGTAGGACCTGTCTTTCAAGATAGTAGTCACCGCTGTGAGCTCCCAGAGCACGTTCGCATACCCAGGTCACAGGGAGAAGTGTAGCTATGACATCGTTGGACCATCGCCACAAACCAGTAAGAATATATGCAAATGAGGCAATATATATTACAATAAACTGATGTCCATGGGTCAATTGTACTCCCCCTGAATACCTCACCCTCTCATATTAACACCCCAGTCTCATATAATATTCTTACATAAAATTGCCATAAACATGTATACTCTATGTCTCGTTTAAACAATATGACTTACTGAATAATTAACGTTTCTGTGAGCTTTGTCATTTCAAAAGATAACTTAAGCCTTGACATGTATAAGTTTGGGCTTTTTGCACACAACAAAGGATATTATGGAGTTGCATCCATTAGTAGTAATTACTATGCATGAGTTAATGGATAATGTATTTTTAATGAGATTTGAAGGTAGCAAAAAAATAATAACCTCCATGTCTCACCATTTTTTTAAATACAGGTAGGCGATAATACTCCTAAGGCACTTTCCTGACAGCTTTATAGAGAAACGAACCACTAGACTGTAATACCAGTTCAAAGACTAGTAGCCATGTTGAATTCTCCTAGCTCGTTGTACATAGTTTGTTTACACAGTAACCACCAGGTATCATAACAGAGAGACACAAGCATTTTGCTCCAGTCCAAGCTGCACACTTAATCAATGCATCACTATTGTGCATGCCTATAGCTTACCACCGCACTCTCATATGCACTGAAAGGTCAGAAATTCCTTTCTGACGCTTCAGTGCATATGGGCATGCGGTGGTAAGCAATAGAGATGCATTGATTAAGTGCTTAGCTTGGACGGGAGCCCCTTTCTTACACGCGTACACAAAATGTTAGTTAGCTTAAAGCTCTTGTGTAACACTTGGTGGTTACTGTGTAAATAAACTATGTACAACAAGGTAAATTAAAAATGGCTACTAGTCTTTGAACTGGTATTACAGTCTAGTGGTTCGTTTATCCATAACGCTGTCAGGCAAGTGCCTTAGTGGTATTAGCACCTACCCATATTTAAAAAATGGTGAGAAATGGAGGTCATTATTTTTACTACCTTCATATGTCATTAAAAATTCATTATACCATTAACCCATGCGTATCTTATGGGAGAATATTATATGAGAGTGGAGAGGGTGAGGTATTCAGGGGGGTACAATTTCATGTGAAACGACCCCCACATAATTCAGTGTCAAACAGATAATCACAAATCAACACAGCAGTGCACTCTAAAGTCAGACACTATTTTCAGTTCACTTTACATACACAAGTAGCATAGCATAATACGATATAGTGCATGATGGTGGATGCAACAGTGGTCTCAGTTTTCTATTCTGTGTGGCAGCACCACAAATGATGTACATAACTTGAGTGTCTAATTTGAAAGAAATGAATAATTTGAAATCAAAATTCCAAATACATGCACATGTATCCACATTTAGTTTACACACAATCCTGCATCTGCCACACAATCTTTCTGATGCCATTGCTGACTAGTTCAAAGTCTTAAAGAACCTGGTGCCATTTAACTATAGCCCATCCCCAGTCTGGTATGCTACATAGCAATAGCAGACTGACGAAATGCTGTACTCAATATTCTGTCCAGAGATTACATAACATGCTATTACATCATGAGGAATGCACATGAATCAATTAGCAAAAGCCTGTACACAGTCATTGGGAAGTAATGTGCAGTGTACGATTGGTTATGATCATTTAGTGAATGCATCTGTACGATAGAAATAAAATGATTCTATGATTCAATTATTGCCTAGATTGGTGCCCCAAAATCCAGATAGACATTTCACCAGACTGTGTACTGCAATTAGCATATCACTCTGGGAACGAGACCAGTGTAAATACTGTGCAATGAGCCTTTGGACAGATCGTGCATTTGAGCCTGGGAACACAGTACCAGAGCCCAACACTGTGAAACTACATGAGACAAGTCGAGAAAGCAGTGCTTCCAAACAGCAGCAGCATGCGATACAGCTGTCATTAGCAAGTACCCACATGACGTAAGCCTCACACTGCAGAAACATTTTAGACAGGTAGTGCCTGCCATACAGTACAGTATTCAACCTTTTTCTTGGCTTCTAAAGGGAAGCTTTTTAGCGTGTTGGGACACTTTGACACTCGATCAGCAAGTGTATTGCACGTTATAAAGTAGTCTGAGTTTGCAATAAATGTAGCACCCTTTCAGAAATCAAACGGCAAAGGCAATGTGGAGGCCACGTCAAAAACAAACAACGCCTATTTTGTAGTAAAGGCATATGCACAATGCATAAAGACATGTTATATGCACAATGCAAAAAGACATGTTCTAAGAGCTCCTCAACGTATGCACTTGCAACACACCATGCCGGAGCCCACCCAATTCTCAGATGGCAGATTGCCTGGCAGGTGCTTTATATAAGGCATGTAGTTCTTTAAGCCCAGTGATAATGTATCGTGGGTGTACCCCTCCTGTCACAGAAGCACTCACGTGGCACACTTCCTCTGGCTGGAGGTCTTGTACTAACAGTGACACCAGTTCCTCCGTATAATTGCCCACAAATACAACACACTGCAAAATACATTTATAATCCAGCCATACACAATGCGACAGAGGACCCAAACCTCAGCTTTGATGGTGTCAGGCAGGATATCACAAACAGTTTCCAACACCTTGGCAACTTCAGGCTTTAGATGGCAAATAAAAAGTGACCACAATAAGAACATGCAACTAACACAATACAGCAATCATTCTGAAGTAAAGAATTGGCTTTACCGCTGTTGCGTTGTCTTCCAGATAGGCATCAGCCACAGACACAACTACCTTGCAGATGTCACAGTCATTTACTGTAGATACAAAAATAGTCATTGATAGTATTAAGCATAAAAAGACACCTTGACTAAGTACAGCCTAACAAATAAGAATGGACAAATATATCTGTTTCCAATAGTGTTGGATGAAACACAAGATGCAAGATGAAGACACACACAACGGGTCATAAATGCCGTTGGAAAAAAACATCTTGATATTCAAGTTTATACCACAAGGCTACCATGGCAAGCTAACAGTCACTGGCTCAGCTCTTCTTCAAGCAGAACTTACTGTAGGGTTCTGATTCGGATAGGAGGCATACACCTATCAGGGTGCATATAACCTTTGGTGAAGTCCCTTCCACAACAAGCTTGATTATTTCGGGTCCATATTTAGCCACAAAGTTGTTACACTGCAACATATTGTAATCAGATTTTTAAGGACAAAAATAATGCATTCATTCACAGTACAGTAGGCTCAGTTATCTAATTTCAGACAACAAAATTATGTGCTCAGTTTGGGGGAGGGTGATGGTGGCTAATCTTCCGCTCCATGCAAGACTCCTTATGAACACTTGTGAATGCTGTAATATGGCAACATGTAATGTGAATAACACTTGTGAATGCTGTAATATGGCAACATGTAATGTGATATGGAACACCACCATCAATACCACATAATTCAATCAAAACCAATAAAAGGTATGACAACTAATTAGTACCATTTACTGTCAAACACACACACACTATGCATCCAGTATACTGACTGTTTAATGGACGCAATGAAATGATGAATAACTTTCTTCGCGTCCCCTACAGTATATAGAGCTTACTGAACATGATATCAACGTTATGGATTTATAAATGGGAATTCCAAATTAAAAAAAAGGTATTATAGCTGCATTTCAAGGTCACTTGATACAGAAATGTGAATTCAGTTCAGCACACATATGACAACATTATTAAACCCTTACATCTGTCTTCAGTGTGCTTGGAAAAATACTGCACACCTTTTTCAAGGCTGCTTCAATCTCCGCCTGCAGATGTAAAGGAAGCACAGAACAGCTTTCTCAGACCGAGGCAGGATCCATCTCTCACCTGTGTTGAATTGTTGAAGATAAGGGAATCCAGCTCCTTCATTGCTAGCTCACACACAAGGCAAAGAAGACCCTGCTCCTAAGCAAATGTAAATGCATGCAACATAGATCAAAGACATGAGCAGATAAAATGCAACAATGATTGTGCACCATCAACGTAATTCCCACAGACTTCAGACATTGATAATGTGCATTATATTCAGTGGATGAAAGAGGCACAGAGTTACGCTCAGGTCTCTCCAGCAATCCAATATTTGGATGCTACATCATGTCCCAAATACGACTCATGCATCATAAGCATCCAGCATATGTAAAAAGCATTTCTACAAAGTAGCAACAAACGATGCAATATGATAAAACACTAAGCAAATGCAGCGATTACCTTCACTTCTGGTTTGGTATCTTCCCATCATGAACAAAATATAAGTATATTTGTGTGTGTGTGTGTGTGTGTGTGTGTGTGTATGGGAGGGGGGGTGGGATACAAACAAAGATTTAGTTTCCAAATAGTTCCATATTAGATGTACATGCATTTAAACCCATTGATTATATTGGATAATATGTACACAAAGCTCTCCCAATGGTACCAATGGAGCCGTGGACACGATGTCTGTTTTCCCAGAACAAGAGGGGCTTACCCAATACTGCAGTGTTGGACTCGAAACACAAGCCAAGAATGGTGCATACGAGAGTTGGAGTTGTCCCATTCAAAACGAGTTTGATTATTTGTGGACCGTAGGTGGTTACGAAACTTTTGCACTGAAAATTGAAAACAGTGGATTGAACTCAATAGCATTTGCAATATGCATGCAAACATGTGGTCTGAATACAGAAAGCATTCCAATAATTGTGACATTGAAAATATTTACACACACTGAGTAAAAGGCATGAAACTATGCTTACTGCTACTTCCATCATGCCTGAAGTGCTTCCCATCATTGCCTATCACCAAAAAAAAGAGTGGAAGTGTGTATATGTACATGCTTCTATGGCAGGTACAAGTCCCACCAGCCAGATCTGTAACGTACAGTAGATCCAAGACCCTCAAAAAACAAGTGGTGGCATCGACCACATCAGGTGGATACCGCCAGGTCATGTTCATGCATCCCTATATAAAACCTACTATGAAGATACCACCATTAATAACATGGAGATACTAAATAGGTATTCACGTAGGGGGAATTTTCAACCCTCAGCAAAGCAGAACACATCGTTTAATCCACTGTAAAAAGGATGCTACATGCATTATGAACCCTTTAACTGCCTCCATAAGGTGTGAAGCTCAATTCCAATGTTGCCTGACCAGTGCACTGGGACATGACCTTCGTGTACACATGCGTCGTACTCTTCCTAAATATATAAATTACTGCGTATGTATAGTATTTGTGGGTGGGTAACCTAATTTGCGATAACTACATACATCTTCAGCTATCAGAGCAATAGTCTATTCACCTGCTCATAGATTAGGCGCCATACATTCCAGTACAAAACATGTTATGAATAGTATAAAACATGTGTGTGGTTTCATACAACTCCCGCACCACCCCCTATTCTACAAATAAGTGATGCAATAAATCATTATATTATTACAATTCCAATGTACAAAGGGTCAGCAGTTCAAACACCCTGGTGCATCTCACACAAACAGTGGATTGTGACATACCTCAGACTCAAGAGTGAGTGGTAGAAGGCTGCACACTTTCTCCAGGGCTGCTTCAATCTCCCCCTACACATTTGGGATTGGAGGAGATTGGCATCAGCTACAAACTTACATGTAGACAGATGCAGACACAATGATGAGTTAGGAGGAGGGGCATGGTGGATAACAATGGTGTGTTAGGAGGAGGGGCATGGTGGATAACAATGATGAGTTAGGAGGAGGGGCATGGTGGATAACAGTGATGTGTTAGGAGGAGGGGCATGGTGGATAACAATGGTGTGTTAGGAGGAGGGGCATGGTGGATAACAATGATGAGTTAGGAGGAGGGGCATGGTGGATAACAATGGTGTGTTAGGAGGAGGGGCATGGTGGATAACAATGGTGAGTTAGGAGGAGGGGCATGGTGGATAACAATGATGAGTTAGGAGGAGGGGCATGGTGGATAACAATGGTGTGTTAGGAGGAGGGGCATGGAGGATAACAATGATGAGTTAGGAGGAGGGGCATGGTGGATAACAATGATGAGTTAGGAGGAGGGGCATGGTGGATAACAATGATGAGTTAGGAGGAGGGGCATGGTGGATAACAATGGTGTGTTAGGAGGAGGGGCATGGTGGATAACAATGATGAGTTAGGAGGAGGGGCATGGTGGATAACAATGGTGTGTTAGGAGGAGGGGCATGGAGGATAACAATGATGAGTTAGGAGGAGGGGCATGGTGGATAACAATGATGAGTTAGGAGGAGGGGCATGGTGGATAACAATGATGAGTTAGGAGGAGGGGCATGGTGGATAACAATGATGAGTTAGGAGGAGGGGCATGGAGGATAACAATGATGAGTTAGGAGGAGGGGCATGGTGGATAACAATGATGAGTTAGGAGGAGGGGCATGGTGGATAACAATGATGAGTTAGGAGGAGGGGCATGGTGGATAACAATGGTGTGTTAGGAGGAGGGGCATGGAGGATAACAATGGTGAGTTAGGAGGAGGGGCATGGTGGATAACAGTGATGTGTTAGGAGGAGGGGCATGGTGGATAACAATGATGAGTTAGGAGGAGGGGCATGGTGGATAACAATGATGAGTTAAGAGGAGGGGCATGGTGGATAACAATGGTGAGTTAGGAGGAGGGGCATGGTGGATAACAATGGTTGTGTTAGGAGGAGGGGCATGGAGGATAACAATGGTGAGTTAGGAGGAGGGGCATGGTGGATAACAGTGATGTGTTAGGAGGAGGGGCATGGTGGATAACAATGGTGTGTTAGGAGGAGGGGCATGGTGGATAACAATGGTGAGTTAGGAGGAGGGGCATGGAGGATGTGTTAGGAGGAGGGGCATGGAGGATAACAGTGATAAGTTAGGAGGAGGGCATGGTGGATAACAGTGATGAGTTAGGAGGAGGGGCATGGTGGATAACAATGGTGAGTTAGGAGGAGGGGCATGGTGGATAACAATGGTGAGTTAGGAGGAGGGGCATGGTGGATAACAATGGTGAGTTAGGAGGAGGGGCATGGTGGATAACAATGGTGTGTTAGGAGGAGGGGCATGGTGGATAACAATGATGAGTTAGGAGGAGGGGCATGGTGGATAACAATGATGAGTTAGGAGGAGGGGCATGGTGGATAACAATGATGAGTTAGGAGGAGGGGCATGGTGGATAACAATGGTGAGTTAGGAGGAGGGGCATGGAGGATAACAATGGTGAGTTAGGAGGAAGGGCATGGAGGATAACAATGGTGTGTTAGGAGGAGGGGCATGGAGGATGTGTTAGGAGGAGGGGCATGGTGGATAACAGTGATGAGTTAGGAGGAGGGGCATGGTGGATAACAATGGTGAGTTAGGAGGAGGGGCATGGAGGATAACAATGATGAGTTAGGAGGAGGGGCATGGTGGATGTGTTAGGAGGAGGGGCATGGTGGATAACAGTGATGTGTTAGGAGGAGGGGCATGGAGGATAACAGTGGTGTGTTAGGAGGAGGGGCATGGTGGATAACAATGATGTGTTAGGAGGAGGGGCATGGTGGATAACAGTGGTGTGTTAGGAGGAGGGGCATGGTGGATAACAATGATGTGTTAGGAGGAGGGGCATGGTGGATAACAATGATGTGTTAGGAGGAGGGGCATGGTGGATAACAATGATGTGTTAGGAGGAGGGGCATGGAGGATAACAATGATGTGTTAGGAGGAGGGGCATGGAGGATAACAATGATGTGTTAGGAGGAGGGGCATGGTGGATAACAGTGATGTGTTAGGAGGAGGGGCATGGTGGATAACAATGATGAGTTAGGAGGAGGGGCATGGTGGATAACAATGATGAGTTAGGAGGAGGGGCATGGTGGATAACAATGATGAGTTAGGAGGAGGGGCATGGTGGATAACAATGGTGAGTTAGGAGGAGGGGCATGGTGGATAACAATGGTGAGTTAGGAGGAGGGGCATGGAGGATAACAATAATAAATTCATCCATTGGAAGATAACAGTTAAATTCATTTACAGGTTCATAACAAACTATCAATTCATATCCTCAGTGCAAAAACGTGTCAGACGGGCCTAGCCCTTGTCATTTAGTTACAATACTTGATGCACACAGCCAGCAATCTACATGTGAGGAGGTTTAAATGCTAACAAACTAACTAGTAGTAGGTTTTTCCCTTTTCAAAGGCACTCCTTGCATCCAGCCGTACCAGTAGTGCCACTGCCGCCCAACCACACTAGTCTAGTGATGATGATTTGTCCGCTTCCTTGAAAATACAGTACTTAGAATAGTGTTGATTTATGTCAGTTTGGAAGTTGACATCAATCACTCCTTTGACAGCTTGCTTGGCTAAAAATCTCGGATGTGTAACTAACTTTGTAGATGATGTACTGTATCTAAACTAATGATGCAGTTCACTGTACTGCTTACCCTTTTAAGAGGCAAAAGTTGGCCATTTCAATATCATTCCACTTGTAATCAGTGTCATTCGCTGTGTAACCTGTTTCTCACCACATGACTGGCTATCAGCCTTTGCGATGGCATGTACAATTACGATCGACCTGCTCATCCCAGCACTGGTGACTGCATGAGTGAAGTGTGGTCTGTATCTATGCAGTTCTTAAGCTCGGTGTTGATGCATTTATAGCCAATGTTGCAAGTGGTACAAATGCTATATGGAGGTGCCCTTGGCAGAAGCAGATATGGAAAGAATATCTACGTTACACCTGCAGAATACAATACTGAGACACAGGGGGTGCAGGATTCACAGTTGGACAGTGGCTTTGACTGGATGCACATGCAAACTAAAAAGAGGTAGGAACACTGAATGGCTTTGTTGCTTTTTGTTCAACACAAAGGATCCTCTGTAACTAGAAGAGTTTTGAGTCGCTGCCTATCGATCTAATACTTTTAGCTTGCTGTGGGAATACTTATACAGTGTATGTATCATCCAATAACCATTATGACAAGCGTACATGTAATAAGGGAACAGGAAACATCAAAACACTTCCAAAACTGTACAATGCGAGCGTGTGTCATGTTTAAATGATAATCTATTTAAGGTGAACGCCATCGTCATGTACATGTAATAACAACCATAGCTTATACCTCAGCTACATGCATGTTGATTTCTGTTTACTCACCGCTGTGGCATTGGTGACCAGCATGGATTCCAGGTCCTTCATTACCAGCTCACACACAATGCAGAGAAGGCCCTGTGGAAGGAAACAACTTGTTGTCAAAAATATTTTTTAAAAATCACTGTCGCCTTAATCTCGAAAATAATACACAGTTTGCACTAACAATTGAATTTGTAGGCACTGAAGATGTGGTGACAATATTGGAAGAGGCTTCCATTTGGTTCCCCAAAGTTTAGTATTTTATAAAGTGTGTGGGTATGTGTGTGTGTGTGTATGTGTGCAATGTGTGTGTGTGTGTGTGTGTCAGTCTGTCCATCGTTGTTTGTCATATTATAGTGTGCTGTGTTGCATTAAAAAAAATTTGCTTGTACTGTTATTTATGTGTTAAGTCTATATATTTAAAGAACTTTGAATTCAGCTTGCATACAGGTACTTCCAAACGCACCAAAGCACATATGCAGGAAAGGATAACAAACTAACACCACGCACACGCACGTCTCTTCTTAGTCAGTAAATTACATGCTGTGATGTTAGTTACACACTCATTGACAAAAGAAAGGGAACTAAACTAAACTGTGGATCCAAAAAAACATTACTTTAATATCACAATGAAAAAAGCTCTCCATTAGTGCATGAACCTTCATATCGCCACATTGCGTACTTTAGTGTGTTCTTTCTCTTTCTACACAACAGCCACTCGGTGACACGCATTGTGCATGAGTATTTACTCTGCAACTTGTTCCATAACTGAAACATGCAAGCAAATGCCTTATATAAAGCACGAAAAAACCCTGCAAACATTATTGTTGGTACCAAGTATTAATTAACTGTAATGTAAACACTACTGATGTAATGTGACTAACGGAGGTGACAATGTATTCCTATTGTGTGCACTGGCTTCCTCGAAAAGTATGACTCTTGGAGCATCAGCGCTATGGGGTGTGCCTTCCTACCAACAGCCTGTGTTATTGTACCTTTGTCTTGCATGTGTATATAACATGTTGTATGTGTGTATGAGTTCTGTTCAATTGTAAGTTGGAGTGTTGAGACTGAAGCACGGTGTTACACTGGTCACAGAGAATCGGAGAAGATGGAGAATCATCATGTCAGCTTGCCAGGCCGGTATACGGATGGGGACTTCACGCACTGGTAAGAATGTTTTGAAATCTGTGCGGCGGCGAACGAATGGGATAAAAAAACAAGGGCATTTAAACTTCCAACCTTGCTGGAAAAGAAAGCACTCGTGGCATGGCTAAGTATCCCAGAGGAAACCAGGAAGGACTAAGACAAAATCAAGCGATCGCTGTGCAGTGCCTTGAAACCCAATCAATTTTCTTCATTTGCAGAATTCCAAGCACGTAAATTGAGACCAGACCAGGTGAAACTGTACAAATGTACTTGCACCATTTTCAACGCTTGCTTGAATTGCCCTGCCAGACTTGGATGGAGAAAGTATAGACAAACTGTTGTTCCAGCAATTCTTAGCTGGTGTTCCAGATGAATGTAGTCGAGCCTTGCGATCCAATCCGGACATCACGACCACCACGCAAGAGGTTGCCAGTGCATGGCCTAGTCATGTCAGTATCAGTAGAGGAACAGCCATCATCAGCAACAGTGGCAGTCGGTGCGCAGTGCTCCGATTTAAAAGAGGACGTCAAGTGGCTTTCATGGACAAGTTTACACCTACAGAACAGACAGCTGCACCCGTACCTTCGCCTTCAGTAAACGTTAGATGCTACAACTGTAACGGCATGGGGCAATTGTCTTGTAACTGTAGACAGTGTAGACAACAGCCTGTGTGCTATAAATGCAATCGACTAGGGCACGTTGCACGTTACTGCAAAACGTATCAGGGAAATGGACTAGGAATGATTTTGAGGGCCACAGGTCGTTCTGGAAGGTACTAAGAGCCCAGGAAGATTTCATTGCAGCGACTACTACAAATAAACAATTTCCAATCATTGAAGGGGTGTTAGAGGGTAATGCACTACGTTTTTTGATAGATTCAGGGTATTCTGTTTCACTTGTTGCGAAAGCAGTTCTCCCTTTAAATAGCTCAGCGTGACGACAACTGTGGACAGCGGACTGATACAAAATGGGGGCAATGGGAACAGCCAGGCTTGCAGTTCAATTGGGAGAATACTGAGCAGTACTCAAGTTCTTAGTTGCAGAAGAGCTGTTAATGCCAGTGATGATAGGAGTCGACTTTTTACCCAGTCACTCTGTCATTTTAGACTACAGCAACCATTCGCATAGGAGCTGAAACAATCCACACGAGAGCAGATCCCATGAAACATAATTCAAGTACTTGCTATACTGTCTGTACAGTTGCTGAATCAGAGAAGGTGACACAATTGAAGAGTGTGCAGTGCCGCGGTTTGGGAAGGGTCCAGAATTTGACATCCCATCATGCATTCCAGAATTGACCGGTGTCATACAAAGATACAAGCATCTGTTTTCAACAGTTCCTGGTTCTACAAACATGACATTCCATACCATTGAAACTGCTGACAATGCACCTATACATGTTCCTCCACGACTAATTCTGGCAGACTTTAGGGACAAAATTCAGCACCACTGCAAGACATGCTTGCTCGAAACATCAATAGAGTCAGCAGCAGCCCATGGCTGGCTCCTGCAGTGTACGTTCCAAAGAAGAATGGTGACATACATATCTGCATATAGACTACAGGGAGTTGAACAAGAGAACTGTAAAAGAGTCATACCCATTACCTTTACCAGATGAAGTGCAGGATAGGCTGGGAGGGTCCCAAATATTTTCAACGCTGGACCTTCATTCAGTCTATTGGCAACTGCTTATAAGAGAGGAAGATTGCATGAAGACAGCCTTCAGTCCTGGCCCTGGGATGGATCTGTACGAGTTCTGCCGAATGCCCTTTGGTGTTACTGGTGGTCCAAGCTCCCTCCAGCAATTAATGGACAAAGTTCTCCATGGGCTTCCCTTTGTCACAAGTTATATTGATGATGTCCTTATCCCCTCAAATGACATTGAACACCACAAAGCACATCTCCAGCAACTGCTGCAAGTGTTTGCACGCCTCAGGGGCAGGGCTGAATTTAAGAGAAACAAAATGCCAAATTGGGATGAAGGAGGTTCCATATTTAGGCCATGCATTCTCAGCAGCTGGTAAGGTCTCTGATGCAAACAAAATTGCAGCGATATGAGATTGGCCCACTCCAAAAGATGCCTCAGAGATGCGACAGTTTATTTGACTAGCATCATATTATCACAGATATGTAAAGGGTTTTGCAGACATTGCTACATCACTGCATCAACTCACTGAAAAGACATCCCGATTTCTTTGGACAGTGAGTTGCCAAGCAGCATTTGAGGTGCCGAAGAAGAGCCTCACCCAAGCACCAGTGCTGTGCTACCCATCATTTGACAAGACATTCATTCTGCAGACAGGTGCAAGTGCTGTAGGAATAGAAGCGGAGCAAGAAGGACAGGTAGTTGCGTATGCCAGTCGGAGCCTGACACTACCAGAAAGACAATATAGTGTCATTGAACGAGAATGTTTGGCAGTTGTGTTTGCTGTGAAAAAATTTAGACATTACTTGCTTGGACAACCATTTGTCCTTTATACAGACCACCTGCCACTTCAGTGGCTATCTGCACAGAAAATGGAAGGAAGATTATGCCGATGGACACTTGCATTACAGGATTTGACTTCGAAATAAAATACTGAAAAGGGTCTACCAACACCAATGCAGATGCTCTATCACGTATTCCATTTGATCTATGTGCAGTCACACAAGTTTGTCAAGAGCTTGGCAGTAGAAGATGTTCGGAGAGCACAACAGTGTGACAAACACTTCAACAGATTTGGCAATACCTTTCAGCGCAGAACAAGCAAACATCAAGTCAAGATCAGAAGAAGCATCCCTTGAAGAGATATGCCCAAATTTTAAAACAGCTGCACATAACTGATGATGGTGTTCTTTGTCCCAGCTATGTACCAGGGCCTTGGGAGACACAATTACTGTCCCAGTGTTGCCTCCATCATTACAGACATTTGCTCTCAACATGACATTATCAGTGCTGGATATCAGGGAGTACAGAAGACCTTGGAATATTTATGACACTTGGCCAACTGGGTTGGAATGGCACGAGATACAGAACTATACTGCAGAAGCTGTGAAATCTGTCAACGATCTAAGTTGCCTGTGCCATCACATGTTTCTATGATGTATGTACCGATTGGTCACCCTTGGGAAATGTTGGCTGTCGATATCCTTCAAGTCCCCATGTCTATGTATGGTAATCAGTATCTCTTAGTCCTACAAGACTACTTTACTAAGTGGGCAGAAGCAATTCCTATGCCTGATCAAAAGGCAGAACGTAAATTTTAATTGATGTATTCTCACAATATGGGATCCCTGAAATACTTCATTCAGATCAAGGCAGAAACTTCGAAAGCACAATTTTACACAGAGCTCGTACAGCATTTGGTGTCACTAAGTCACATGCCACAGCATACTGTCCGCAAGGAGATGGGATGGTTGAATAGAAGTTTGCTGCAGCTGTTGAGATCATACGTTGACAAGCAGTATGATTGGGAACAACATCTCCCATTACTACTATATGCCTACAGAACAGCAAGCCATTCTTCAACTGGTGTAAACCCCTTTGTGCTAATGATGGGACATGATCCCATCCTGCCACTACTACCCTCTGTATCCACAAGTCTGAACTATGCTTATGACCCACATGGCTATGAAAACTCTTTGAGAGTCAAAATGGCTGACCTGAAAGACCTGGTGAAATGTCACATTGCACAAGAAGCACAAAAACAGAAAAGGTTTAATGATACTAAAACTAAAAACAGATCATTCCAAGCAGGAAACACTCTTTGGTTACATAATCCTACCGCTGGGAAGCTTGATGCAAAATGGGAGGGAGGATGGATTGTGAATGATGTGCTATCCCCTACTAGTATCAGGAACGAGCACCCCAGTACAAGAAGAACAATGGTTGTGCAAATTAACAGGCTTCAACATCGATACTTACGACAAGGTGAGAACAGTGAAAACAAGTGATGCAGGACTGGGAACCACCTGGCATTGAACATTTTATGGTCCCACTCAACATATTCAGCTGCTCATCAAGTGGAAGATCCTAATGCACAGAGACGCTACCCACAAAGGGCTACAAGACCCCCCACATCGTTACTAAGCTTGAGAACAAGCTTGAAGTAGGGTGGGACGAATGTAAATATACGAGGTGGTGGATCGTCTGGCTGTGGTTTCACGCTGCCTGAATCGCGTTGAGGAGGCCAATGTGTGGGGGGGGGGGGGGGGGGGGGGAGAGAGCAGCTTGAACACGCCAGGAAAGAGATCGCAGAAGATGTATTTGCTTCAGGGGTGTGGCCTCTACTGAGTCATTTGGAGGACCCGGAGCTGAGGAGGCTGGCCAAGTCACTACCAGCAACTCAACACTACCAAGAAGTACCTAGGAGCATTTCAACGATGGAGGATCTGGACTGACGCTAGACAGGGTGTCCCAAGTTTTCCAGTTCAGGAGCTACACTTGGTGCTGTACATGCAGCGCCTCAGTGAGTCCACTGGGAGTATAGCTGCAGTAGAGGAGGCAGTGCATGCTCTCTCATGGTTGCATGGGCTGGCAGGTTTGCAGCTATTGGGTGGGTTACCCTCTTAGTTAAGCCCACTTCGGAAGGATTGAAGTGAATGTTGGCTAAGCCCATGTTTGGAAGGAACCTGTGACGGTCGATATGTTGAAGGCCATGGTGGAGGCAGCTGGGCCAGAGCTATCTTTGTCCGAAGTCAGATTGCTGGCTGTTTGTTTGGTGGCATTTGCCGGATTTTTGCGTTGCAATGAGTTAATAAAGTTTAAATGTTCCGATATTACCTTCAATGCTGAAGGCATGGTGATCAATGTGCAGTCCAGTAAGACAAACCAATACCAAGAGGGTGTATCCTTAGTCATTGGACACACTGGATCAGTAACATGCCTGTAAGTATGATGGAAAGAGATTTTCATATGGGGAAGTTAGATCGTACATCCCATGGAATGCTGTTTCGGGCAATAGTACGGACAAAGGAAGGAGAGTTTGCGTAAAGCTGGTGGCCTCAGTTACTCTAGGCTAAGGGAGATATTGCTGGATAAGATAGCGAGATATTGCTGGATAGGATAGCAATGGGTTTGACCCTGCATTGTTTGGTGTGCATATCCTTTGTGCAGGGGGTGCCACAGCGGCAGCCAATGCTGGTGTGCAGGATAGGCTATTTAAGCGGCATGGTTGCTGGAAATCAGAATCTGCCAAAGATGTGTATGTGAAGGATTCAGCCCAGAGACGGCTGGAGGTCTCAAAAAGCCTAGGCATATAACTCGACCCGTTCTTTGTACATGTATGTGGTTGTGTGTTTGTCTGTTGCAGGTGTGCACAATGACACTAAACCTATTTGGTATTGGCTGATTGGTAGTGCTGTACCGGGAGCAGGAGGAGGAGATATACATTTCTGTCGGTTGAACACAGTGAATTAGACAGAAACTATGCTCCCTCCATATGTGATTGGTTGTACAGCACGTGATGGCCACGTGAGGGAAGGTTTAAATAGGTTTGCACAGAAGTTTAGTGCAGTCTATGTGTTGTGCACATGCTGCAAACTTTTGTGTGTTGTGCATTGTGGAGTTATTTTTTATCCAGCAGACAGTTCACTGATGGATCCTTGACAAGATATATAGCGGCAGACCATGAGATGGAGGAAGTGAACGGCTGAACTTGTATTATGGTAGCTAGGGAGCGTGCCATCTGTTTTTCCTGATTAAAGATTTTTCCCCAAAATGTTTTTTTTTTTCCCCTGAGGGTGTGTGGGGTCCACCCCTCTAAATATATGTGTTTGTGTGGCTGGCCCCTGCTCAGTGTGGCTGAATTGCGATTGAGTTTGTTGCAATTTTCGTGTATGTGGTTGTGTGTTTGTTTGTTGCAGGTGCGCACAATGATGCTGAACCTATTTGGTGTTGGTTGATTGGTAGTGCTGTACTGGGGCAGGAAGAGGAAGCGTAAACACTACTGATGTAATGTGACTAACAGAGGTGACAATGTATTCCTATTGTGTGTACTGGCTTCCGCGAATAGTATGACTCTTGGAGCATCACTTTGGGGGGTGCGATGTACCCTTCCTACCAACAACATGCGTTATTGTGCCTTTGTCTTGCATGTGTATATAACATGTTGTATGCGTGTATCTCTTGCAGTCATAGCCCATGCTGCTGCAATTCATGTAGCACAGTGGTGAAAAATTTACATTGTTTTATAGAGTTGTTCTTGAATAACTTATACAGGGTTCCTTGCAATCTTAAAAGCAACACTCATATATTCAAGATCCAAAAATAGTCATAACTAGTTTTTAATAAACATTATAATAATTAGAATAGGTAAGCAATTAAGAGAATAATGCAAAATCTCATACCTTGTCTTCCAATAAGTTTTATAATGAAAATTTATTGAGATTGTTTCTTCATCATGAATGATTTGATTGAAATTTAAATTTCTTATTACCAAATTAAATATTTTGGAGTTTGTATAGTCCACAGATTATGTATAATATTTTGGATGTAATTTAATACTTGGTAATCCATGCAAAGTAGTGAGACACCATTTATGTGTACATTGAAAACTAAGTTCGTAAAAAACCAAACACACGACAAACTGGGATGCGAAATGTATTCACCTCAACTTGTGGTGCTTTGTGAGTTTCATTGGTACAAATTCCCATCTCAAAGCATATCTTGTACGGATCCTGTGTAAAGACACATGATTCTGAGAGTATGAACACCAATCCATAGACATTCAGAATAAACATATAGCTATCTGCAATAGTTGTGCTACATTTACAGGCGAAGAGTTTTGGTAATACATGTATACTGCCGTGCACTACATTACATGATAGAATAGGATGCATTATAATGTCACACATCTAATAATTCGGTTCGTGAAAATGACATGAAACAAGTTTAAGTTGAATTAAAAAATATCTCTACCATAATTTCTGTATGCTTTGCCATTTAGCAATGTTACTAGAAATACCAAATTAAATCAAGACAAATCAAGGTGGAATGACAACATTTAAAACCAATACCGTAAGTGGGTATTGTTCACTGAGTTGATTGTTTGTGGATTTATCAATCTACTTGTTCCCAGTACATAGTTATGTGCAAATTAATAAACTAGTTATATATAATCTGGAATGTAATGCCATTATGAACCAAATGGCATTCCGAGACACCAACCACTATCGCTTGCAAGTGAAATACTCTTGAATTGTGTATACACATCGGTATATGGCACTGTACATTTAACCCACGTGAAGCATCATTCATATAGACACGGTTGTACCTGTACAGTCACTCAAGCCTGCATGTACCGATATTTAAAAATCACAATCATATGTTGTGCGATATACAAGTAACAGATCGCACTTTTGGGATCCCACGTCAGATTTATGTTACCGCATCTATACAGCTAATCTTGCTCCCCACCCTCTGTCATCGGATAAACGTTGCACACCCAAATACTGTTTGGGCACAGTAAGTTGTAGCGGGGTCTCCTGCAAGACTCAACATGTGGCATACTGCAACTTTGGAGGAAACCCGTGAATTGTGAATTCCTATCTCATATTAGCAGATTGACTGCTGAGAAACAGGAATTCTCCAGTAAAACAATGCAGTCCACTAATATGGATGTCCATACTGTCTATGGTACATGTACATACATGTTTTAATTGTGGCAATGTTTCCATTTAGTTGTGCAGAATCATTTTCACAGTTTTGGGACAACATGCATACATTGTTCAGTTGCCGTCATTCACTTCATCAAGTGACCTGAACCCCCCCCCCACTTTCCTCTCTCCAGTTCCCTCCAGGTCCGTTATTTCATCACAGCCATGGCATCAATTCACAACAGAACCATTTGCTACTTACAGTTCTGTACTGAGACATTCATTTGTTGTTAAATGTAATATAATCATTGGCCACTGCAAACCACGTTGCCCCTGGTGACAACATGATAATGGATACCAGCTGAAATGAAAACCCAGTCACACCAGAGGTTTAGCACATGTCTAAGGGCGATCTGCCGTACTGTAATGAGATAACTTGCGGCCAATCAGAACTTTATCATAAAAGGTCATTGCAATGTAATTTCAATTTCGATATTGTTAAGCATTACATGTATGAACGCATTGCTAAGTAGTATCTAACTAAAGCCATGTTCTTTGGCTGCTGTTTTACCAACGTACAATATAGCGCATATAAGGATGTGATTGTATACCACCTATGAGTTCAATAATCCTACCCAGGGTCAACAACGTGAACGGAAGTATGGCCAGGCACCTGATTCTATAGAGCTGCAATTGGTTTCAGTACTGCTAATGGTTTAACAGCCACAGACATATTTTTACGTCAACATTACCCTAAAACTGAGCTGGTAACCCCAGGAATGATGTATAGATACGTCATGGCAACTGGTACCCATAGGCACTAATATTACATTAGGTGGATTTGATGGAATTCATAATGGCCACTTTCAAATCATGATCTTTATCTAAAAATAAAAATAAATAAAAAAACTAACAAAAACTGACCGATCCATTTTGCAGGTAGTTCCACATGGCATCGAAGTTATTGCTCACAAAATTGGTGCACTAGAAAAGCATGTGAAAAATGAAACCAAACGACATGCGACTCACAAATGTAACATTTGTTACCAGGGCACCGAGTTCTCCTCCTATTTGGCGACAGGCGTCTTCAAGTGTTCTCTTGGCTTCTTCCTACACAAAGGTGAACATTTGGTAGCAGTCATGACAAGTATCACAGACGCAGCACCCTTACAATACAACAGAAACATAAATGAACTGAAGATGAGAAAAACAATCAACAATGAAAGCGGATGGAGTAGGTCGGAGAGAGTGGGTATAGTGAAATGGAAAGTGGTAAAGTGATGGGGACATTGAAAGGGAGTGCTGTGAAGATGGAGGAGACAGTGAAGGGATAGTGATGTGAGAATGAAAGTGAATGAGAGTGAAGGGGAGGGAAGAGGGAGAACATTGAAGAAGGAAAGGATGAAATAGCCAGCAAGTGATACATTACTCCATCATACTGTCATCAGCTACATGTACATGCGAATATGCCTTGTTGCAAATGCTACACATGTATGCAATCCAGTCATTTTGATAATAAACAGCGTCTAACATAGTGACAACCACGGAACCACTGAACAACTAACAGTGCAAACACACATTGTTTGACGAAAAACAGGTTTGTAAATGTATACACAAGGGGAAAACAGAGATTTTCCAAAGCATGCCAAACTGCTCCCCAACCCTGTTAATACGCCACAAGGCAACACTGATGACCATCAAATCAACAGTTCACAGATTAAGCCTGCCAAACCACCTCTCTACCATCCACACAGGCTAAACAAATTAAAGTGTAACCATGGATAATACACAGTCAGGGATTGGAACATGCTACATATATTGCCTGCAGGCAGTTAGTATTTGATCGAAAGCCATCTAAACAGGGTTAGGGTTGTGGGCACAACGAAATTGCAGTAATTCATTCCGGCATCCATTTCATGCATTTTGTTTCTAGTTCTGTACTGATTTAATGATAGAACAGACCTATGGATGGTGCACCTTCACGTTAGCTGTTCATGCATTTCCCATCCCTAAAAAAAAAGATTAAAGGGTGGCCGGACACCATCTATAATAACAAATAATTAAGGCAAGAGAGAAAGGTCATTCTTAGAAATGCCAGCTTCTACCGTAGACTGACCGTATTGCAATGTGTGGAGCCTGTTGATACATGTATGTGTTAAACTACCACTTCCAATCCCTTTCACTCTTCCAGTCCTTACAATAGCTTAAAAAACAAATAAGAAAAACTAAGCACCATACCTCGCTTTCGTTATTCTTGGCAACCTCAACGAGCACAGCGACTGTTCCTTCACACAGGACACAGTTAAAATCGTTAGAGCCCTGAGTAGAGAGGGGGAAGACAAGAGAAGTGCAGTTACGCAACATTTTCTTTTTTGCTAAAAGTAATTAGCTGGGTAAAATGCTTGGGACCTAAACGCAGCAAAATCAATAGAGAAACAATGGAGAGTAAGGGTAAAAGCCATAATGCAAAGCTTCAAATTATAGCAACATTCCTTCATCTTCCGTAAAACTAAGTAACAGAATAGCCCTCAGCTGCAGTGCAGAAATCCAGGGTAGTCAGTATCGGGCTCCCTGCTCCATTAAATAAACAATAGCAATAGTCCTGCGTATATGCGCTTGGAGCTAGCATGGGTCCTAACTGGTAGCTCTGACCAGTCCATGGTCCAACAGTACAATATGCCACACCCACATTCTAGTAGTCAGCCCCTCCCTCCAAACAGCCCCCCAAAGCAGTAGCTATAAACAGATAGCAAAAATGGCGAACCTTCCAAGCATTGTCACGGCAATAGTTGAGTTGTCCACACTGAGAGGCAGAGGTGAGGTCATGACACCAGTAGGAGGGTCCCTTCTTGCAATCAGGGCTCAGTTCCCTGGCCCAGACTGCACGTGCATATGTGTGTTGTTGAGTTGCATGCCGTGCAAATGAATGTGTGCATGTGCATGTTTGTTTGTATGCGCATGTGTGTATGTGTGTGTGTGTGTGTGTGTGTGTGTGTGTGTGTGTGTGTGTGTGTGTGTGTGTGTGTGTGTGTGTGTGTGTGTGTGTGTGTGTGTGTGTGAAATATGCAACCATCAAAGCAACTAGAATATTACAAGATTACAAGACACACAGGGCTTCATGGAAATATCCACACAGAGAATTGCAAATCTCATAGGCGCGCTTGCACAATGAGTGATTGTATTTGCCAGGCAGCACTACTTTCAATCACGATATTAGTCAACTGACGTTGTATCATATCTAGAGACTATTGATGTGAAAGCCATACTCACTTTCACTTCTATCTACAACAAAAGTTAACATTTTGGGTCATGGCCGACAGCGTTCAGAATTTTTACGTGATATACAAGAAGTAAGCAGAAATAAAAGAGCGGTGTGATACGCTATAGGCACCAAATGTGCATTACAGCATATGAAAAAAAAATAATTTTAATTGTCTTCGAATCGTACGCAAAGCAAATGCTTTTTAAGAGTCGCCAAGCAGCGAAATACCTACCCTACCTGACAGTACTTCGGTTCCACATAGGAGTCGCGCTTACGATCCTTAAACTCAGCATGTGCTCTGACGAGAGTCCATAAAAGGGTTGTCACGCGGTCACGAATAATCTACGTGTTCTAAAAAATCCACCCCCCTCTGGAAACACGATGCACAGCTCAACAAAGGTTTTTATAGTGCTTACTAAAACACGCGGGTTCTTGCTGGTGAATGCAAACATATGCGAATGAACGGCGCACACAGGTTGTAAATCTACAGAACACGTCCCTGCATTCATGCATGTACACTTTACAGCCACCACTTTTGATTGCACTAAATACAAGGTTTTGCTTGCCACAGAATATTTCACGTACCGACGCTCCAGCAACAAAAGAGCAAAACGCAAAGCCTCGCAGCCATTTCCAACCCGGCAGTTTATGGTACAATAGGTTACGGACTGTAACCAAGAATTTACTAAGTCGAAATGAACTACGGAATTAATGTGATTATTAATACGTAACTAAAAAATTACTACATTTATATGGTCATTGATAACACAAGAGATGTGATCATATTAACATAACATTAAGTGAATGACACCATTGTTACACATTGTCTTCAATTGCTGACGTATCTTCTACCACAGCTTCATTGATAGTACTGGCGAGGTTATTGGGTGTGTCATAGTGAAGCACAAAAGGGTCTCCAATGTGATCATAATTGTTTGCTGAAGGATTTCTGTTTGATGAGTCGACAGCAGCGGCAGCAATAATACAGGTCTCATAACCTTTTGAGGAACTTCCAATGGGTTCATAATTGCTCATGGAGGTGTTGTTACCTGTTGCCATGCATATTCCATTGGCATCTACATCCTTGTGGTTGCTCACAGGATTATCGTTGACAGTTGCATAGTCTGCATCAGCAGATGTGTTGATAGGACCCATTTGAAACTCATTTACTCTATCATACTGAACTTGTTCAATATTCTCTTTGCTATAAATCGGATTACTGAAAGGTAAAAAAAGTCTACAGTTTGATTTAGCCTATGTTTCTCTCTGCATAAATAGCAGTCACATGCATAAATAAAACGCATCTTTAGAAACGTATGCATGTTTTTTACCTCCATATTTCAACATTCATAGCAAAACAATAAACTGCACATTAAAAAAAATCTGGCTTACTTACATTTTATGGAATGTGACTACATGTCATATATGCATTGTATTCGTACCTGAAAGTTGCTTTCTTCATCTTTCTATTTGCCCAGATAGCAAGTATTACCAATAGAATGATTACTAAAGCTACAATGAATGCAATTATTGCACCAACACTTATTCCAACTTGTGTTGTCAGAGTCAGTGCTGCATTCTTTATTGTCGTTTGGCAAGCTCCACCATCTAATGACTGGATTATCACTTCGCAATTTTTATCTGCCAATAATATTCTTCCTTGAACATCCAGGGTTGAGTTTTGTGAAGACACCCAGTTTTGAAATAATGTGACCAGCTTGGTTTCAGAACTACCTCTGAGCGTTATGCTAACACTATCAAAGCAGTATATCTTTGGGTTATAGATAGTAAATCCACAAGAACAGAATGCATTAACATTAGCATCCACCAACTGTGTAATTAATTTAGTGTTTCCATTGTCAAGCTGTTGGGAAAAATAGGCAATGAATCAGAATTGATTGCTCACAGTATGTCTATTGGTACTGAGATCTATGCTGCCTGACACATGTGCATAGAATTGACACAATAACATATTAGGCTGCATTTTAAGTGAATTTCCCTACAATTGTGCATATATAGCAAATAATTATCTTTCATGCAGAGAACATTACAATTATGTTGAGGCAACATATGGTTCCAGAAGGATAATAAATATATTTTATATCAGGTATGTGTAGAGAATAATTATGCACATAAATGGTACAGGTGGCCTAGAGTATGATCCTACCGTCCAATAGTTGCAGTCATCAACTTCAGTTAATCGCAGTTGAATAAGCGTTGTAGGACCTATGCAGGTAGTTGGGAGAGATGCAAAAAGATTTATTAATAATGCAGCTGGTTTCACCATATCATAAGAACAAATAAAAAGGATTTATACAGTAATGCAAAAAAACTACTAACAACCAAGCCACCAATGAATTTCTCATCTATTAATGGAGATGCGTATGACAGTATTACTGCCACATAATAATTGAGCGTATAACAACTTTTCATTTGATCAAATGAATATCAATTATTGCAACTACAGATATCATATCTACATTAGTGGGTTGTATGAAGGACTAGTTTGATAGGCATATACTGTCCAATTGAGAGATTAAATATATAGTAAAATATAGTAAAGAGTTTCCTCCACAACTACAATCCCAACAAAGACAGGACACGTAGACCCATACAGTGTGTATTCTGCTATTTTCTTAGAACATCAGGTAAATACTGTTATATAATCACCCATTTTTCCTCCTCATTATGCATAACTTATGTTAAAAGAAGATTGTAAAGGAAATGAATTTAAAAATGATTGGTTTCAGCTCTAGATGTGCTTTATGTAAATTTTAACGTGCACCAACTTGATTTATAAAATGGAAGGCCGTGCATGAGGACAAAATATTTCTTAAACTCACTTGGCACCGATTTTATAAATGTATAATATTACTTTTTATGTTGCAATAAAATGTGTAAAATGAATGAAAAAAAAACTTCAAGCTGGGGAATCAAAATATCCATGATTAAACGTAAACCAGGAGCAAATTTATTAGCGCTTGCCATCTGCTTATGCAAAAACATCTTGGGGGGAGGGGGGGGGGAGGGCATTGTGTCCAGAACTTGCATCACTCATGTTTAATAGTGAATGCTGGTGCAAAATAAAAAGGAGATACTTCATTTTCATCTAAGAAGATGAATCTTACAGTGTCCAACCAATACCCTCTCAAGTGAGAGGAATCAAGTAAACTAAACAATATTAATTTGGAGGTAGAATGCAAAACACAAGAAAACAAGGTACATTGTGGCTTTGATGTGATGCTACAGCTAAACAGCTCTACATTTTGCCAATCTGTATCTGCAAATTTTAGGACTGTTCATTGTAGCATCCTATCATACCCCACTGTTTACAATTCAAGACTTACCATTGCATATTTTGCCATCAGCGTTCAATATGTAACCAGTCGTGCAAAGGCATGCATAACTTCCATCAGTATTGGAACAGATCTGGGAACAATTTCCATTGTTGATCGCACATTCATTTGAATCTGTAAGGACAATTTATATTTCCAAACTCAATTTTAGCATGTATGTTCACATACCCACACAAGTAAGATTATCAGCATTTAGTGAATAACCAGTTCCACACGAGCAGAGAAAGCTTCCATTGGTATTACTACACATCTGTGTGCAACCTCCATTGTTGACAGTACATTCATTTATATCTTGAGGGAGAAAACTTCTCAGTAGTATTGTAGCACATCAGAATTAGAACAGCATACCACTGCATGTTTTGTTGTCAGGGTTCAGGCGATAACCGGTCCAACAATTGCAGTAATAGCTTCCATCAATATTGTTACACAACTGGGAGCAGTTTCCCATATTGCCAGCACATTCGTTAATGTCTAAAATTTCTCGTTTGTTATGATTCATAATAATTATGCATGTTTCTTACCAGTGCAAGTCTTGGGATCAGGGTTCAGCGCATAGCCAGTCATGCAGGAACATTTGGCACTTCCAGGTGTGTTGGTACAAATTTGAGAGCAGTTTCCATTGAGTATTGCACACTCATTGATGTCTATTTTTTCCAAATATACATTAAGGAATCATATTATGCTAAAAACCTGCCTAGAGTTCCAAAACATTATTTTCTTACCCATACATGTCTGGTTATCTGCATTTAACATATAACCTGCTGTGCACGAACAGTAATAACTTCCAGGGGTGTTGGTACAGATTTGAGAACAGTTTCCATTAATGTATAAGCACTCATTGACATCTGTGTGAAAATAAAATAAAAACTGTTGATGCACTTCTCATTCATTGTAGTTAGAATATGATTAATTAATTGATTATTGTAAAAAGTATTCGTCTTTGAAATCTAATGTTCACATGATTAAACACCATCACCTCAGCAGTCTTTTGTCCCTTACCGGATGTGCAAGTTTGAACTTCATTTCCTTTGTACATCACTTTCCTTCGATTTGCATCGCTGTTAAGGTTTTCCAGACATCCCACTCTGTAACCTGCTAGTCCATAATCCAGGTTCCAACATAATCTGTATGCGCAGTTTCCAGCTGCCTGTCCAGCATCACAATTAAATATGTTCACACTAGATACTCCAGAAAATCCAAAACCATATAATGGATAGTTATACCAGTACACCCCTCCATATTTGTCTAGGTAAGCAATGGTGGTGGATGATGTTGTAGTGTACACAGCCGACGAGTATCCAAATGCTCCAAGTACAATGGTGGTAGAAGTGCTGCTGTTCTTGGCTCCAACAAAGACCCAAGTTGATCCTTTACATGCAGCCAGTTCAGCAGATGTTGTAATGTGAGAGTATGGCTGATCGTAGCATTTAGTGTACCCACTGAGGTTGAGGGATAGCTCATTATAGTTGTATAGAACGCCACAGACAGCTGCCAAAATAAAATGAAAACAACTAAGCAATTGCATGGTTATAGGCAAACAAATATTTGGGTTCCAGTGTGAAGAATCAATAACATTATATGCTATGCTGCATGCTGTATTCAATATGTTTTTAAATTACAATTAATGTTAATAGGTTTAGGAGCACTAATAAACGTACATTACTCATGCAACCTTGCAAAAATGTTGATTACTTTACCACAAAATCTTGCAGAACGGGATTAGTAGTCAATAGTACAGATTATTAGGCAACAATTATTGACATGGCATACGTGAACATGTTCTATTATCAGTGTTGAGGTTGAAACCATTTCTACATGCACACACAAAGCTTCCATTGGTGTTTGTACAGTTTTGTGCACATCCACCATTACGTATAATGCATTCATTGATATCTGAAAGTAGAGAACAGAATATTTAGTCATCAATTGCGGGTAATTGAAGGCAGAAACACTGGTGCTTACCAAAACAGGTACGATTGTTGGGATGAAGTGCATAACCACGTGTGCAAGAACAAATATAGCTTCCATTTGTGTTGACACAGGTTTGTGAGCAGTTTCCATTGTTTGTTGCACACTCATTGATATCTGTCGTGGTGACCATTCATTTTAATGATGTGTAATCAATAATCAGACTTACCACCCACCTCTACATGTAATGTTATTTGAGTTCAGCAAGTAACCACTTGCACAAGAGCAATAGTAGCTTCCAATCGTATTAGTGCACAGCTGTGAGCAATTTCCATTATTGACTTCACATTCATTTATGTCTGAAATAAAGTTTCATGGCAGTCAAAACTTGAAGCAGCAAATACATTATAATCAACAAACCGGTGCATGTCAATTTATCACTGTTCAGCTGATATCCAGTAGAGCAGGCACATATTGAACTTCCAAGTGTGCCGATGCATATTTGAGTGCAGTTGCCATTATTTGTAGCACAAGGAGTGTGATCTATTTTCATGACGCAAATCAATTATGAGCACTCAAATCATGTGCAGAGAGGATCTACTTACCATCACATGTCTTGTTGTCAGTGTTCAAGGCATAGCCACTGTTGCATGAGCATATGAAGCTCCCATTGGTATTGGCACAGTTCTGGGCGCATCCTCCATTATTGGTGAGGCACTCATTGATATCTGGGAATCTTGTTAGTTATTTTACAATCCATTATGCACAGACCTACATGGACTCACCTGTACATTTTCTGCTATCAGCTGTTAATGCATAACCACTTTGACAAGAGCATGTGTAGCTTCCATTGGTGTTAGTGCACATTTGAGAGCAGTTTCCATTAGCAGCCATACATTCATTTGTATCTGGACAAAAGTTTGTAAACCACATGCTGAATTATTGCTTAGAGCTCTAAATATTTTCTTTACCTGCACATGTTTGGTTATCTGCATTTAACACATAACCTGTCATGCATAAGCAGTAATAACTTCTAATGGTATTGATGCAGATTTGAGAACAGTTTCCTTTATTGAATAAGCACTCATTGACATCTGTGTAAATAATAATAATAATAATAATAATAATAATGCATTTTGGATGCATTGGTTCATAATCAGAAAACGCACAAGGTTTTCAAATTGAGTTAATCAAAAGAATTATAGTAATAAAATATAATGTTTCACTGTCAGACACACTGACTATGATCATGAACCAATTCTTGTTCATGCCTAACGGTTTTGATTAAATGCTATTTACTCAGCAGTCTTTGTACTTTACCTGGAATGCATGAATACACTTGATCTCCTTTATACATCACTTTCCTTCGATTTGCATCACTGTTCAGGTTTTGCAGACATCCCACTCTGTAACCTGCTAGTCCATAATCAATGTTCCAACATAATCTGTATGCACAGTTTCCAGCTGCCTGTCCAGCATCACAATTAAATATGTTCACACTAGATACTCCAGAAAATCCAAAACCATAAGTTGGATAGTTATACCAATATGCCCCTCCATATTTGTCTAGGTAAGCAGTGGTGGTAGATGATGTTGTAGTGTACACAACCGATGAATATCCAAATGCTCCAAGTACAATAGTGGTAGAATTGCTGCTGTTCTTGGCTCCAACAAAAACCCAATTGGTTCCAGCACATGCAGCCAACTCATCAGATGTTGTGACGTGAGAGTATGGCTGATCGTAGCATTTAGAGTAACCACTCAAATACAGAGTTGGTTCATCGTAGTTATACAATACACCACAACCTAAAGAGGAAAGAAGGCTCAAGATTTAGCTGCATAATCAGCTTTTTTGGTTCATAAATCAAGTATCATAAACTAGTACATTATTCAACTAAACATCACATTTAGTGCAGCATAGCTAGAAAACCTGCATTTTATGCAAGCAGTTTCATGTAGAGATGAGAAACGTAAAATTATTGCAATGAATGACCAAATCAGAAGTGGAAATTAAGGGGAAAAACTTCAAAAATGTTACTTTTAACTGAGACTTCATTACGATTTAACTTAAATGCAATATGAAATTTCAGTGGTACAAAATTTCTAGCAAATTCCTCATGATGCAGGGTATGACCCAGCTTGAAATTTGCCTTTTGGGTAACCGAATTGAAATTACAAGGTTCTGAATTGCAACTGCCAGGTGGAAAATTCATGCAGCCTTTAAATATGTGGCACTAATACCCATAGTGGCCTTAATATGTTCAAATGATTGAAATGCTACTTGGATTAATCAATGATTGCTCAAATGTCAGTAAACCAAATATAGTCTGGTATAAGGGTGTGGCTAGCCAAGGATTGATATTATAAAACGAAACATTTGAGCATCATCACAGTTGAATACTACTTTATTGATCTGTTCCATATATTATCTCGATTCACATGTGTGCTGTACTTATTCCTGCCAATTGTTTTTTTTTGTTTTTTGTTTTCTTTTGGCGAAATCATCTTTGATCTTCATTACCTGAGCACTGAACACTGGCATCATCAGCATGTGTGCAGCTGGTCACGCCAATACCAGAGTTAGGGCAGTTCAGTAGACTGGTCTCTGTGCCCAAGCAATTTACATTATCAAGCAGAAACGAAACATTCCCTTGTCCATAGTAGGCATTAGATAGAGCAGTACCAGCTGTGCAAAAATGGTCAGTTCATTAACACAGTGTTTCAATTGGCTGAATGAATTTTCATACCTGTATATCCCAATTGCCTACACACAACCTGTGCATCTTGGTTACCCCACATGTTGTCACAGACTGTTCCCCATGAATTGTTGTAGCACACTTCAACTCTGCCGTTTGCAGCAGATGTTCCACCTTGCAAACGAGCTGCTCCATCGCTGCAAACTATCATTGCAATGGATTAATAGATTTATACAAAATTCTGTCAGTACTCATGCACAATGGATATGACAAGATGTACTCTTATATATCTGACCATTTTACATTTTACATTGTATGTACCACATTCTTTTTAGCATCAGATAGAATTCAAATTAGATAGCGTTGCAGCTGTGGTGGGCTTAAAATCTAACTCACAGCTAATGTTTCAAGCACATTGTGATCTTCAAATCGAATGTTGATCCTAGTATTTTGATGATTTACATTTCTACTGATGGTCTCAGTTTTGCTATGCATTCATCAAATTTCAAAACAGCCCTACAGAAACGTGTGTTTAGATTCTTCATAGATCATTTTTGAAGAAAACCAAACAAAAAAAAAACCTTTACCTACCAATGTATAAATTTAAATTTTATAAAGCATGGGAGATAAATCTTTGAATAGATGTCACTATTTGTGACAAAGGATCCTACAAATGTACCCTAGGCATGAGAGCAAGTATGTTAACATGTCAACACATACCTGATATGCAGCTATAAACTTGGTCCCCTTTGTACATCACTTTCCTCCAAGTTGGGTCCGTGTTTAGGTTTTCAAGGCATCCTACTCTGTAACCTCCTATTGAGAAATCCAGGTTCCAACACAATCTGTACGCACAGTCACCAGCTGGCTGGGCATAGTCACAGTCATATATGTGCACTGCAGATACTCCAGAAAATCCAAAACCGTAAGCAGGATATTTGTACCAATATGCCCCTCCTGGATCACTGTTTGCAGTTGTGGTAGATGAAGTTACTTTGTAGACATTTGATGACAGTCCAAATGCTCCAAGAGCAATTTTTGTTGTAGAACTATTGGATTTTGCTCCAACAAATACCACATTTGTTCCACTGCAAGCTGCCAATTCAGTTGATGTGGTTACATGAGAGTATGGCTGATCATAACACTTAATGAAACCATTCTGGATCAGACTGGGCTCATCACGATTGTACAGAATGCCACAGGGAAGGATACCTGCAATAAAAATGTTATATTTTAACAGCAGTACTGTATGCATGCATGAGCTTGTTATCATTATATGGACTGATAGACATAATTATCCACCACACTATCTCAGTGTTAAAGCAAAGACATTGGATTCAAAAATGATATGCTGATTACCCTAATACTGTAAGGTAGCCGTGCTGGTTCATTCTAAAACTTTAACTATTTAGTATGCATTTGTAGCAAGAAGCCAAAGCCTCACCTGTCTGAGCCAATGCACTGTGAACCAGACCTAGATGTTTCAGAGTGAGAACACAGATATATGTAATGCAGTATACATGTATAGTACAACATAATTGACATGGGCCACAAGAATGACATTTGCTTGAAAACATACACTTAGAGTGCATGCGTTGTAAAAAGCTATCTGTCAACTGTGCAGGTTCCATGCTCATAATCGTCTACAGGTATATGTGTTCACACTTTACTGCGCAAAAACGATACGGGCATGCGTACATTCTACATGCAACCTTCGTGCATAGACTCGTCATGAATCGGGTCTTTCCCCTAAGCAATTGCGTGTGCGAGATTCTTCGTGCAATTGGTTCTTTTTCACTCTTTGATACAGTATAGAGCGCGAGAAAAAAATTAATCGTCTCCATCATCAGTACTTGAAACCATTTTAACTAAAACGAATGAGTACCTACATATATGTATATGAAAACTCTTACACTTACAAAGGATCAGTGAAGCAAAAATTGCATGAACACCCATCCGAATGACTCGAGGGATCGCGGTATCTTGGTTGGAGAGCTAGTAGCTGGCCTGGTTGTAAGAATGCACACACAACAACTCCAGCAAATCTATTCATTCATCCATAGCGTACACATCATCACCATTCTAGGCATGTAATGAATATTCATTCTACAAAAGGGCATTCGATTTTGAATAACGTTTGCACTCTAGTCACGGAGAGATAGTTTATTTCTGGCAGTGATCGTTGCAGCGAAAAGGGATCGGCCAAACGTATATGTTTTTATTTTTCAAGATTTCAATTATCGCTCTACGCAGCGATTAGAGCAGACTATCTGCACGGAGTTGTAAGACACTGAATGGTACATTTCAATGCATGCTTCTAATTGCTTGTAAGTGGAATTTCTCAGGACCCACGCTAGTGGGTTCTATTATACTTCTATAAGGATTGGCTCCGTGGCGTGGTTTTCGATCGAGCGTTTTACAACGATAGCGAAGCGTTGTCTCCACTCGCCCTCTGAAATCAGAGATGATCTATATTTTATCTCTGCTGAAATACACGTAAGCTTCGTTAAACAATGCCGTTTTCGTGGAGCGGCATGTCGGCCGTCCAATATCCGTCATTTGATATTTCTCCTCTTTTGTTCATCACTTGTAAGTCGCGCTAATATAATATTATCGCGTGAAGACGAAATAAATATCAACTGGTAGAATTACAGGTGTTTTTCATCAAATAAAATGTAAATAGCCTGTTAAGATATTGTCATGCGTGGGCGTAATTTTGTAACCCCTAATCCACTTAACTTGTTATGCACTTCTGTAGCGAAAAAAAAAACCCTCTTTCTACTTAGGAGAATCGATTCCTGTCCATACATATTTATAGCAGGTGCAAATTCATATTCACCATATCCAGAAATGAAGTCAGAAGTAATTCATTCGCGGTTTGCGAATCAACGAATATTCCCGTATATCTTCCCGTAGACATGTATGGGGTACTTCAATACCAAGCACGCCAGATTTTGCCATGAGGGATTGTTAGTACACTACATTTGCCAAGATTTTTAGTGGATGTATACCATACATTGAGGACAATCCTAGGGAAGCGACGTCTTAAATAGGAATAATACGGCGACCCCACTAAAAATCTTGGCAAATGCAGTGTACTAACAATCCCTCATGGCAAATGCTGAGAAAAATCTGGCGTGCTTGGTATTGAAGTACCCCATACATGTCTACGGGAAGATATACGGGAATATTCGTTGATTCGCAAACCGCAAATTAATTACTTCTGACGTTTGGTTTTGTCTTGATTTTAGTTAAAGAATGGTTAATGGAATAATTTTTCGAAGTACATATATCATAATCAGACCTGCTTATAGTACATCATCGAGTTGGTTAAAATTCAAATTGAATTAAAAAGGCTAGATGACCGCCTATGTATGGGCCATTTCTGGATATGCTGCCTACATTTGCAAATAGAGAAGCATATGTACCACACTTTCCCTCCATATATGTTTACAGAAGCAACTGTTCAGAATCATCAACCCCAAGCTTCTCTAGATACTAGAAAATTATGACCTGAACAACAGTACATGAAGTATTGAAAAGATCATTAACGGTCTGAACAATGCAGTCGAGGAAGGAGGTCGTATACTTTTCTTCCCTGCCTTGTTGTGGACTACTACTATTAACCGATTATACGCGGAATTGAATGTTTGATATTTTGATCATTTTTCACGCATGGTATCAGAATACGTCCGAATGCATGGCGTGGAATATTTCATAGAGAATTTAGCCTGTTTTTTGTGATCTTGTGAGGATTCGTTTTGCGACGTGAGCCAGATGATCATTATAGTATGGTCTCTGATTGAGCTACATGTTTACATATATATGTTGTTATGTATGCAGCTAGTAGCGCGTCGCTGTACGCTGAGTGGACTTAGTGTTGTGTGGGTGCATACATGGTTGTACGCTGAGTGTACTTAGGAATATGTTGGTAACAACGGCTGTAAGCTGAGTGTACTTAGTGATGTGTTGATAGCCATGTATGTGCGCGGAGTGTGCAGTGTTTAAGCTGTAGGTTTGAAGACCTTATCATGCGCTGTGTTCCTCCCTTACATGAAGGTAATATTATTATACCCTAATCACTCGTTTACGGCTGTCTATACGCATTACCCACTGGCAATGTGGTGGAGTACATGCTATACGGCCGGTAAATTTGCGTATAATCGGTTAATAGTACTGGCATGGATTGAAACAAATCCTGTGAATGGTGTTTTGACAAGAGAAGTGGACAGTCTGCTGACAGTCACTAGGAAGTTGGTGGCATCCACAGAGAGGGTGGAAAGGTCTTGCAGAACACCACAATGCTTGGAAGGATGGAGCAGGAAATATATCTTGCTGTTTTTTTAAATCAGATTTCAACCTTTCCTAGCACTACGGAATGCGGAGCAGTGTAGGAGGTCCTTCGCCTTCTGACTACAATAGGTTCAACAGGTTAGGGCATTCAACAAGAACAGGAATCTGTGCCCATGATCTCACTCTTGAGAACACTATTACTCTGCAGCATCGCACGTACTGCAGTGAACGAGTAAAATGCCACAATGATGGTATGTGCCAGGACCAGGGGCGTGGCACCGAGTCCTCGGTATAATAAGTGTCCAGTATATCCTTTGGTTCTCAAAGTAATGCACTCACTTTCTGGAATTTCCTTGCAATTTGTGTCATCAACAAGAGATCTTTGTGTGTGTTTGACTTCTGATCTCAAACCAAGTTCACACTGTTCCAGTATTGCCACCATTACTTTTAATTAACAGGAGCTCTCTCTTATTAAAAGGTTTCCATTTCACACATGTGGCTCTCCTTGTGAGTTTAAGACTGATGTATGTGGATCCACTTCTAGAAAGTAGTACGAAAGTTTGGAACCCGTGGCTCCAAAAAGATATTCAATGCATCGAACGGGTCCAGCGATACTTTACTTGAGAAAACTTCTTGCTTGAACAGTTTTCTACTAAGTACAGTATGTGTAGCTCATGCAAATTCTGAATATAGAGATGTGTCTTAGTAGCTGTCAACTGCCAGATACCCATGCTAGAGTGCAGTCGCAGTGATGTAAGAGATGGTGTTGGATGAGAGTACTTGTCATGTAAAACACATGCCAAGTGCACATATGGTCGAGGCACGGTCCTGTATATCGAGTGTTCGAAACTGTTTGTTTAAAGGGTACATCCCTATCACTACCCTTTTCAAAAGGTAGGTCATGATCTTAATGTACATGTAGGGTCCCTGAGCCTCGGGTCTCCGATAATTTTTACGATTTTCGATTTATAGATATCTTGAAGTTGTTGATGAAGTGTCAGCTAGGCCTAGTAAGAAATGTCTTCTTACAATCGCATCAGAGACTGAGGATAAACAAGCAGATGACAACATGAAATGCTTCACAGTAGGTGATCCTGACTTGGAAGTTGATACAACTCAAGTACATGTATGTGAAGCTGGCTAGTCATATAAACCTGTCCCTTCCAATATCTATGAGCCTGGTCCTTCACATGCCACTAGTTAGTTATGAGGCTGGTCCTTCACATGCCACTAATTATTAGGCTGGTCCTTCACGTGCCACTAGTTATGAGGCTGGTCCTTCACATGCCACTAGTTATGAGGCTGTTCCTTCACGTGCCACTACCGGGTGTCCACGAAAGAACTTGAACGGGAATAACATTTGATAGATTGCGTTCTTTCGTGGACACCCGGTATTCTGAACTCACTGTACATTATAGCAAAAGAATTGCAGTTGATTAAGTATGCCATATACTTCTGTGCAGGAACATCCAAGAAGACTTTTCCAATCATCTTTGTTTAGTGATGATTGACAGGGTCTGCTCATGCCATCCACCCCTGTTAGTAAACAGTGTACCCTGCAGTGCATGTGGTGTAATGCAATAGATAGGTTCACATGCATGATCTTTATACTAATTTGCAATTGATCTGTTCGAACTAATAACTACATGTATTGATGATGTTATGGCATACAATCTATATTCAAGCACAGAAAGTGTTCATAATCTGTTGCTTTCTGAACTCAGATTAGTAATAAAGCGTTGGCTTCTAGGCTCCGCCCCAGACCTCAATTGGGGAGCTTACAGCATTACCCCATACCCCCTAGCTAAAGATGGAACACAGCCTGCCAAAAAGGTCACCAAGAAACTTGGACTTTGGAGTGTTGGTCATGATGCTTCACGCCTAGCCAAAATTGAGAAAGCATTATATGGTACCAACGATTCTACAGCAGGGGGAGGGGGGGGAGGGGTGCAAACCAATTATTTATTGTTTATCTCTTCTTTTTTTTTTTCAATTTTTGGTGTTTAAAAAGGAAACATATTATTCCTCATTTATGACCAAAATTTATTTATTTATTTAAACACTAGATAGGTAAAAGGCATGCACAATGGCAGTTTAGGACCTGTACAAAATTGCCCTAGCATTGGCCCTCAAAATGCTCAGCCTTGATACAGTTCATAGGTGGCTTGTAAACGATAGATGGCAAGCAAGCCTTGATTCCAAACTAGATAAACACTGCTGTGCATCCCTGCCCCATGCTCCATATGAATCTACAACAAGAGAAATGCAAACCCACCCAAACTCTGCACACTTGATATCATTGGTGTGTGCTTCCTCAGCTCAGCTGATTGTTTTTGGTATTACGACGGCTGCTGACATACCTGCGATCGACGATGAGCGAATAATGGTTAAATAGCTGTCTTCTGGTACATGTCCATAAGAATATTGCTGATTCGTCAGATTCTTGTGACATAGCCAAAGATTTTATCCATGTCAATTCCAAATGAAGAACTATTCCAGCTAAGCAATGCATGAGTTACACATGATGAAAAGAAGGAGAAGCAAAAAGAGGAGGAAAATCATACATTGAAGTCCGACCTTCCTATGTAGGGCTGGGACCGTGGGCATGATTTTCATAAAAATGATAGCAAAGCATTGCCTCCACTCTCCCGCTAGCATTAATTTATCAAGACATGATATACAATGTGCACTTTTTGAGCAATGCCATTTTCGTGATAGTGGGTCTTGATTTATATATTGTGTTGTTTTGTCTGTTTGTTTGTCTGTTTGCTTTTCTTCATATGTTTGTCCTGTGGATTTGGAATAATTATGCATGTAGCCAAAATGACGAATAAAAGATAAGCTCATATAATTATTGTATACATCATATGCAAACAAATATCTTAATTTGCACTGAGATTTAACTTTCATTTTACTTTCTACATGACAATTCAAAGATAACAAAGTATTCTTGTTCATATTAAGTTAAGCAGAATGCAGTAAGTCCACAACAAGCATAGTTACATTATATCTTCCTTCACCAAATCGCCAATACCCTGGATGCCTTGTGTATCTTCAGCTCCATTCATTTCAAAATCTGACAATGATATCGGCTCTTCATTTCTGTATTGTATGTGTTTGTTTATCTCCCATCGTATCAAAATCAGACCATGTTATTGGGTATTTCACAAGCGGAGGATTGGGAATCGTGTAATAAAGATCATTGTCTGGGGCAAGACCACTGAGGGGATTTGCCGCTTCATACATAGGATTTCTGTCTTAGGTTTGGGAGGTAGGGAGTAGAATTTATTTGTAAATACATGGCATAGCATACAATTCAATGTACATCTGTATATTGTATTGAATCATATCAGTATATCAAATACAGATGATGTGTACAGCAGTATGCTTATGTATCATCTCCTTTACCCTTCTTCATATTATTAATATGCACATGGATAGACTGTAATAACACAACTGTACATTTCCAAAAACAATTCTGTTAATAATGACATTTGTGCTGACAGCAAATTTATATAATTATAAATAAGCTCCTCATGCCACATCCTGGCTATCAGTTATTCCTTCCACATCCCAAGGTCTACATCTTGACCCCATTGAATTCAGGGTAGCTGTCAAGTGGTGGCTGGGCCTAGATACCTCCCAGGGCTCTCAGTGTGCCTTCTGCCCTGCCCACAGTCTGGACCCTCTCGGACACCACGCTTTAACATGCAAATGTGGGGGTGATGTTGTATTACGCCATAATGCACTCAGGGACACTTTAGTGCACTTCCTTCACCGTGCGCATGCTTCTGTCCAAGTTGAAGTTGGCGCTGGGCTCTTTCCCGACCATTCGCAGTCAAGACCTGCCGATATTCTGTTACAGAATTGGAACCTTGGGAGGCCCGTTGCCCTGGACATCTCCGTTGTCTCACCGCTAAACCCTTCAACTTTAGCTGAAGCGGGAGCAACGTTTGGTGCAGTCCTTGAGGCAACGGAGAGCAGGAAACACCAGGCCAACGATGAAAAGTGTTCAGCTCTAGGGTGGGTCTCAACCCCTCTAGCAGTTGATTCCTATGGGGCTTGGGGTAAAGAGGCTTCATTGTTTTTAGCACAAGTTGCTGCTCGGCTTGCAATCCACAAGTCCCTTCCAAAGTCACAGGCTTCTTTCGACCTGTTCTCCAACTTAAGCATTTGCTTAATTAGAGCAAATGCCAGAGCCATTCTCCGAAGAGTGTAGAACCGTACCTGTCTACTTTGAGTATGAATAATGATATAGTTCTGTATGTGCATATCAAAAATAATTATTTTATATAGGAATATTGCCGCGAAAAGGGGACCGAACATACATATTATAACATTTCCAGTAAAAGCAATATAAATGTAATGCTTGTGTTGAAATGTATGGTCAATAAAAAATTCAGTGCCTCACAACTCCCCGGCAGATAGTCCAATTCTTAATGCATAAGAGTCACTTTGTAGGACATTTCAGATTTCTAGAATATCCACACAAAATATTGAAATAACATACGTTTGGTCCCTTTTCATTTCAACAATCCATATAATACCAATTCTGATAGTAAACATGTCATACCTGATAGTGTTCTTCTTCCCATTCCTTCGTCTCACTGCAGCAGCAATCAACAGAATACAAATAATAGCAGAGATGACCAAAAAAAAGCTAGTGCCAAGTGTAGCTCCAATTGCAACCGTGGTATGTGATGGTGATGATTGCTGAGCATTTGTGACACTGCCAGTGCAGCCAGGTACATCCAAAGAGCCTATTTGCAATTTTTATCCACTGTTAATAAATTCCCCTGGGTCTGGACTGTTGCCCCCTTGTTCACTACCCACTCTTGTAATTTTGCAGCCAGTTTTGAATCTGAGCTTCCTCTAAGAGTAATGCTGAAATTATCAAAGCAATAGAGTCCTGCAGACTGAATAGTGAATCCACAGAAGTTGCAGAAACTGTCCACGCACAGTGGTTTAAAACCATAGGTGATGATGACATTTTTGAACCATTAAAAAATATATATATCATTCGTTCACTATATAGATATGATGTAATCTGATGTTAATAAACTGGTGCTAGTAATAACTATTACACTTTGTAAATCAAACCATCAAAATCAAGATTTGCATAACAGGCCTTATATTACACAGGTATACCTTTGTATTAAAATTAAATGCCTAGTTATGTAGCCTTAATTAGTATTGATACTCTTCCAAAAGAAAATTAATTAACTATTTAATATCATTTAACACAAATCAAGCCAAATATATCAAGATTCAATACATCATCATTATATACATTTTGAGATAGAAGAGGTCAGATTAAGCTAGAAGAGTTACAAGCACTATCATGTACATTTTGTAGAGCAGCTCCTTCAGTAAAAACACATGCTAAAAGATGATTTTCCATTGACAAGCACCCACTGATAGCAGCATGTCTTTGGGGACAGGAGCAAATGTTGTGCTGTCCACTGCAAAATGTGCATTTTACTATGGCTCTAAAGCCTCTCACTATTGGATCTGATTTGACCCAAAGCCTTGTTAATACATCCGATTGATTATCCTGCTGTGTTGTTTTGCGAGCCAGCCTCTCTCGGTATGTGCGCAGATTATTGTTGTTATGTTCTAGTGGTTCTTCAGACAGTGTTCCTAAACCCCGTGACTCATTTTTATGAATCAGTGCTGCAGAATGAGCTAGAACCTGATGTACAGATGGTGTAAATCTGAAGGTCGGCCAATGAGTGACAAGTTTGATTGAGGTCTCCTTGCAGAGTTGGTCAAGCTGCTCAGTGTTGACTGTTAGCTTGGACGAAATAGCTCTCAAAATGATCAAAAAGTTTGTCATAAATTCACCAAACACTTATCTGTCACACTCTCCATCGGACCTGACTTTAAGAGGTACACAGTCAATCAGTACCTGACGGTTCTTAGCATCAAAAAAACACTTTCGTGCTATATTCCCAGTGGTAGTGGTGCCACCTGCACCTACACTGTCTGGTCGGTCTATGATCATCCCAGTTTTTTCTTTTATCAATTCTCTTACCCGCTTCTTGGCCACATCAACTCGAGCAGCTTGTTGTTGATTCTCCTTCCATGCTGTGACTCCTGCATTCAACTTGTCGATGATCTTCAAGCAGTAGTCTAACCCCCTCAGTAGTGCATGGAGAATAGGAAACGTATGAACATCAAATGATGTTATAGGGTTTTGTGTTAAGCCCATTCGTTCATCATAGTCTCCTCTGTGTTTGGAAACTTCTCCATCTACTTCTAAACATTCATAAAGAGCCTTCAAAGTAACAATGTCAACATTCTCCATTTCAAAGCCTTCCTTAATCTGTTCCACTGAAACAGAATCTTGATCTGAAAAAGAGCAAAGGATACAAAATGCTCCCCCTCTTCCCAGCAGCAGTTTTTGCATCTTTCCATCATTCATTGACCTGAGAAATTTCAATTTCAATTCATATCGCTTTTCCTCCTGTTCTATTATTACACCACTCTTATGCAACTCTTCAATATCTTCATCAACAGGAGGAACAATTTTGCTCAGCAACTCTTTGTCTTCTTTCCCCATTGTGATGAGAATTGGCCGAGCAGCATCAGGGCTATTAGGAGCACCTTCCCTCCATACCACACCACTCTCACTTGTGCTAGTGCTTGGTTGCTCAACTTGGCCATCTTTTGATACTTGTATGGGCACCCACATCCATAGTATCATGTTGTGGGTCTCCACATTGCCTTTCTGATCATAAATAGCATGCCTCCCTGAACCATCGAGGCCTTCTTTAGCTGTCATTGTGTAGATTCCAGGCTGCAATTGTAGGTGTATTATCAGTCTCTGGAAGTGAATTCGTACAGATTCAATGAGGTTCAAAGTGACTCCTGTAGCATCACTTGCAGAACGAATCATGGGCATAATTCTGTTCTTATGTTGCATGACCATGTGATGAGCTGGTAAGCTGACCCTCTGCTTTAAATCGTGTCTTAAGCTTGTATATGCTGATCGGCCAAGCTTATATGTTGAAAGCATGTGGAGTGATTCATCTAAGCTAAGTTCCATGTCTATTGATTCTGAATTGAACAGCTTCATGCCAAGCTCTGCTACACCTCTATCATGAGTATAATTTTCCCTGAAAGTAAATCATTTAAAAAATAATAATAAAAAGGTTTAAAAATATTTATTTATTTAATACCTGTGCAATAGATATCCTAACAGTTGTGTGGTTGTGATCATCTGCTTTTCAGCTTCCTTCCTCAACTGTGAAAGCAATGCATCGGTTCTCCTCTTTGCATGTCGTTGGCTGACCTCGTCTAAAGGGCTTAGTGGTGTAAGACCTTTGCCTGTTTCTCTACCTCCTACAACAGCTGGAGGACTCTCTTCACATGAGGAAGCTGATGATAAAGGCGTATCCAGATTTTCTTGAATTGTAGCAGGCTCATAGAAAATTTCTGTCTGGTAGGAGCGAAAAGCTTCTTTTGTATTATCTAGCTTTTTGGCTTGACTCAGCTTACTCCACTTATTCCTCAATAGACCCATACGATTGGCCCAGTGCTTCCTCAGCTTATTAACTTCCTCCTTTTTGCATAGAATGCCTTTGTCATTGATAAACAAGCCTGCAGCCTCCCAATCACTTTTAAACTTCCTTACGTAATTATCATAAGCTTCCAAATTGCAGATCTTTCTCTTTTCTGCCATGCCAATGGAGACGCTTGAAGTAGTTTCCGGAATACCACGCTTGCACGTTAATGTAACTATTCAAAAACCCAAGCAATCGAACACAACTTCGCAAAAACAAGAGACAACTTAACGACAATAGACAAATACCCAAGCAATCGAACAGAACAGACAAATACGCACGCGCACAGACAGCGCAAAGCCTCATGATCAACAAAGAACAAAGACGGTGCAAGCCGTGCCGTCTTTGTTCTTTTATGGGGGCCTGCCTGTGGTAGAGCAGCTATGCAATGCATCGCGTACGCGTAAGACATAGCCCCACCTACCTAGTTATTAATGAAAATTATTTGTAAACTAGTCACCGCATATCGTGCGTTTGAACTCAAGTAGCAGCGCTAAACAAGAAATCGGTTGGAGTCGGTTACGTTGGTGTTTTGGCAACACATAGGAGAATCAATGTGTATTTTTGAATTCCTACAGTACGTCCTAGAAAAGTGCTTAAAGTTGGTACGTAGGAAATTTTTTCGTTTTATTAACGTATAAAATGCTAATATTACCGCACGTATGATAGAAGTACCTATAACTACAGAGTGATGGTTCTGCAATGAATTACAAAACTGTTTATTGAATAAAATGAATACATAATACCCATACCCAATGTCATCATCCTAAACCACTGTGCCACGCTTGATGCACAATTGCTGTTATTTTACTATAGTCATCCTGTAAAAGAGAGAATATGTGAATATAATGTATATCAAGGAATAAAAATATTCATACGTTAGCATATGTTAATGCTAGCATGATAGTTTTCCCTATTGTGCATACTCATAAACCACTTCATTGCCACAATGAATCATTAGAGCACTATCATTAACTACAAAAATCTGTAAAACTGAAAAAAAAAAAGTTTAATAGTTGCATACAAGATTGTAAATACTTCTAAGCTTGGAGTAATAATAATTATAATTTGTCAATGTAGTTATAAGTTCCGAAGTAGTAACATTGGGTCAAGTAGGTGGTACTCTTACCTTCCAAGCAGCACAACTACTAACTGTAGCTAGCCTCACTTGGATGAAGGTTCCTTTGGTAGTAATTAGAACAATATGTTGATGCTTTCAGCAATGACATGATATTATTATACATCAATATCATGCAACACATTTGCTTTGCAGATTTTAATATCATTTACCTTAAATTATTTAATGGCAATCAATATATATTTGAAGCAGTACATACATTTAAAGAAATCCTTACCTGTCATAGTTGCTGTAGCAGTTGATGTTGTAGCAGCCATAGATGGTGCCAGAGATGGGAGTGTCTTTAAAAGCAAAAAAAGGAAGAAAACATTATTATCCCATTATAATGAATGTATTTGTTGGTAAAAGGTTGCATTAATAGCAGTCATTGCATGCAATCCAGCTATACTTTCATTAAACGTCTTTCTATAATGTGTACTTTAGATGATCTTCTATCAATTCAACATAAACACTTTTCTATTATTTCTTGTCCATTGCTTGTGCATCATGATGCATTTTATGTGCACCTAAAGCACAGCTCAGTAATGTATTTCTTGTTCTATCAAAACTACTTTACCAGAAGATATCACTGTATTCACTGTAGTGGTCGTGATGTAGGAGCAGCCACAGGTTGTACCAAAGATGTAGATTCTTTATCAAGAGAATAAAAAACTTCTTGTTACTTATATATGTATTTATTCATACAAAGGTGTCAAATATTGATGGCATAACAGCTATGAGTTGTGTATTAGATTCTGCCTTTCTGACAACTTTGTGTCAGCTTAAAGAATATAATACTTGTACCAATTTGCATTCTATATCTTGATGCAACTTTACAGACCCTTATAGCATAGTACATCATCCATATCATGAACGCTTTACCTGAATGTTGTGGTGTATTCACTGTGATGGTCAATCTAATATCCACTATAGATGATACCAGAGATGTTATACCTTCAATAGTATTAAGATACAAAATAATTGAGAGGTGATACTAGGTGTATTTAGTGGTTAAAGGTATTGCCTGTATGAAGGTTGACGATGGTTGAGCATAGCAGAGCTCTATAATGTTTTGCAATCACCACTTTGTGTACCTCTATAGTATTTCCATAACATGTGCCTTAATTGACCTTTTACCAGCTTGAAAGTAGAATACATTTTAATAATAAAATTAATTCTATTGTATAACATGATGTGGTTTTACCTCCCTTAAGCATGGCACATTTATTTATTTTTATTTATTTCATGCCCTATGAAGATATATATTACCTGAAGGGTTTGCTGTGTCATTAAAATAGCAGCCATAGATGGTATTAAAGATGCAATTTCTTGATCAAAAAAAAATTAAAAATTTATCATCGAGAAGCAGCATCATTATGTGTACTTTTGTATTAAGGCTACAATTGTGTAGGAGCATAAAACCAATGATTGCTTTCAGTCATAGAATTGTTGTCCATTTCATTTCTACACATAACTATTTTTGCATCCCATGTGCTTTGTATCTAATTTACATTAAGAATATTTCTCACTATCTGTGGTGTATATCATGATTGTATGTTCATACAACTAATACTGTATTAAGCAACATAATACCTGAAGCTGTTGTCACACTCGTCACTGCATTGGATGTGATAGCAGCGATTGATGGTGCCAGAGATGTGGCTCCTTTTGAAAGAAGATGCAAAGGTCATTGTTATACTAGCAATGTCATTACATTAAGCCTTCACATTCAAAAAGGTATACAGGCCAAACGTGTTTTGTGTATTTGATGTTTAACCATTAAATGCACCTTAATTTGATTTGCCAACTTCCAAATGGAAGTATCTAATTTTAATTCAATATCGTATTTAGACCTTTAGCACGGTATGTTCATCTATCATAATGCATTCATACAAATGAAAGAAAAGCTTTACCTGGAGGTTTCACTGTATTCACTATAGGGGTCATAGATGGTGCCTGAGCTGCATCATGAAAAAACGATACAAAACTCATTGATATTGTCATCATGTAAATGATTACAAAATTATTACATGTATGAATGGTACACAAATGGTTGGGGACAGCAGTAATACTCTTGTGCAGTCCCCACTTTGATAGTTCAATAACATGTGCCTCATTTACATTCTACGAGTTTGAAATTAGAATCATGATGTGGTTGTTTCTTGCTTAAGCATGTTGCATTTACCTCTTTTTATCTATTTCATGTTGTATGTTTACATGATGGATTTGCTGTATTACTGTAGTGGTTGATTTAATAGCAGCCATACACTAGATTAAGGTACAAAATTATTGCTAAGCAATGTTATGTGTATATACCCCTATAGTGAATACAGTGAAACCTCCAGGTAAAGCTTTTCTTTCATTTGTATGAATGCATTATGGATAGATGAACATACCGTGCTTAGAAGGTCTAAATACGATATTGAATTAAAATTAGATACTTAGATACTTCCATTTGGAAGTTGGCAAACCAAATTAAGGTGCATCTAATGGTTAAACATCAAATAACATCTATTTTAATCCCCTATAAACATTTTGCCTGAAGATGTTTCTGCATTAACAGTTGTGATTGGTAAAATAGCAGCCATAGATGTGCCAGACATGTATTAAGGTTCAAAAATATTGTTGAGGAACAGTGTCGTGTATTTTTTAGGTACCAAGGCTACTTTTGCTTGCGTTTTCAACTTTCGAGGCTTTATCCTTTTCATTTCCTACCCTCAACTATAATTTTGCTTAAAATGTCCCCAAACGACTTTGTATTGTATCATATAATTGTAATGCATAAGATGCATCATACATTTAATTTCTCTACATTAATTGTGCCAAAATTTTTGCTACATTTCATACTCTATCAAGCAACACGATACCTGAAGGTGTTGCCGCACTCATCAATGCATTCGATGTAATAGCAGTGATAGACACTGCCAGGGATGGGGTTCATTTTGAGAGATGATGCAATGGTAATTTTTATTCACTAGCATGGCCATTATGTGCATTCATTTGTATCAAGACTACACATAGAAAGGGCAGTGCATACAGGCTCAAGTGTTTCCTAGTGGATTTCATCAACCATAAGGTGCACCTTGATTTGATCAGTCAACTTGCAAATAGAAGTTACGTTGGTAGCTAATTTTTAACTTCTATTTCTTATCTAGACCGAGGCATGGTAAAGTTTATGTATCGTAATGTATTTCATTCAAAGGGGGAAAACCTTTACCTGAAGATTTTGCTGTATTCACTAGTAGCAACCATAGATGGTGCCAGAGATGTATCTTCACACAAAGATAGAAATTCATTGTTATTTGATGGGCACTGTCATTACTACTATATATTGATACAATGTTACAAATTAACTGCATTGATTGTTTTAAAACAAACCTACAACAAAACCTGGCAAATACTTCAATGCCAGTCAATGTGTCGATTATAAATATTGATTTTCTAGAACATGCATATATATTATGACTGACCCTCTGTCAACTAGCAAACACAATACATTTCCATGTCTAATGTCTTCATATACTTCTGAACCTTATAGCACATTGTGTTATACATGTATATTGAAATCCATTCATGCCAGATAGAGAAACACTTTACCTGTAGGTATTACTGTATTTACTGTAGGAGTCGAAGTGATGCCAGCCACAGATGGTGCCAAAGATTGTGTTCCTTCAAACAAAGATATACAATTCATTCTTATGAGATGGGTACTGTCATTATGTGTACATATTGGTACAAAGTTACATGTATCATTGGCATAGTGGTAATCATTGTGTAAAGAGCGCTCGCAACCCGTTGGCACCGACAGCAGCCGACACAATATAATAATAAGCACACCAAATACAAATCAATGGTCCCTATTTATAGTGACATTACAGACAACATTAATGGACAGACAGTCTGCACATCTCATGACCAGAGTTCAGAGGTTGCTGACATGCGCAGTGACGGACTATTACACCACTCCCTCTTCCAGAAGGTCAGTATCTATCGGGTGGTCTTCGTGTTCGTTGGGGATACCTGTGCTGTACTTCTGCAGGTTGATCAGCATGGGCAGCCTCATCTTCTGCAGGTTCTTCATGTGGTAGTAACTCCTGAGGTACCTGCTCCCCTATTCCATCAAGGACTTCTATGTTGCTTCCCACAGGTGCAAACTCCAAAAGTGCCTCATTTTCGTCTGGATTTTCTGGTGGTGGTCCCTGGAACGTCTCAGTTCTTGTACCTGGTACAAATGGCTTAAGACGATCAAAGTGCACCACTCTAATCATTTTTCCATTCTTGCTTTTAATCTTATAGTCACATTCCCCAATGCACTCAACCACTTTAAAAGGCCCAGTCCAGGGATGATGTAATTTCCTACATTGACCCCGGGGCACCGCTGGTGAATGTAGCCATACCCAGTCACCTACTTGGTACGGAGCACCATGCACTTTGACATCATACAAAGCCTTTTGTCGGTTGTGCTCAGTAATACCTTTCCTTCGAGCCAACACATATGCCTCTGTGAGATTGTTCCGCAATGTATGTGCATAATCACCCAAGGTGCAGGCTTCGTGTGGGGTTGAGCCATACATCAGGTCAACAGGTAGATTTACTTGACGACCATACATCAAATAAAAAGGGGAGTACCCTGTGGATGCATGCACACTCGAGTTGTATGCTAAACACACCCTCCGTATACACTGGTCCCAATCCATCTTATGATCCTTAACCGTTGTAGATAGCATGTCTAACAATGTTCTATTGAACCTCTCTACTAACCCATTACAATGAGGATGGTAGGCCGTTGTACGGGTTTTGTGTATCTGAAGCAGGGTGCAGACTTCCTTCAACAAATCTGCCTCAAATTGCCTTCCTTGATCGGAGTGTAACTGCTCAGGGGGAGAAAAGCGACAGAACATTTCATCCACCAACATTTTGGCCACAGTTAATGCCTCCTGGTTCTGAATAGCATAAACCTCAACCCACCTAGTAAAACAATCACATGCTACCAGTACATACTTATTGCCTTGAGCTGTCACCGGAAGGGGGCCAAGTATGTCCACTGCTACAATCTGTAAAGGGTATCCAGCCTGCAGGGTCTGAAGGGGTGCCCTTTTACTAGGTGGTGCCATTTTCCTTGTGCTGCATGTTCTGCATTTTCTACACCACTCCTTCACACTCTTTCCAGCCAGGCCAGTAGTATCGCTCACGAACCAGATGTATCATCTTACTTTCACCTACATGTCCCCCCATGGAACCGCTGCGAAGGTCTTGAAGTACACTTTCTCTGACAACAGAAGGCAACACTAGCTGCAGGTGTTGAGATCGCCCATCAATACACAATCGCCATAAGACGCTATTGTCTACTTTCAAGGATGACCACATCTGCACAAGTTGACGACTCTCCTGACTCCATGTTTTTACTTCATCCAGGTTAGGAGTAGCACCCCTTTCCTTTGCCTTCAGTACCGGACCAATTGATGAATCATTGAGCTGCTGGTCATGAACATCAGCTGCAGAATGGCCCTGAGAGACAATGCCAATTTGAGCAGCGAGATGGGCAGGACTGTACACATGTGTAACTCTACCACATTGATTACATGGCACCCTGGATAAGGCATCTACATTCGTGTGCTGGTTACCAGGTCTGTGGACCACTGTAAATGTGTACTCCTGTAGCCGCTCAAGCCAACGAGCTAGCTGCCCCTCTGGTTCTTTGAAGTTTTGGATCCACACCAGGGAACCATGGTCTGTTCGGAGAGTAAAGTGAACACCTAAAAGGTAATGTCGGAAATGGTGAATGAACTCAACAACTGCTAGTAACTCCCAACGAGTGACACAATATCTTTGCTCTTGCCGACTCAGAGATCTACTTGCATACGCTATTACAGCCTCACCCCCATCGTCCTGTACTTGGGACAAAATTGCACCAATACCCGTATCACTTGCATCAGTGTCCAACATGAAGTGCCTAGAGTGATCAGGAAAAGCAAGGATTGGGGTTGTCATTAAACACTTACGCAAGTGATCAAAGGCACCCTGACACTGCTGGGTCCACTCAAATGCAATGTTCTTTTCCAACAGCCGCTGCAATGGTTTTGCTGTAGTTCCAAAATCCTTAATAAACCTTCTGTAATAGTTAGCAAGTCCCAGGAACTGTTGGATATTCTTCTTACTCTCAGGAACAGGCCACGTTGCAATTACTGCAGTCTTTTCAGGATCAGTTGCAATACCATTTTCAGATATGACATGCCCTAAGAAGCGTACTTCTTTTTGACACAGCTTGCACTTTGCTGGTTGAAGTTTAAGGCCTGCCTGTCTTAGTCGAGACAAAACAGTACCCAGATTGGATAGGTGTTGTTCAAAGGTCCGACCTATCACCACAGTATCGTCGATATACACCAAACATTCAACCCAGTTCACATCACACAAAACCCGGTTCATCAATCTTTGAAATGTGGCGGGCGCATTACAGGCATTACTTTAAACTCGTATAGACCTTCTGATGTGGTGAATGCTGTTTTCTCCCTACTGCTGCTATCTACTTCAACCTGCCAGTACCCACTTTTAAGATCTAAGGTGCTGAACCACTTAGAACCCCCTAATGTATCCAAAATGTCATCCACCCGAGGTAGTGGGTAGGCATCCTTTCTAGTCACAGAATTCACTTTTCTGTAATCTATACAGAACCATGTGGATCCATCCCTTTTACGTACCAATATAATAGGCGATGACCATGGACTGTTAGAAGGCTGTATGATGTCATTTTTCAGCATCTCAGTTAGAAGCTGTCTCACTTCCTGGTGGCGGGCTGGGGAGACACGACGGGGCAGTTGATGGATGGGTTGAGAGTCACCTGTGTCAATGTGAGTGAGGTTTGTGCGTCCCAAATCCGAGTGCAAACTAAACACATCGGCATATTCCATAAGTAACACAAACAGCAATTCCTTCTCTGAATTACTGAGATGAGTAATAATGGAAACAATGTCCCACAATACCTTGTGCTCACTTGGAGATACCTCAGTCACTGCTGATATTGTTAAGAGGTGAGTATCGCTGGAAATGGGTGGGTCTTTGTCCAAAGGCTCCATCTGTGCAATTTCCAAACCCTTCCACAGTCTCACTGCTTCCTTATGTGGATTGAATACACGAAGGGGGACAGTAGATCCTGTTGGACAGACCACAGCACGGGCCACCAAAACATCACAGCGTCCTGTCTGACCCCTCTCAACTAACCACGTGCCTACTACAGGATTGTCCCCTACACCACCTGATGCAATATCTACCATGACTTCTACCTCACTTTCTGCTGGGATGGTTAGTTTCCTTTGTAAGAACAAACCCACAGTTTTGCTCACTTTTTGGTTCACATCTAACAGTGGGAGAACAAGTTTCTCATTTGGAAAACTGATTTTCCTGTCCCCACTATCTATCATGCATTTGAATGTTTCCAAAAAGTCCAGCCCTAATATTGCCTCAACAGTCATTCCCTCCACAACAAGAAACTTGTTTTCAAACACCACATTTTTAGACAATGTCAGGTGGACCAACACAATGCCCTGTACATGCAGAGGTGATATTTTAAATGTCATTACAATGATTACACATATGAATGTGCATAGAAGCAACTGTTTTCAGTGCAGTGTATTAACTGTTTTAAAACATAGTGTTTCCACAACACACACGCTCACCTAATGACCTTCCTCTGTTTCAATGCTTGTAATGCAATTTACACTCTAAACCTAGAGCATGTTATGTTACGTATTTATTCTATATTGCGCTCTTGTAAAGAGCGTCTACGTTGTTTATCTTTTAATCACTTTTGTGCCCTATAGACATTTTGCCTGAAGATTTTTCTGCATTCACAGTTGTGGTTGGTACAATAGCAACCATAGATGTACCAGATATGTATTTTTCTTAAATTAAGGTTCAAAAATATTGTTGAGAGCAGTGTCATGTATTTGTTTAAGTACCAAGGCTACTTTTGCGTTTCAACTTTCAAGGTTTTATCCATTTCATTTCTTACTCTTAACTATATTTTTGTTTAAAATGTCCCTAAACGACTTTGTATCAAATATCATATAATTTTAGTGCATAATAAAGATGCTTAATTTTCTCTACATTAATTAAGCAGGTATATTCAGCAACACGATACCTGAAGGTGTTGCCGCACTCATCAATGCATTCGATGTAATAGCAGCAATAGACACTGCCGGGGATGGGGTTCCTTTTGAGAGATGATGCAATGGTAATTTTTATTCACGAGCACAGCCTACCGCTGCATGTTTTGTTGTCAGGGTTCAGGCGATAACCGGTCCAACAATTGCAGTAATAGCTTCCATCAATATTGTTGCACAACTGGGAGCACTCTCCCATATTGCCAGCACATTCGTTAATGTCTAAAATATAAATGCAATTCTGTTATGTATCATAACGTGCATGTTTCTTACCAGCTCATGTCTTCAGATCAGGGTTCAGCACATAGCCAGTCATGCAGGAACATGTGGCACTTCCAGATGTGTTGATACAAATTTGAGAACAGTTTCCATTGAGTGTTGCACACTCGTTGATGTCTTTTTGTCCCCACACGTATCAAGGAAAGAACCATATAATACTATTGCAAATATATTGTATGAACACAAATATATCATAGTCTACAGCATTTGGCAATTGTACAACTAGTTGAGCCTTGTACAGCTCCTGAAAATTACAATCATTTTGTTTGTACAATTCTCATACTAGACCTAGTTTACTTGAAGGACTTTATAAATCGTCAGAGTGAAATTCGTGTAGGCGAAACACAAATTACATTTCTTTTCAGTTGATTGGTTAGGTACAGATTTAAGTTGTTGACAAATAATTAGCTGTATACATCTGTGATTGTGTATGTGTCTTCATACTATGCTAGATCTTCACTATGACTACCATTTGAAGCAGTTCAATAATAAAATCTCATACAAGATTACATTACCTGGTGCACAAGTGTTGACTTGGTTTCCTTTGTACATCACTTTCCTCCAAGTTGGGTCGGTGTTTAGGTTTTCAAGGCATCCTACTCTGTAACCTCTTATTGAATAATCCAGATTCCAACATAATCTGTATGCACAGTCACCAGCTAGCTGAGCATAGTCACAGTCCAAGATGTGCACAGTGGGTACTCCAGAAAATCCACAACCGTAAAGAGGGAAGTTACACCAATATGCCCCTCCATATCTGTCTAGGTAAGCAGTGGTGGTGGATGATGTTGTAGTGTACACAGTAGATGAATATTCAAATGCTCCAAGTACAATGTTTGTCGCAGAGCTTGATTGTTTGGCTCCAACAAAGACCCAGGTGGATCCCTTGCATGCAGCCAAGTCACTTGTAGTTGTTACATCAGAGTATGGTTGATCGTAGCATTTAGTGTAACCACTAAGATTTAGGGTCAATTCATCATAGCTGTATATGACACCACAGATAGCTGCAGAAAATAAGTTTATCATATGTAGGCATCCTGAGGGATTTTAGATAAACTCTTTTTCTCTTTATCACTTACATGTGCACGTATTATTATCAGTATTCAGGAAATAGCCAGTACCAAATGTGCATGAGTACCCTCCATTAGTGTTGTTGCAATATCTTGCACAGCCACCATTATTTACTAGACATTCATTGAAGTCTGAAGCAAAACGTAGGCAAAAATATTTTTGATGCAGCTATACACATTTGTTTAAGTATATTTTCATTGGTATTAATTCAACTTACCAGAGCATGTCTGATTGTCCAAATTAAGCAAATAACCTCTCATAAAGGAGCAACTGTAGCTTCCATTTGCATTGGTGCATGTTTGTGAGCAATTTCCATTATTTTTTGTGCACTCATTGACATCTGGGGAAGTCATATTAATATGTACATGTACATCCAACTATAAAAAGTCACTTGCCAGCACACGTTTGACCATTAGCATTCAACATGTATCCTGCAAGACAGGAGCAAACGTAACTTCCATTGGTATTGGTGCAGATTTGGGAACAGTTTCCGTTGTTGTCTGCACACTCATTAATGTCTGGAAAATGCAATAGATCAATTTAACAGAATGTAATAAGTGACTGCATGCAGCCCCATGAATTGATTCTGTGACATTCCTATTACAGCTGTAGCAACTCAGGGCTAATTGAATAATGCAGATACCGATGCATGTCATTTTGTCATTGCTCAGGTAAAAACCAGCTCTACATGAACATGTCGAACTTCCAAGTGTTGAAATGCAGTTTCAGTAAATAATTTGTGGGTGAGAGCTGTAAATGCGCAATGAGAGTATACCGAACCCATTCCCTCCCCCTAAATTGTATGACACAAGATGAGACGGATGACTTTGCATGGTACTTAGTGTGCCCTTTACGATTTATCAAAATGTTAATTGTTTGTGAATATAGCAAACCTTTCAGATCAGCAATGTTTGAATTCATAGTCATGCAGCCTGCAAGACGGAAGTTAGTACAGTGCCAATTCATCTGTCATCTTCCTATCATGGTCTAAGTTCAGATCTCAAGGGAGAAGCCTTATAAGTCAGCTTTGGTGTTAAAGACATTTACTTTATACAATTAGGCATTAATGTGCACAGCATGAGGAGGGGAACGGTGACATTCTTTGCATGGTCAATGGTACCACTTTGCTGGGTGTGTCAACTGAAGATATTATTGGACACAAAGCTGTTATTTCAAATTAGGTATGGGGTCACGGAGTCATAAAGGCATCTTCTCATGCTGAATCGTTCATATCAAGAAGTTATATTTGTAGATGTGTCATATTGGTATTTAATTGCTGTTCAATTCTGGGAAAGTTAATACAAATAAACTGCAATTAGCTGGGTTTCTTATTCTCAACTTCATTTCACCCTCTACATGACAATGTAAAAAACAACAAAGATGTTTATACAATACAACAGTCTAGCAAATGTGCATAGGTTTGCTGTGAAATGTTTATATCTTAGTATCGATCTCCATATCCTGCATATCTTGTATGTTTCCATTTCCAAATGCTTCTAAGTTTGACAAAGGTAGCGGCTCCCTTACAAGGGGAGGATTGGAAAGTGTATAATAAAGATCATTCTCTTTGGCAATAACACTTAGGGAATTTGCTTCTTCATACAGTGGATTTCTGTTGGAATTGGGAGAAAGGTCGTATTATGTGTAAAACCATGTGCATATGAGAAAATTTATTGATAGGTGTAGTGGTTCATTTCATACCTGACAACAGTATTTTTCTTGCCTTTCCAGCGTCTCACTACAGCAATCAACACAAGAAAGATTATGGCAATGATGACCAAAATGCTAACTCCAATTGCAGCTCCAACTGCAACCGAGGTATTGCTTGATGCTGAATGAATCCTGAGCATTTGTGACTCCCCCAGTGCAGCCTGGTGCATCCAAAGAAGCAATGGGCACCACACAATTTTTGTCCACTATTAGCGATATTCCCTGGACCTTGACAGTGGTTGCCTTTGTGCTCACCCAATCTTTTAAGTATCCAACCAGGTCGGAATCAGAGCTTCCTCTAAGAGTAATGCTGAAGTCATCAAAACAGGATATGTTTGTGTAATGAAATTTGAATCCACAAGAGCAGAAACTATTCACATTGTCTTCGATTTGCTTTTTGATCTCCATGATTTTTGTGTTGTCACTCTATGGACACAATTTTCATAAGGTATATTATCTTGTGGAAATGATTAGTATTAAATGTTATAAATTGCTATCATTGGTGCAATTGTCACAAGCATTAAGCCTTTGAAGTATGAAATATTGATAAACAGTATTTTGTACACTTCAACAGCTGCTGCAATACATTCAATGATATTTACAACCTCTGTTATTTGAAACTGCCATGAAATGAACTTTAATGTCCACTTTGACAGAAATAATATACTATAAACATGATTGATTCGATGCATAGCTTCATATAATATCCACTAGTATTCAAGACAATCTGAATCATAAAGCTTTCTAAATGCTTGGTTCATTATGTTGTCTTGTTTTAACAACCTACAAAATTAATTGTACATTCTACTATTCAAAAAATAGGTAAGTCTTACCGTCCAGGCAGTGCATTCACTAACTGTAGCTAGCCTCACTTGGATGAAAGTATATCCAACTAGTCAAAAGAAAATTTAGAACAGTGTTAATTTCACAATATATGCTGTAACAGAAATTTCTAACAAATAACAACATTAACACATTTCTATTCCTGACATGTTTGTCGTGCCTAGAAGAATGAGCCATTGACGTTCAAGAGTCAGCCCTCATGGTTACATTGCAGAAGTGTCTACTCCAATAGGCTCATATATTTATTATGTACTACATCCAAGCCATTCATGCAGCATAATTGCTGAAAACAAACTACTTACTGGCAATGCTATTACTCTGTCACTAAAAGCATGTGTCTGCCTTCAAATGTGAGTAAGCCAGGTGGTCTCTAAAACTGCCATGTTTATTTGTTCGTGAGTTAATGCAAAATTATATATATTAGTCAGGGAGGTTATTTTTTGTTATTTTCACAGTGCAATAATTAGTATCTGTTACACTTTACTTGCACACGTAAATAATCATTCCCACATGAGCAAATATAGCTTCCAACTGTATTGGTGCATGCATGGACACAATTTCCATTACTTGAAACACATACATTGATATTCAGTCCAAATTATTGCATAGTTTAATAGGTAAATATTTAGATTTACCAATGCACATTCTGTTATCACTGCTTAGAATGTAACCATCATCACAGGTGCATATGTAACTTCCATTTGTGTTGTAACAGTTTTGAGCACAATTTCCATTATTGGCATCACATTCATTGACATCTATGAGGATATATAAAGTAAGAACACGGAAATGATCAGTGAATTAATTGATACCAGAACAGATCTTGTTTGCAGCATTCAAGGAATAACCAGTGATACAGGAGCATGAGTAGCTTCCAAGTGTGTTGGTACAGTTTTGGGAACAATTTCCGTTATTAATTGCACATTCATTGGTGTCTGAAAAATTATTCATATACTTTCTAAATAGAAGACAAATATGTTGAATTCTTACCATCACATGATCTATTATCCATATTTAACACATAACCAGAGAGGCAAGAGCATTTGTAGCTTCCCAGAGTATTTATACAAGCTTGGGAACAATATCCATTGCCAGTATAGCACTCGTTGGAATCTGAAATTAAAGCACACCTCCCCTTCAAAATCTCATAATATTGTGCTTCATCTTGTCTCACCATTGCAGCTTCTGCCATCAGGGTTTAGCACATAGCCAGCCTGGCAAGAGCACATGTAACTCCCAACTGTATTAGTGCAGATTTCAGCACAGCCTCCATTATTAGCTGAACATTCATTGGTATCTGTGAAGAACATGATTATTCAAATTAATCCTAATTGATAGGGTATACGCTTACCATTGCACATCTTTCCATTAACATCCAATGCATAACCAGTTGTGCATGAACATGTATAGCTTCCTACAGCATTTATACACATTTGGGAACAATTTCCATTGTTGCTTGCACATTCATTTACATCTTCACAAATCAATAAAAAAGAATCTTTCAACATGTGACAGCATTAAATCTATTGCGTTACCATCGCAAGTCCTTCCATTAGCATTCAGTGCATATCCAGACAGACAAGAACAATTGTAACTTCCAAAGGTGTTAGTACACAACTGAGAGCAGTTTCCATTACTTGATGCACACTCGTTGATGTCTGCACCAGCATGGCCATTAAAAAGCAACTCATTATACAGATTTGGACTTACCATTGCATGTTTTTCCATCAATGTCCAGCACATAACCCCCTGTGCAATAGCACACAAAACTACCATCAGAGTTGGAACAGACCTGAGAACAATTTCCATTGCGTATTGCACATTCATTGATATCTGAAGAACAATAATTATATGCCTGTCATCTGTTTTTGAATATGAAAGTTATTTTAGTGTACCATTGCACATTTTTCCATCAACATTTAAGACATAACCATTCAGACAAGAGCACAAGTAACTTCCAGCAGTGTTGATGCAATTCTGTGAGCAATTTCCATTTTGGCTCGAACACTCATTATTGTCTATAGGCATGTAGGCAATACATTTATTACTATCACCAATACATGTATAAGGAAATATACATACGGTAATCTAATATTTACCTGGGGCACATGTGTAGACTTGATCTCCTTTGTACATCACTTTCCTCCATGTAGAGTCACTGTTTAGATTTTCAAGGCATCCTACTCTGTAACCTCCAATTTGATAATCCAGATTCCAACATAGCCTGTATGCACAGTCACCAGCTGGCTGGGCATAGTCACAGTCCAATATGTGCACAGTAGATACTCCAGAAAATCCAAAACCATATAATGGATAGTTATACCAATATGCCCCTCCATATCTGTCTAGATAAGCAGTGGTGGTAGACGATGTTCTAGTGTACACAGCCGATGAATATCCAAATGCTCCAAGCACAATGTTTGTCGCAGAGCTTGATGGTTTAGCTCCAACAAAGACCCAAGTAGATCCACTGCATGCAGCCAGTTCAGTGGAAGTTGTGACATGAGAGTATGGTTGATCATAGCACTTTGTGTAGCCACTTAGCGAAAGAGTTGGCTCGTCATAGCTGTACATGACACCACAGATTGCTGCAGAAGGCAAGTTCACCATATAATTACCGTGTGCATGGGGGAGGAAGGACTGGCCATTGTCCTGCCTTCTGTTGTTCTTTTTTTGTTTGTCACTTACGGCCACATGTTCTGTTGTCAGCTCTCAGGTAGTAACCAGTACCACATGAACATAAGTATCCTCCATTACTGTTGTTGCAATACTGTGCACAACCTCCATTATTTACTAAACATTCATTGACGTCTATAGCAAAATTCAGGCAATATATTGATTGCAACGGAATGTTTTTTTAATGCTTTCATTAAACTCACCGGAACATGAGTAGTTGTCTATATTAAGCAAATATCCTTTAGTACATGAGCAAGAATAACTTCCATTTGTATTTGTACATGTTTGTGAGCAATATCCATTATTTGTTCCACACTCATTGAAATCTAGAATGCGAAAAAAAAGTTGGCATGTTTATACTTACAAGTATGAAAAGTAACTTGCCAGTGCAAGTTCGGCCATTAGCATTCAACACATATCCTGACAAACAGGAACATGTATAGCTTCCATTAGTGTTGGAGCAAATCTGAGAACAGTTTCCATTATTGCTGCCACACTCATTAATGTCTGAAAAGAGGAATTGTTATTACGTCTTAATCGTCTTATAATCGCAACTAAATAGACTTACCACTACATTTTCTATTGTCACCATTCAGTACATATCCAACAAAGCAGTCACATGTTGAACTTCCAAGTGTTCCAATACATTTTTGTGAACAATTTCCATTATTGAATGCACATGGAGTGAAATCTAAGGAAATATATGTCTTGTGAAGCTAAAATATGAACTTTAAAAATACTCCTCACCAGCACAAGTCATATTATCAGCATTCAATGCGTAACCTGAGGTTGCATGAACAGACAAAGCTTCCATCAGTATTGGCACAATTTTGTTGACAGCCTCCATTGTCGGTCAGACACTCGTTAATGTCTGAAGGTAGGTAGGATTTCATACAGCAAACTTGATATTCGTGCATTAAAGCATTCTTACCTGTGCATGTTATGCTGTCATTAGTCAAACCCTGACCATTCACACAAGAACACATATAACTTCCCATAGTGTTGGTGCATTTCTGAGAGCAGTTTCCATTACTGGCAGCACACTCGTTGACATCTATCCCAAGATACACATAGATTCCATTACGAATTCACATACTAACCTGGATATTCTTACCAATGCATGTTTGGCTATCAGGGCCTAATGTGTAGCCAGCTGTACAGGAGCACGAATAGCTGCCAAGGGTGTTTGTACAGATTTGAGTGCAACCATCATTAAGTGTGGCACACTCATTAATGTCTGTGGGAGAATTGTAGAATATGAAAGTTCTAATAGAAGTGGTACTAATGGACATGGTGTATAATTGTCCTTAATAAATCCAGCCAAACATTTGGTTTGCACATTTGCATTGCTAATTAAATGCATTCAAGTACCACATACCTGGAGCGCATGTGTAGACCTGATTTCCTTTGTACATCACTTTTCTCCACGTTGAGTCTGTGTTTAGGTTTTCAAGGCATCCTACTCTGTAACCTCCTATTGAGTAATCCAGGTTCCAACATAATCTGTATGCACAGTCACCAGCTGGCTGGGCATAGTCACAGTCAAATATGTGCACAGTAGATACTCCAGAAAATCCAAAACCATAAAGAGGATAGTTATACCAATATGCCCCTCCATATCTGTCTAGGTAAGCAGTGGTGGTAGATGATGTTCTAGTGTACACAGTAGATGAGTATCCAAATGCTCCAAGTACAATGTTTGTCGCAGAGCTTGATGGTTTGGCTCCAACAAAGACCCAAGTAGATCCATTGCATGCAGCCAGTTCAGTAGTAGTTGTGACATGAGAATATGGCTGATCATAGCACTTTGTGTAGCCACTAAGATTAAGGGTTAATTCATCGTAGCTGTATATGACAGCACAGATGGCTGCAGAAGGTGAGTTTATCAAACATGGGATTTCAGATACATTCTTTATTTCTCTTCTATCACTTACGCGTGCACGTTTTATTATCAGCATTCAGGTAATAGCCAGTTCCACATGTGCATGTGTATCCTCCATTAGTGTTGTTGCAATATTGTGCACAACCTCCATTATTTACTAGACATTCATTGACATCTGCAGCAAAAACAATAAACGATCAAAAAAATAGCACTTAGGCTCAAATCGAGAGCATGTTGTTGAGGCTACTCACCAGAACACGTGCTGTTGTCAGGGTTAAGCAAGAACCCTTTAGCACAGGAACATATGTAACTTCCGTTGAAATTTGTGCATGTTTGTGAGCAATTTCCATTATTTGTTGCACACTCATTGATATCTAGAAAAGCCAAGAGTAATTCAATGTACCACCACCTTTCATCTTTGCTTTACATGTCATTTACCAGCACAAGTAACACGGTCAGAATTCAGTGTGTAGCCAAGTGGACAGGCGCAAACATAACTTCCATTACTGTTGATGCAACTATTAGAGCAATTCCCGTTGTTATTGTTGCACTCATTGATGTCTGAAAGGAAATCATGAATCACAATTGTGCTGCTTGTACTAAACGTTATTATCCCAACCAAAAGAATCACACAATATATTTACCAGCACATGTCATCTTGTCATCATTCAGCAAATACCCAATTGCACAGGTGCATGTTGAACTTCCTGGTGTGCCAATGCATGTTTGTGAACAGTTTCCATTGTTGGTTGCACATGGAGTGAAATCTAAGGAAGAACACTTGGTTATTCAAAAGTAATGTGAAATGTATTTCTTACCCAAACAAGTCATGTTATCAGCATTCGATGCATAACCGAGGTTGCATGAACAGACAAAGCTTCCATCAGTATTGGCACAATTTTGTTGACAACCTCCATTGTTGGTCAGACACTCGTTAGTGTCTGGAAATAGGTACCATTAATTTTGGAATATTAATGCGCTGGCAATCTTACCTGTACATGTCTTGTTGTCACTTGTCAAACTCTGCCCACTCACACAAGAGCACATGTAACTTCCAACAGTGTTGATACATATCTCAGAGCAGTTTCCATTACTGATTGCACATTCATCAATGTCTGACCCAAGATACACAGTCTCAATTTAAGATGAACTATTCAAATACAATACCTCTTACCAAGACATGAGTAATTGTCAATGGCTAATGTATACCCTGCTGTACAGGAGCAATAGTAGCTCCCAAGGGTGTTTGTGCAGAATTGAGCACACTTCCCATTGTTTGCAGCACACTCATTAACATCTATGAGAAGATAACTTTTAAATCAAAGGCTGATGTATTAGTAATGGTATTTAAAAAGATGCAAAGACACGGTACATGTAATATATGGTTAAGTAAATAAGAGTTTGTATGAAATAATGATCCATACCTGGAGCACAAGTGTAGACCTGATTTCCTTTGTACATCACTTTTCTCCACGTTGAGTCTGTGTTTAGGTTTTCAAGGCATCCTACTCTGTAACCTCCTATTGAGTAATCCAGGTTCCAACACAATCTGTATGCACAGTCACCAGCTGGCTGGGCATAGTCACAGTCAAATATGTGCACAGTAGATACTCCAGAAAATCCAAAACCATAAGTTGGATAGTTATACCAATATGCCCCTCCATATCTGTCTAGGTAAGCAGTGGTGGTAGATGATGTTCTAGTGTACACAGTAGATGAATATCCAAATGCTCCTAGTACTATGTTTGTCGCATTAGAGCTTGATGGTTTGGCTCCAACAAAGACCCAAGTAGAACCCTTGCATGCAGCCAGTTCAGTAGTAGTTGTGGCATGAGAATATGGTTGATCATAGCACTTTGTGTAGCCACTAAAATTAAGGGTCAGTTCATCATAACTGTATATGACACCACAGATTGCTGTAAAAGATACATTTATCACATCAGTATAAGAGATTGTACTGAATGATTTTCTCTTGTTACTTACGAGAACATGTTTTGTTATCAGTGTTCAGGAAATAGCCAGTACCACATGTGCAGAAGTAGCCTCCATTAGTGTTATTGCAATATTGTGTACAACCTCCATTATTTGTTAAACATTCATTGTTATCTGTAGCAAAATAATAATAAAGGAAATATTAGTTATAATGTCCGTTTAACACCACTCACCATAACATGTACTGTTATCAATGTTCAGTAAATAACCTGTGGCACAAGAACAAAAATAGCTTCCATTAATATTTGTGCATATTTGTGAGCAATTTCCATTATATCTTGCACATTCATTGATATCTGGATTAGAGAAAGGGGTATATCTGTAAGTAATGCATTTTTTTTTAATTTTGCCACTTGCCAGAACAAGTTAGGCCATCAAGTTTCAACAAGTACCCAGGCATGCAGGAGCAGAGGTAACTTCCATTGCTGTTGGTACAAAATTGGGAACAATTCCCATTGCCGCTTGCACACTCGTTGATGTCTACAAATTGAATTGGGATGTCAGAGCATGATTGGCAATCAGTATCAGTCATATCATCTATATTGGATGTTATACAACCTCTCACCCACTTACCCGTGCATGTCACATTGTCACCATTCAGCAAATAACCAATATTGCAAGCACAGTTTGAACTTTCCGGTGTGCCAATACATATTTGTGAACAATTTCCATTGTTATTAGCACACGGAGTGAAATCTGAAGGGTTCAACTGGTTTATAGAAGCCAAGACAGATACACATAGAGCATCTGTTTACCAGTACACGTCAGGTTATCATTATTCAATGCATAACCAAGATTGCATGAGCATACAAAGCTCCCATTGTTGTTTGCACAATTTTGTTGACAACCTCCATTGTTTGTCAGACACTCATTGATGTCTTAAAATAGAAAGAATATATAAATTGGTAATCTCGACCATAGAATTAGAAATATACATACCTGTACATGTTTTGCCATTGCTGTTCAAACTGAAACCATTTATGCAGGAACACATATAACTCCCAATGGTGTTAACGCAAATCTGAGAGCAATTTCCGTTATTCAACGTGCATTCGTTGATTTCTGGCCCAAAGATACACTCAATTCGGTATTATTATAAATGCCTGATGTTCTTACCAATGCATGTTTGATTATCAGGAGCCAATAGGTAACCAGATGTGCATGAGCATGAATAGCTTCCAAGGGTATTTGTACACATTTGAGAACAACCACCATTAAGATTTGCACACTCATTGACATCTAAACATAAAAGAAGTCGTCATAAGAGTTTTTCATCAATATGTATGGAGAGTTACGTTCAATTTACAATATTAAATCTGTGGGAACAGTACTGCAATACCTGGTATGCAGCTGTAGACTTGATTTCCTTTGTACATCACTTTCCTTCGAGTAGAGTCACTGTTTAGGCTGATAGAGCAACCTATTCTGGCACCACCTATTCCTTCATCCAGGTTCCAGCATAATCGGTGAGCACAGTCAGTAGCTGTCTGTATGCCATCACAAAATACTAAGCTGATTGTTGGGACTGCAGTGAATCCAAACCCCAATTGGTATAGTCATACCAATACGCCCCTCCATATTTGTCCCAGTAAGCTGTACTGGTAGATGTTGTTGGGGTGTACACCAAGGATGAGTATCCAAATGCTCCAAGTACAATGGTGCTTGAATTGCTGTTGTTCTTTCCTCCAACAAAGACCCAAGTAGATCCCTTGCAAGCCACCAATTCAGCAGATGTTGTAATGTGAGAGTATGGCTGATCGTAGCATTTGGTAAAACCACTGAGATTGAGAGTTAGTTCATCGTAGCTATTATATAGAATGCCACATACAGCTGCAGAAATAAAAAAAAAGGTTATAAGCAACTACACTTGTGTTTTTTAGCATAGGTTATGTGTTAGTTCATCTGAATTTGGCATATAGCCAACAGTGGGATGAATGTACTGAATTTTTGTTGTCTGGTTGATGTAACATACGCAAAAAATGGTAAAGAAAACACGTTTACAGGAATTTATTTTTATTAATTTTAAAATAGATTATTTCAAACAATTGTAACACATTTAACAATGTAAGTTGTTGTTGCTCGTATTGTATTATGACCAATATTATGCCTCATCTTGCATCCATAGAATATCCATATAGAGCATACTGCATCACTCACGAGAACATGTTCTGTTGTCTGCGTTCAAGTTAAATCTGGTTCTGCATGCACAAATAAAACTGCCATTGGTATTTGTACAGTTTTGTTCACATCCTCCATTGCTATTTAAGCATTCATTGATATCTGAAAGAGGCCACAATGGCATTTTATTGCAAAGGGAAACACCCCTTTACTTACCAGAACATGTGCGGTTGTCAGAATTCATCAGGTAACCTTTTGTGCAGGAACAAATATAGCTTCCATTTATATTTGTGCATATTTGTGAGCAATTTCCATTGTTTTGTGCACACTCATTGACATCTGTAGTAACATATGAACCTTATTTAATTCATTCGACTAATTGTATAAGCTACTTACCATTGCATGTGAGATTATTAGAATTCAACACATATCCACTTGTACAAGAGCAGTAGTAGCTTCCAATAGTATTAAAACACATTTGAGAGCAATTTCCATTACTTTTATCACACTCATTGATATCTGCAAATAACGTAGCACAAGTAGCATTACCAAGTGTCATCTCATAACCTTACCGCTGCAAGTCATATTGTCATCATTCAACAAATAACCATTGAAGCAGGTGCATGTGGAACTTCCTAGTGTGCCGATGCATTTCTGTGAACAATTCCCATTGTTGATTGCACATGGAGTATGATCTGTAAATGGTTAAAATTAGCGGGATTAGAATTAATTGCAATGAAACGAATTATTTATGGAATTATTTGTATATAACAAGTGCGCGCATTTCTTACCAGCGCATGTTCTATTGTCAGCATTCAATGTATAACCAATATTGCAAGAGCACACAAAGCTTGCATTGGTATTTGCACAATTCTGGTCGCATCCCTCCATTATTGGTAAGGCACTCATTGATATCTGGGGGGAAATTGTTATTTCAGATGCCCTAGTACACAAACACAGTATTAGCCCACCTGTACAAGTCCTTCTATCAGCTGTTAATGCATAACCACTTTGACAAGAGCACACATAGCTTCCATTGGTGTTAGTGCACATTTGAGAGCAATTTCCATTTGCAGCTGAACATTCATTTATATCTAGATGAAGGCACAATTAGTACATAGTAAAGTCATGCATAGCTTCTGAGTAATATTAATGTACCTGCACATGTCAGGTTATCTGCATTCAACACATAGCCTGCTGCGCATGAGCAGTAATAACCTCCAAGGGTATTGGTACAGATTTGAGAACAGTTTCCATTTTGGCTAGCACACTCATTTGTATCTGTTGGATTGAAATAAACATGCATTTTCTGACATTGTTAAGATTATGGTAATGTAACAGTGTGATTATATTATACTTTTCTAATGCCAAATTTCTATGTTTGTCTAATGATGTGATAATTTTGCATGCCAAAGATCACATACTAATAACGGCTTGTGAACATACCTGATTTGCAGGTATATACTTGATTTCCTTTGTACATCACTTTCCTTCGAGTAGAGTCACTGTTTAGGCTGATAGAGCAACCTATTCTGGCACCACCTATTCCTTCATCCAGGTTCCAGCATAATCGGTGAGCACAGTCAGTAGCTGTCTGTATGCCATCACAAAATACTAAGCTGATTGTTGGGACTGCAGTGAATCCAAACCCCAATTGGTATAGTCATACCAATACGCCCCTCCATATTTGTCCCAGTAAGCTGTACTGGTAGATGTTGTTGGGGTGTACACCAAGGATGAGTATCCAAATGCTCCAAGTACAATGGTGCTTGAATTGCTGTTGTTCTTTCCTCCAACAAAGACCCAAGTAGATCCCTTGCAAGCCACCAATTCAGCAGATGTTGTAATGTGAGAGTATGGCTGATCGTAGCATTTGGTAAAACCACTGAGATTGAGAGTTAGTTCATTCGTAGCTATTATATAGAATGCCACATACAGCTGCAGAAAAAAAAAAAAGACTTAAAAAAATTTCCACTTGTGGTACAATTCACTGAAACAGAATCACTGTCGTGTACAATCGTGATGATCCATGCAATAAAGTGGTTGGAATGCATAAATCATTTAAAGTGACCTACTGCATACTCATGCTTGGCAAAATTATGTGATAAAACGTATTGCATAAAAATTATTATTATTACAATAATATATGGGATCGTTTCCGCGAAGAGGAACCTAACGCATACATTTTAAAAATTCCAGTAGGCGCAATAGAAATGTAACACTTGCGTTGAAAAGTATGACGAATTACAAATTCAGAGCCTTACAGCTCCATGACAGATACTCAGATTCTCAGTGCGTAAGAAGCATTGTGTAGAGGACATTTCAGACTTTTAGAATATCAAAAAATTTGAAGTCTTGACAAAACATGCGTTAGATCCCTTTTCGCGGGAAACGACCCCATGTGCTCCTATCATCACAATTACAATGCTACGTTTCCAATTGACAAATGCAAACGCGGTAGGAATTACTCTACATACGTGAACATGTTCTGTTATCAGTGTTGAGGTTAAAGCCATTTCTGCATCCACACATGAAACTTCCATTAGTATTTGTACAGTTCTGCGCACATCCGCCATTAAGTGTTAAGCATTCGTTGATGTCTGGAAAAGGGAATTATACATATCACGTAGCCTGTCTGTTTTTGACAAGTTACCAGAACAAGTTCTGTTGTTAGAAGTAAGCTGATACCCTCTTGCACAAGAACATGTATAACTTCCATTGGTGTTTGTACAAATCTGTGAGCAATTTCCATTGTTTGCTGCACACTCGTTGATATCGATGCACGTCATGCTGTCACTACTGAGTAAATAACCAGTCACGCAAGCACATGTTGGACTTCCCAGTGTGTCAATGCATATTTGTGTGCAATTTCCGTTGCTGATTGCACATGAAGGTGATCTGTAAGTAAGAGAGTAAGTATACTGTATTTGTAACAGTAGCAGGTCTAATGTATTTCAAATGGATACCGGTACATGCATATTGTTATGATTCAGTATATAACGAAGTGTTGTATGAGCATGTAAACCTTTTCGGCTTTTGATAACCTCGCGCAACTGAATTCCACCTTGCCTATAAAAATGCAAGCATTTCTATTGGAACACAAACGTACTGTAATGCTCATGACGTAATGTGTGCCTCAACATTTGAACGTTTTGAGAACTGAAATCAGTACAGCATATGGTAGCAATATTTGTATGACTGACCTGGCTGAGTCTGAGCAGACGTACGCCCTGGAGAAACAAAAAAGCATAACATTGGTACACCTTTCCGATTAAGCATGCATTTGAGCCCATGCATCACACTATGCGTTACACTCTAAAAAAAGGTACCGCACAGAAAAATTACTAGTCGTTATGCGTCATATAACCCAAGACAAAGTCGTATAGAGTTTACCTGCAGGGATGAAATGTTTTCTATACCCTGGTTGTCATGCACATAACATAACTGCATACTCACACGTATGTTAACTCTTTGGACGCCATGCTAGCTCATATATGCATTCATGCATGTACACAACCATTACGAATTCTACATGACAGAGTAAGTAAGAAATGTGTGAATCGCAACTTCATGATGCATGCATGTTTGCTGCACTTGTGGGTTTATAAGTACACGACATTTACTACTGTAGTAATTATGTTTCTTCTGAATTTAAGAGCACATTGTTCAGATGACTTCACTAATGCTATTTACTCCCAGAACAGGACCCACATTAGTGTAGTACAACATGTTTAAAATCCCAGTTCACTCCATCTCCATACAATCAGCTAATAATAAGAACGGTTTGTTACAACCGTATGTGCGAGGTAATGACACACAAGACGTGCTTACACCCCAGTGCCCCTCCTGGGTTTGACTTCAGATCTACATGGCTGGTTTACATGCATGTCACTGAATTGCATGTATGTAAATGTACAACATGGTATTCAAAGCGATTCTTGTAATAAACACAACACTGACATGCATCACACAGATGATTATATGGTTGTGTGAGAATGCATGTATATATGCACTTGGCGTTCAAAGAGTTAACAGTATGATTTTGTCTACCATTTGTTGGATAAAAATAAGCCGCGATGCGCATGTGACAAGTCATGCATAATTTGCATGCATGATGTTGGACGCAAGTGCGCTAGAATCCTTTTACTGACCGGCAACTGTTTTTCATTGTTTTTGTTTTGACATCATGCCTCACGCGATGTCAATCTATTTTTCTCGAACACATGCACGCCACCCCACATCATCAACTGGCAATGTGCATGTTTGCTTCACGTCCACTTATTTCGCATCCGTAACAATAATTGCGGCCCACGCTTGGGAATCAAAAGTATGATGGCATCAGTACATTATGTGCACATTTATATTGTAGTATGGTACGCCCTCTAAATATGAAAAATAAGATAAGACGGCATAGCTGTTGTTCTGTGTGCGGCGTACATTTTTTACATTCGTATACAGGCTAGGATTGAAACAACTTCCGTCATTGCATGGATGTCTATATGCTTCCCCGAGAATCTGCAGGCACGCACACGCAAGCGCACACGGGTAGACAGCCCTAACTGTATTCACGTTAGAGCGACATATTATGCTGCTGCAGCAAACAAGTGCTGGTAAATACACGCATTACGTTGCAGAAATGTTAATGAATAATTCATGAGAAGAATTGAATAAAGCTGCACTACAGGCTACAGGGGCAAAGCAACCGTTTCTCCGTCTTACTTAGCACAGGCGCTATTTGACGAGGCCATTCCAAAATACAGTATTATAGGCAATGATATACTTCTAGCGGCTCTCTGACAGGACTACTAGCCGAATGCTGCACCATGCGCGCAGTGTATCTACTCACCACGCATGGTTACATATCAGCCTACAAAACCATTTTTGTTTGCATCGCCATGTAGTTTATATTACCACTGAAATGAACTTATATGTTACCATACTTGGTCTTTGTGAGTTTTCGTACTCAAATGTGCAGCGGAATCGGTACTACAGATGTGACTTACATGAACAGAGAGCCACAGCGATAAACACCGATGTGTGGAGAAGTCTCATTTTTCTTTCAGTCCAAGTTTGGCTCCTTTGGAAAAAAATGAGCACGCGTCGGATTGAGTATTGTTTATGATTATATCTCAGCCGTATAAGAATGTTTAATTTATAGCCGGCTGAGTGGCGCGCATGGGGTGGGGGCTCTCTAGTTTCTTGTATATAGCACCAGTATATAATTGGGCAATAAATTTAATTAAAAAGCGGCAAAAATTGCTGATTCGCTAGAGTTTTCATTCTTGAACCCTGCATGTGTGAGCCATGATTATGTTGTACCGGGTCTCGTATCTGATAGGTCAATAATTCCTTGCAACCGATTGGTTTAGGATCGCCTTAGACCAGTTGCTGAAGCATCCCTCAGTGTGTGCTAGTTTTTTTTCTATTGATGCACACATGTTATAACATGAAGCGTACTTATTAACCGATTATACGCAGAATTGTTATAGTAATAAGTTTATCATTTTCATGCATGGTATCAGAGTCGGTCCGTACTGTACCGCATGGTGTGGACTGAATATTTGGGAGAGAATTTAGCCTAAATATTTGTGATCTTCTGAGGTTTTGTTTTGCAGCAGTTGTGATCGACGTGAACGCTTTTGAACCAGAGACGATCATTAGTATTGTATGTAGTTATGTAGGTAGCTGCATGGTTAGAGCGTATTCGTGTATCTGTACGCTGAGTGGACTTAGTGTTGTGTGTGGGTGCATACATGGTTGTACGCTGAGTATACTTAGGGATGCGTTGGTAGCAAACGCAGAATGTACGTATATAGTAATGTGTTGATAGCCGTGTATGTGCGCTGAGTGTGCAGTGTCAGGTTGGAAGACCTTATCACGCGCTGCATCCCTCCCCCTACATGAAGACTGTATGATATAGCTATTTAACTTTTGCAAAGAACCTGTTGGTAACAATCACACGTTTACGGCCGTCTATACGTAATAACTACTGGCAATGTCGTGGAGTACATGCATGCTGTACGGCCAGAGCTGCGCGGACGCAAATTTTCGTCTTCCGCGTATAATCGGTTAAGTATACACTGTATTTAGGCGAACCCACATCGTGCATGGACTAATATCAACGCAGAGGATTACCAACCAAATATAATTTACTAATTAAGCCATCACTGAGATAGGAATATCTTTAAAAACACTGGCGTGCATCAGAAAGTAGAGGAGGGTTCTGCGGGGGTGCCAATTTAGGTCAGATACAAGGTTGCTTGAAAAGGAAAAACTATGTATGTAAATGAGAACAGTCTTGTCTGCCACCATGCAGCAAAGCAAAGAACACAATCCGCTTTCGTCTCGACATAGTGAAGCATGCATGCAAGAATATTTACTACAATGGAGAAAATGTTCCTCTCTTGCCAAAAGTCTGAGAAAGTTTCGGATGGGTTCTTGCGGTTCAAATTGTTGGAGCTGTCTGTAGGTGTATTACTGACAGCCACCGAGTTCAATGCTGTGGCATCATTGGTTGAGTTGGATTTTACAACACATCGCAGAATCGACACACTAAATCTTAATAATCGCACGAACTGAGTGAGTGGCAGCTGCAAGCTAAGCTTAGAATAATTGCTACGAAGCGACTACATATATTTTTTATAAGCCCACTTTTATTACACGATATCAGGGGCCTTGGTGCTTCGAAGAGAATTAGTGATTACGAGTTAACATTCATTACGCTCGAGGCTCGCCCCATCCCGCCTTGGCAGTGATCTGTCCGGCTACACGTCCAGACTGGCATTCATCAGACTGGCTAATTGTGTATATATCAAACCTGTTCTGGTCGTTTGTTATGTTCGTGTGAAATTCTTGCATCATGCTACGCATGCCAGTATAAAGTGTCAATTGACCACGTGCTGGTTGACAATAACGTGAATAGGTCTATTCACGATACAGTATGTGTACAACATGGGGGCACATGTACATTTACACCTAATCACATATTATGTGTCTTCCACTGTACAGTAGCTTTGACACGCGTTTTTATGCTCAGTCTCAATGTGAGCCGTTTTTATAAATGCAGGGAACCAGACATGCAACCGTATCTGGCACCGGAGTAATGCAGTGATTGGAACATAGACACTGACATGCATCCATTTATGCGGTTTCAGTCTACTTTCGTGCTAGTCACAAGAAACTAGTGCTTATTTTTTTTGTTGAAAGATGGCAAGTACATATAGTCCAACAACTGAGCATTATTTAGGTTTACACCAGACTGCTGAACTGAGGAGTTTGTATGTCACACTAATCCACAGTGCATGGTAGCATTGCACAAGACGTGTGGGCAAGATTTGATGCTGATGTTTTGATGTGGAGCCAAGGGATTTGCTAGTTAGGGACATGCTTCTAAAGGAACACCAAGCATCATGGAAACAACACAGTACATCAGTGTACTCGCAGTAATGAAAGTGTGACTGGGAGATTGTAATAAGGACAGTGGCGAACATGATACTGCGGAATGTGGAAGTGAAGGATATGCATCTGCAAAATTAAGGAGTAACATGAAGGATTAATGTACAGATGTACAGATGACGAATGCGAGCGGTTGAATCTCAAACTGATGTATAATCAAAAACATGCAAAAATGACGAATACTGGAGTATATGCCACAGAATCTAATAGCGGAAGCAACCATTGATACTGGCGGAGGTGACGGGGGTGGGGCTGTTCTCTATGCTCAATCGTTGTTTCACATCAGTAATTCCGCCGGGTGTCTGTGAAGTAGCATTGCATGTGTACCCCAGGAGGCTGATCTGTACGGGGGGGGGGGGGGGGGGGGGGGTCGTATTCCGTATGCGTAAGAGTTCGTGAATATTGATATCCGCCATACTCATTTGCGTGGTAAAATAACACGCTAAATGTAGTGTGACGCGATAACGATATTCATCCAACACCCACGCCGACTAATGAGGTCTCTACACAATTGGGAATCAAAAACACAATGATACAGCGGCGGTGGATACAGGAGGATGGGGGAAGGGGGGGGTCTTCTCTCCCTCCCCCTCCCTTCTTCCCTCCCCCCCCCCCCCCCCCCCCCCCCCCCCCCATGCACCCCGCCAAGTACAGGAAAAATAAGAAGCAGTGCTATTCGTTGGTGAGCAGGCATAAATACAGCATGAACTGAACCAAAACATTTACAGCTATATGGGCAAAGCAACCTTCCCTAACAATGCATAGTCCGTTGAATCGTAACTTTAACGATATTGACTGACGAGGCCATTCCTACGGTGAAAATATATATATGCAGCATTTCGCATGGAATCTATATAAGGCAATAATAAATATTGCCCCATGGAGAGCTACTAATCTTCATGCATGTTTAATGTATATGCAGTGTATCCCATTTTTCATATGAACAGATGATAGTCTATTTAATGCACGGCACAAGAGTTTGTGGGACATCAGTTATCCGAGCGGCACTTTTTTTTAACCGCTTCATTACACATGCATGGCATGCAGAAGGTGGACTATTATGTTTCGTATGGAGCACGTGTGTAGTAACTTTAATATCAATGGTACGCGCGAGGAATGGCTGAATAACCACGCGACGCTTGGGAACAGACGAAATTACCACGATTAGTGTGTGATCGGCGACACTAGCAATCAAATTATACGTTAACTTCGCTTGGTAATATAATGCCTTTCACTGCTGCAAATTTTCCTTTTTCTCGTACATGCTTATTAACAGGTGCGCATGTATAGTGGCATCAGTACAGGTCTAAAAATTCTGCCCTCAGTACAGTCAAAAACGTACTGGAAGTTGCTTCAACATACTATCTATTAGTCAGACCAAATTTTATTCGAATCTTCTTTTTAACTTAGTCGCTTTGGTACATGCGATAAACTTCTTTTCAATCACCAATTCAGCAAAAGGACTGTACTGATGAGTCTTTTGTTGTTGTTATTGTTGTTATTATTATTGCTGTTGTTATTGTTGGTTATATTGATGTATTTCAAAAAGCAAATAAAAATCATGTGTACTCTTGTGTGTATGTTTATATTTCACTGCTGATCTGTACTAATTTCAAATTATAACGACAGATCTTCAGAACGGAATGGTGCTGTAGTGTGCTACTGAGGCTCGTTCCTTGTTTATATCTGCTTGACCGTGTATACTTGTTGCAAGGTCTTTTACTACCTTTTCACTCAATTCAAATCAGTTAAATATAGGTCTGTATCATTTCTACTCGCCCTTCTTTTCCTTCCTATTTATACCACCATTGTCACCAATCCTACAAATCCTGTATCCCACTTCTGTAATCACTTCTCATAGAGAATTCTTTATTATCTAGTAGCATTACACGTACATGCTAATACACTGGAAAACTGACAGCATGGGAAAAACTACTCAGCAACTGCAATATAACATAATGCCATATACAAAAACTTGCAGTATGGTAGTTAACATCAAGTGGCTTTAATGGTAGCCATTCAATTTATAGTTTTGCGTCTTGGATGTTCCCTGCTCTTCCCACATCTGTGAAACCTTGGAGCTCATTTTTCTGTTCAACTCCAGGGTTGGTGATGGTTTCGTAATGTTCTAGGTCAGCAGCTTTTGCGGTATCGTACAGAGGATTCCTGCATGTAGCATACATGGAAATAATATCATGAACTAATGCAATGATTATCAAAAATTATAACACTTCCACAAAAATATTCATCAATAGCACTGGCCATGTTCTGCACTTCATGCACCTTCCCTACCAAAACAAAATTTCTTACTGGATTATCAATTTTCTGGCTCTTCTGCGTCTCACAACGGCAATCACCACAGCAATGATTGCTATTAAAATCGATATGCCACCGATTCCTGCACCAGCTCCAACACCAACATATGTGTAGGGTATATTCTGGGCAACGCCTTCAAATAGTCCACTGTCTATGCACCCAGGTGCATCCAAAGAAAGGATTGTCACTGTACAATACTGGTCCACCTTTAGTGATGTTCCTTGGAGCTGCACAGTGGTTTTCCTTGTCATCACCCAATCTTTTAAGTATGGAACTAGTTGTGAGTCTAAGCCTCCTCTAAGAGTAATGCTGGACTCGTCAAAACAGAATATACTCGAAGTATGAATTGCGAATCCACAGGAACAGAAGCTGTTCAAGTTGTCCTCTACTAGTTTCTGAACTGTTGCTTTTCCACTCTCACTCTATTGAAAAGAAATTACCATTACATATCACCTCATAACTTTTTAAAAATCAAAATAGAAATATACCATGGCCAATTAAGCACATTAAAGTTAAATTTACAGCAGAAAGAAAACAATATAAAATATTCCACAAGTTTCATGTGATCACTAAATGTGATGTCTACCATCTGATATTGACACTTAGTTATTGTAATAAAATGCAACTATCAAACTTAAATTAATAACAATAGCTTATATGTCATGTTTGTCAAGTTTGTCTATAACTTTAATACGGTGATTACCTTCCAAACAGCACAACCTTTTACTCCAGTCAGTCTTACTTGGATGAATAAGTCACCACCTATCATAGCAGGCAAGCGAGTCAAATATGAGTGATTATCTTTTTGGACTTATTTTGTATTCAATTAGCAGCAATGAAGCAACGTATAATAATCCGCCCTGCATTAATCTTACGATGACAAGTTGTATTGTCTGCATTCAGGATATAGCCAGCCTTGCAAGAACACTGGTAGCTTCCAACAGTATTGCTGCATGTTTGGTTGCAATTCCCATTATTTCCTGTACATTACAAATAAACAAATGTAAACTGACCTCCTCAAATATGGGATTCAGTAATCTAGATTACCTGCACAGGTTCTATTATCAGCATTCAGAACATAGCCAGATGAACATGAGCAGAAGTAACTTCCAATTGTATTGATGCACAATTGGTCACAATTGCCATTATCTGCTGTACACTCGTTGATGTCTACTCGAAAACAGTTATAAGCCATCTTTATCATATAGAGACATGGTTACCAATTACCTGCACAAGTTCTGTTATCAGCATTCAGAGCATAGCCAGATGAACATGTGCAAAAGTAACTTCCAACGGCATTGTTGCAGGTTTGGTCACAATTTCCATTTTGAAATCTGCATTCATTGATGTCTACATGCAACAAACATTAATTAAGAAGTGATTTACAGATTAGTCACATACCAGAACAAATGCTTTGACCAGGATTTATCAAATAGCCTGGCATACACAAACAGTTGTAACTTCCATTAGCATTGTTGCAAATTTGAGAGCAGTTTCCATTATTCAATGCACACTCATTGATATCTAGAACACAAATAGCTTCACTTCATTGTGTAGGGTCATGGTAAATTAAAAACCTGCACAAGCCTTGCCATCGACAGCTAGAGTGTATCCAGTGTTACATGAGCAGAAGTAACTTCCAATTATGTTGGTGCAGGTTTGAGCACAATTTCCATTACTAAGCTGGCACTCATTGATGTCTATTGAAAAAGTACACATTGCAAACAGCACACACTGCTAATTTCACATACGTACCAGTGCATCCCTTTCCATCTTCAATCAAAGAAAAACCTTTCTGACATGAGCAGGTGTAGCTTCCAATGGTGTTAGTGCAAATATCAGAACAATTTCCATTATTGACTAGGCACTCGTTATTGTCTGTAAATTCAAATATGTTACTGCTGTATTCAAAAAATTTATGTTAATTATATACCATTACAACTTCTGCTGTCCGGATCTAATGTGTACCCTATCTCACAAGAGCATACAAAACTTCCAATTGTGTTCGTACAAAACTGAGTGCAATTGCCATTCTTCTTTGCACACTCATTGATATCTGTAGAGTGAAGGTAATCTTTTTGTTTGCCTAAATGTATATGTACATACCATCACATGTTCTTCCATCAGCATTCAACACAAAGCCACCCATGCACGAGCATTTGTAGCTCCCAATCGTGTTGGTACAAATTTCGTTGCAGTTTCCATTGTTTGATGCACATTCGTTTACATCTGGGAAAGAACATGCAAGCACTCAATAACAATTGAAATAACTTAAACACTTACCATTGCATGTTCTCAAATCATTATCCAATACATAACCAATGCTGCATGTGCAAGCATAACTTCCAATGGCATTTGTGCAAAGCTGAGAGCAATTGCCGTTGTTTGTTGCACACTCGTTCACATCTGGGTGAATTGGTCACATGATCAATAAATCAGCTCATGCACTTTAACCTACCAACACATGTTATTCTGTCAGCACTCAACTGGAAACCAGTCAGACAGCTACATTTATAACTTCCAATTGAGTTAGTGCAAAACTGCATGCAGTTTCCATTGTTGGTTAAGCATTCATTAACGTCTGCAACAGTGAAACCATTATAGCAGCAGTCATATAAAAAAACCTACCATCACAAGCTTGTCCATTAGAATTCAATGTATAGCCAGTCATGCAGGAGCAATAGTAGCTTCCAACTGTGTTTGTGCAAACTTGAGTGCAGTTTCCATTGCTGGTTGCACACTCATTAATGTCTGGAAATTTTTTAAGTATGTATTCAACATTTATCAAGATTATTATCAACTTACCAATGCAAGTTCTTCCATCAGCTTGCATTAAATAACCATTCGCACAAGAGCACGAGTAGCTTCCAATGGTATTTGTACATAGTTGAGTGCAATTTCCATTACCATTCAAACATTCATTGATATCTAGAAAAAAAGCAGCTTATTTTGCACACTTAAAGGTCCATAAGATATATACCATCACAAAATCTTCCATTGGAATTCAGTACATAACCAGATGTGCAGAAACATAAGAAACTTCCAATTGTATTTGTACATGCTTGAGCACAACCTCCGTTATTGTTTACACATTCATTTATGTCTAGGAGCAAATTGGAAAAATATTGTGACCAAGTACAGAAACAATTTCATGTCAGTCATACCATAGCAAGTTCTTCCATCAGGATCCAGTACATATCCCGCACCACAGGTACATGAAAAGCTTCCAATACTATTGTTGCATATTTGGGAACAATTTCCGTTACTAGTTGAGCATTCGTTGATATCTGGAAAAAAAAATTTAAAGTTACATCCACTTATCAAATGATGGACTCATTTGCAAGCATACCGTCACAATTTCTGCCATCAGCATTTAATACGTAACCTGCTCTGCACAGACACATGTAGCTTCCAATAGTATTTGTGCAGACCTGAGCACAATTTCCATTATTCGTTGCACACTCATTTACATCTGAGGAAAAAAACATATTTCTGAAGTAAATGCTTATATTTGTGTCTTACCTGTACATGTCCTTCTGTCAGCGCCTAACACATATCCCAACATACAGGAGCATTGATAGCCTCCAATAGTGTTTGTACACACTTGAGAACAGTTTCCGTTTTTGAATTCACACTCATTGATATCTAAATGAATAGAAATGTTCATATTACAATAACTAATGCTGTACACCAAAACTAACCTTGCATGAAGTGTTCAATTAATATTTGATTAATTGTGTTTTGTATGCTTGTGTATGTGTGCTTGTGTACTTTATTATTGTTTTTTATTGTTTACAGCTGGCTCTGTACTTGCATCATTATATTATAATCATTTTGTGTTAGCTTATTAATCATGAAAAAAAAAAGTGCTGTCAGCCTGATGTATCATGAATGGCTATCCCGCTGCAAAGGTATAATTTGCAAGAACAATTGTTGCTAGGCAGCCATACTAAATTATGTGTCTATCTATATAATCTTTATTTGTAACTTTATTTGAACACTCCAAGTACTCTAAAAGCGTATTCATCTACAAGAAAACGTTTTATTGATTATAAGCAATTTAACATGCTCTACAGAATTACAAAATGGTATTATTACCAGTGCAATTGAAGCCATCAGGATTGAACAAGAAACCGCTCATACAAGAGCATGTGTAGCTTCCAATAGTGTTAGTGCAGATCTGATCACAGTTTCCATTGTTGATTGAACACTCATTGATGTCTATTTGAAAAAAAAAAAACAACATTGTCTGGCCAACTAGGTCTGACATTAGTCACATACCCGAACAAGTCAGGTTGTCCTTGTTTAGCGCATAACCAGTGTTGCATGAACAGTAATAACTTCCAATAGTGTTTGTACATGTCTGCCCACAATTTCCATTGTTGGCTGCACACTCGTTAATATCTGTGAACACAACGAAACATATCTAACCCCCATTGTTGAATTAATTCAAATCTAGCTTCACCATTGCAGGCCTTGTTATCAGCATCCAACGCATAGCCAGACCTGCAAGCACAGAAGAAGCTTCCCGGGATGTTTGTGCAGATTTGGGAACAATTTCCACTATTCTGTGCACACTCATTAATGTCTGCAATTGATTTCAATTTATTGGTGTTTTATAAATATTTTCACACTTCAGTTTACCAGTGCAGCCTAAGCCATCAGAGTTCAGCAAATATCCACCCAAGCAAGAGCAAAAATAGCTCCCATTGGTGTTAGAGCATATTTGAGCACAGTTTCCATTGTTGGTAGCACACTCGTTGATATCTGAAGCAAGTTCCAGTGTGTAGACATCAGTTAAAGAAACACAAAGTATACTCACCACTACATGTTCTATTGTCAGCAAGCAATCTATAACCAGTCAAGCATGAGCAATAATAGCTTCCTACGGTGTTGGAACATAGCTGAAGGCAATTTCCATTGTTAGTGGCACATTCATTGATGTCTAGGACCGAAAAGTATATAAATTGTAAAGGATTCATGTTATGTAGGCTACCTACCATTGCAATTTGTGTTATCAGAACTCAATACAAATCCTGACATGCATGAACAGAAGTAACTTCCAATAGTGTTGGTACATATTTGCGAACAACTTGCTTCATTGGTGATGCACTCATTGACATCTGTTGTGGAAAGTGGCAATTATGCATCCAACAAACCAACGTAGACATACCAAGGCACGTTCTGTTATTAGCATCCAACACAAAGCCAGTCATGCAAGAACAGGTGTAGCTTCCAATCGAGTTTGTACACATCTGAGAACAGTTTCCGTTGTTGCTAGCACACTCATTTATGTCTAGAAATGAATGGTATTAATTATTTCTCAACTTCGATTGTTGCACTTACCGCTACAACTCAATTTGTTCGCATCCAATGTGTACCCGGTCAGACATGAGCATACATAACTTCCAACAGTGTTGGTGCAGATTTGAGAGCAATTTCCGTTATTCATGGAACACTCGTCGATATCTAATAATTAATCTTTGGATAACGAGAGGTATGGTAAATAAGCATGCACATACCAGCACAAGTTCTGTTGTCACTGCTTAGAACATAACCAATGCTGCAAGTGCAGAAGTAACTTCCAATTGTGTTGGTGCATGTTTGAGCACAGTTTCCATTATTCACTGCACACTCATTGATATCTGCAACAACATGATAGAAACAAGCTAGACATCTTGCGGGCAACTGACAGTTTAAAACCTATAGAGTATCGTTGTTAGCTTGAAGTTGACCACAATTACATTTTACCTCAGGTCACAGTGTGTGATGCCGGCATCAAGGAGGAGTGCATCATGGATGGTAAATAATAAATGGACTAAATCTAAATGGGTTGCATGATCACAAATGTTTGCCAAGTCAGTAATATTTGAGGCACTAGTGAGTGGATATGTCCGCAGTAATTTTGAACTTTGAAAACCTGATTTTTTCCAATATGATGGTATCTACCATTCTATGTGTACTTTGGTAATGGCATGGGTCTTGCAGTTCTCTTTTACCTGCACAGCTCCTGAAATCAGCAGCTAGAGTGAATCCTGTTCTGCAAGAACAGGCATAACTTCCAATGGTATTGGTGCAGATTTGAGAACAATTTCCATTGCTGATTGCGCATTCATTGATATCTATAACGAAATGTACAAAATAAGACTACTGTTGACCCTTCAGGAAGGGGGAAATTCCTACTTACCAATGCAAGTACTGTTGTCAGCACCCAGCACATAGCCAGGAAGACATGCACATAAGAAACTCCCTGTGACTTTGATGCAGACTTGGGTACAATTTCCATTATTGACTGCACACTGATTTATGTCTTTGAGACAAAAAAATGTAACACAACTTTATACATGACTGCGTTACTGACCAAAGCATGTTCTGCCATCAGGATTTAAGGAATAGCCGTTCACACAAGAGCACATGTAACTTCCAATGGTGTTGATGCAGATTTGTGAGCAATATCCATTATTTGTTGCACACTCATTGATATCTATGTTGAAAAAACCAAACATCAGTATTAACACTATTAACTAAGTCACCAAATGCAACAACCATTGCAAGTCTTTCCATCAACATTCAGCTGGTAACCAGTGATACAAGAGCAGTAGTAGCTTCCAATGGTGTTGGTACAAATGTGAGAGCAATTTCCATTGCTGCTTGCACATTCATTGACATCTATATTAAAGTAGTGCCAATTTAATAACCAATTTAACATCAATACACACTTACCATCACAACTCTTGCGATTAGCATTCAAAGCATAACCGGCTACGCAAGAGCAGAAGTAACTTCCAACAGTATTGGTACAACTTTGAGAGCAGCCTCCATTATTGGTAGCACACTCATTGGCATCTGCACACGAAGGGGCATTGTTTATAGTTTCCATTAATGTATGAAGAACTTCAGTTTACCAGAACATGTGCTGTTATTAACATCCAATAGATATCCATTCCCACAAGAGCAGTAGTAACTTCCAATAGTATTAGTACAAATTTGCGAACAGCCTCCATTACTTGTTGCACATTCATTAATGTCTGTCAAGAAACACAAAGATAATTGATGGGATCAGGGTTCTTTCCGTTTTATTCAGCCACTTACCAGCACAGGTCATGTTGCCAGCATTTAACATATAGCCAGTAAAACAAGAGCACATGTAGCTTCCAACAGTGTTGGTACATATATGCGAGCAGTTCCCATTATTGGTGCTGCATTCATTTATATCTAATGAGGGCCAATGGTTAAAGGTTCATAGCCTTGCTTTTCTCAAATAGCACTCACCAGAACAAGTGTTGTTGTTGGCATTCAATGTGTATCCAATCAAGCATGAGCAGTAGTAGCTTCCAATGGTGTTAGTACAGATCTGAATGCAATTTCCGTTACCAATTGCACACTCGTTGATATCTAAACAAAAGGAATTGGTAAAAGTGATGTGATCTTCAAAGAGTTAACACAATAAATACATAATACAAGTATAGTAATATACGAGTAGCTTATATATACCTGTACAGGTTCTGCTATCAGCATTCAATAGGTAACCGGCTACGCAAGAGCATGTATAGCTTCCGATGGTGTTGATGCAGATCTGAGAACAGTTTCCATTGAAAATAGTACATTCATTGACATCTAATAGGAGAGGCCAGAGGAAGAGTGGCACAACAATATAAATTATTGTCACACAGACATGCAATATCGATAAGCCAACGAGATATGCTAATAACATACGTACGTACCATTGCAGGTCCTATTGTCTGCACTCAGAAGATACCCAATGGAGCATGAGCAGTAATAACTTCCAATGATGTTGGTGCAGATTTGGGAGCATCCACCATTAAGAGTTGCACACTCATTGACATCTGAAAACATAGTATGGTTGATGATTTTGAAAAATGTGCACACAGGGGGGAAAAAGAAGCCTATTGCAATCATACCATTACAAGTCCTGTTATCAGCACTGTTTACCAGGTAACCAATACTGCAAGAACATGTGAAACTTCCAATAGTGTTCGTACACACTTGCGAACAACCTCCATTATTGGTCAAGCACTCATTGACATCTGGATATAAATATATAGCAATGACTATTATTTATTTATTTATTTATTGGGCAGGTGCTCACCAGTGCAAGTCCTATAATCTGCAGTCAACACATATCCAGCCAGGCAAGAGCACATGTAACTTCCAACAGTATTGGTGCAGATTTGTAAGCAATTTCCATTATTTGTTGCACACTCGTTGATATCTTTAAAATAACAGTGTTATACATTGCTGCCAGACACAAGGCATACTCACCAGCACATGTTTTGTTGTCAATATTTAACTTGTATCCAGTCAAGCATGAGCATGCATAACTGCCAATGGTATTTGTGCAAATTTGAGAACATCCTCCGTTGTTCGTTGCACACTCATTGACATCTAAATCAAGTCCAAATGCGACAGTTAGGGTTGATTTAAATGCCAATTCATATCTTACCATTGCACGATCTTCCATCAGCATTCAATAGATAGCCAGCCACGCAGGAGCATAAATAGCTCCCAACAGTGTTTATGCATACCTGGGAGCAGTTTCCATTATTGGTGATGCACTCATTGATATCTACATGTATATCCATGGCAACAGAATGCAGTAATAATGCTATTTCTGCAAATCTAAAGACTCTAATTCACCATTGCATGTCCTCCCATCAGCATTCAGCACATAGCCCATTGTGCAAGTGCAAAAGAAGCTTCCAACAGTGTTTGTGCATGTTTGTAGGCAGTTTCCGTTGTTAGTTGCACATTCATTGATATCTAAGTTGCAGATGGGATAATAAGGGTGAAATCATTCCCACAACACTCACCATTACAAGCCCGGCCATTAGCATTCAACGTGTAACCACTGTTGCACGAGCACATGTAACTTCCAACAGTGTTGACACAGTTTTGAGAGCAGTTTCCATTACTAATTGCACATTCATTAATATCTGTACAAAAACAAAAAGGCATGACATTTTACTTGCTCTGAAAATGATAAATCAAACAAATTAGTTCAAGTGTGATAGATTTTTAAAAATGATATAATACACTTCTAACCTGCGCAGGTTCTGGCATCTGCATTCAGTACATATCCAGTGCTGCAAGAGCATGTGTAACTTCCAATCGTGTTGGTGCAGGTTTGAGCACAGCCCCCATTGTTGGTAGCACACTCATTGACATCTGTAAAGTGACGAGGTTCTTAATCTTTCACACCATTGAAGGCATTTTTTTTTACCTGAACAGGTTCTTCCATCAACATTCAATGCATATCCAGTATTGCATGAACATGTGAAACTTCCAACAGTGTTGGTACAGGTTTGTGCGCAATTTCCGTTGTTCGTAGCACACTCATTGATGTCTACAGAAGTGTGTGGATGGGGATAGGAGGAATTTGCGTTTGACGAATCTTGGAAAAAAAATTTGGGATACCTGAGCATGTTCTGCTATCAGCATTCAAGGTGTATCCAGTGTTGCATGAACAGGAATAGCTCCCTACTGTGTTAATACACACTTGGGCACAATTTCCATTATTTGTTGCGCACTCATTGATGTCTGCCGAAAGATAAACAGATGATAATACTATGCTCATCAATGCATCCTGTATAGGGAGAGCCTTACCAGCACATGTCCTCCCATCACCACTCAATGTATACCCAGTCCGGCATGAGCATGTGAAACTTCCGACAGTGTTGGTGCAGGTCTGTGAACAGCCACCGTTATTTGTTGCACATTCATTAACATCTATGGAATTGAGAAGTCTCTCTTCATGTGACAACTGAGCAGGGAAAACATCCTCTTACCAGAACAGGTTCTTCCATCTGCATTTAGTGAATAGCCAGCATTGCATGAGCAATAGTAACTTCCTACGGTATTGATGCAACCTTGAGCACAACCACCACTATTTGTAGAGCATTCGTTGATATCTATGTGGAAGTGAGGTATGTGTTTTTCATATGGGCTCATCCAAGGTAACACGTATGACAACATATGTACAATACTATACAACAAGTACACAAATTCACACATTTAGGTACTTGTACTGCACATGTACAAAGCAGTCCTGACCAGCACATGTTCTTCCATCTGCATTCAAGGTATAGCCAATGTTGCATGAGCATGTGTAAGTTCCAATGCTGTTGATACAAGTCTGGGCACAATTTCCATTATTTGTTGCACACTCATTGGTATCTGTAAAAAGGGGAAGAGTATGTACTGGGATATTTCTTCACATTGCGAATTGTTCTATAATTTATATAAAATCTAAAGCATAAGTATACAACAAAAGACACGAGAAACCACATGAATTCAATTATTCGTAATCTTGTGATGCATACATGCATTGCAGTGTGGCATGCATGCCTATTACTGCATTAGAAATACCTGGGTAACAGCTGAACATCTTGCTACCCGTATAAACTACTTTTCTCCAGGTTGCATCACTATTCAATCCCAGTGTACATCCCGCCCTGTAGCCGCCAACGCCAAGGTCCATGTGCCAGCACAGTCGGCTTGTGCAGTCCGGGGACGATGCAACGTCGCATTCATTGAGCGTAACAGAGGAGACATCTGCAAAACCAAAGCTGTATGACGGATAAAAATACCAGTAGGCTCCTCCTAGATCATAAGTCGCAGTAGTGGTGGATGTTGTTGTACTAAATATAGTGTACAGTCCAAATGCTCCAACTGCAAAGGTGGTAGCGGAACTGGAGGTCTTGGCCCCAACAAAGTTGATATACCCATTACACGATGAAAAATCGTATGATGAGGTGCCGTAGGAGTAAGGTTGATCATAGCACTTCACAAAGCCGTTTGACAGAAGACTGGCTTCATCATGATTGTACACGACTCCGCAGGTTAATATTGCTGCGTAGAGAGATCGGGTAAAATCTGGAGTAGAGCAGCTGAAACTACAATCAGTTGAGTGATATATATAAATCTTTAAAAATCGAAGTATACAGGCATGCATGCGATTCAAAGCACATTATCTGGCTACATCCGTACAAACAGCAAGGGGAAATTTTTCTTTTCCACGCTTAAACTATACCAATTTTGCATATTACAGTCTGTGCAAATATCACTAACCACTCATCATTATTTACTAAAACATAGTTTTTTATAAGTCTAATGTCCTGGGCATCATCCCATGCAGGGGTACGTTTGTACATCCAGGTGTATATAACTGCCACTTAATTACGGTGCATCAGAACTGAAATCCAACAGCACATATATGTTATTCGTGCATTTTTAGCTCTGGGCTGAAATAGGTCAGGTCTAGTTCCTTCTACAAACTTCTAGCCAAAGTGAAGCTCTCCCAGTTGCACCTAGCGTATTCCCTGGCATGCCTCAGAGGACCTCGCGTTGGAAACTTGGTTAGAAGTTTGTAGTAGATCTTACCTATTTCTGCCCAGAACTAAAAATGCATGACAAACGTGTATGTGTCGTCGGATTTCATTTCTGGTGCACAGTTACAAAGTGGCATTATTCTGAATGTCTATACATCTAGGTGTACAAATGTACCTGGGATGACTAAACACCTGAACCGAAATATTGAATTATTGCGTTCTTTTAATGTCTTGCGGTCCGGGGTTTACCTCTACAATTAAGGGGTTAACCCCAAATTGTAAACGCTTGAATTACTAGCTATCAGTGGAAGATTACCAATTACCATGTTTTTTATCTACCTTTGCCTAAGAGATCTACTGCATTTCATAAGACAAAAATCTTGTAGTGCAACATTATATCAGCGATAATGTATCTCAATATTTTGAGAAATACCGTGCGTGCGTATATTAACTCTGGTTAGCGCAAAAATTTGATTCAACTATTCATAAAAGTTGCGTATCCTCGAATGGTAAGTGCCAAATAGGTTGTCTGTTTGCTCTTACAATCGGTAGAATGTTTAAATTCATATTACGAAAATGAACCATGAATTTTGACATCAAATATGTACGGGGTTAGCTACTAATTTTCGGGGTTAACCCCTAATTGTCGGGGTTAACCCCGTTACGGACCGCAAGACATTAAACGTGTAACTAACAATTGTTTATAGACCATACCTGCACATTGAACACTGGCATCATCAGCATGAGTGCAGCTGTTCACGCCAAGTCCAGCGTTGGGGCAGCCCAACAGCGTACTCTCGCTGCCACTGCACGCCACACGATCTAGCAATACGGCGCCTGTTCCCTGTCCGTAGTACGCATTGGAGAGAGGGACGCCACCTGTACGAAACCCGTTATCCTTTCCCGCCGTTCATTAAATCCACGCATGCGTGAATCCTTTACCTGACCATCCATATTGTCGACACACAACGTGGGCATTGAAATCATTCCACGTGGTGTCACAAACAGTTCCCCAAGCATTGTTGCTGCACAGTTCAACTCTCCCATTGATGTACGACGTTCCTGCTGTCAGACGTATCTTCCCTGAATCGCAAACTGGTAGGAACGGTGCATAATCAAATACCAATATTAATATGATTGGATTTTATTTTTAAAATCATTTTGTAATGCAGCAAGCTGGTTTCTTAATAACCCAAAATTATACCAATATCTTAAGCCAGTGATGTCAGAACGCAACCAAAGAGGGAGCACCAGTGCATGATTCAGAAGAAGGAAAGGGAGAGGGAGAGAGTGAGTGAGTGAGTGAGTGAATGAGTGAGTGAGTGAGTGAGTGAGTGAGTGAGTGAGTGAGTGAGTGAGTGAGTGAGTGAGTGAGTGAGTGAGTGAGTGAGTGAGTGAGTGAGTGAGTGAGTGAGTGAGTGAGTGAGTGAGTGAGTGAGTGAGTGGGTGGGTGGGTGGGTGGGTGGGTGGGTGGGTGGGTGGGTGGGTGGGTGGGTGGGTGGGTGGGTGGGTGGTGGGTGGGTGGGTGGGTGGGTGGCGTGGTGGTGGGTGTGGGGGTGAGAGAGGGGGGGGGGCGCGCGAGAGAGAGAGAGAGAGAGAGAGAGAGAGAGAGAGAGAGAGAGAGAGAGAGAGAGAGAGCGGAGTGCGAAGTTGGGAGAGGGATGTGCCAACCATGCACCCATACATTTCCTTCTGCAAATACTCATACCTCCAGTACAGCTGTATATTCTGTTCCTTTGTATATTATTTTTCTCCAGGTTCCATCACTGTTCAATCCCAGTGTGCATCCCGCCCTGTAGCCACCAGCGCCAAGGTCCAAGTGCCAGCACAGTCGACTTGAGCAGTCCGGGGACGATGCGGTGTCGCATTGGTTAAGGCTGACGCTCGGCTATTGGAAAAGCCAAAGCTGTAATACGGGTAGTTGTACCAATATGCGCCGCCATAGTCGTATTAAGCCGTGGTGGTTGATATGGAATACTGGTAGAAAACATACGGTGAGTACCCGAAGGCGCCAACCGCAAAGGTGGTTGCGGATGATGAGGATTTGGCTCCAACGAAGACTTCTCTGGTGCCCTGGCACGCCACCAATTCGGCTTGGGTCGTGGCGTGCGAGTACGGTTGGTCGTAGCACTTAACAAACCCACTCGTGATTAGGCTTGCTTCGTCACGATTGTATAAAACTCCACATGGAAGGGCTAGATAGAAAATACGACAATTAAGCAATTATTTTGACTTAAAGGGCAATACGTGTTTACAGACTGCACCTTACCTGATTGAGCTGCCGCAAAATCAGACACACCTGCAGAAAGGACAAGTTGGCAACACATGCATTTAAAAGAAGAGAAAGAGAGAATGGCTATTTACAAGCATAGAAATGGCTTTTGCCGAGTAGCACCTTAGTGCATAAATAAATAAATAAATAAACGTCGGCACAGATTTTCAAATACACACATGCATGCGCCGTACACTCTGTGTACGTACAAAATTGCAGGTCGAAGGTATATAATTATAACAGTATATGCATAAATGCGACCGCATTGCCGTCGAGTTTCAATATTCGTCCCGTTTTACATGTAAAAGTCTTCAGTGTTATGCTGCTCCGTTAAGTTTAGAGCGGGACGAAACAGCGGCAGGGAAAGTTTCGGTCTGTGCCCGTATATCGCACATCGTTCGAGAAAAGTAATTAAGAGATACCCTGCGGGCCGCGGTATACAGCTTAGAAAGCAATAGGCAAGTTACAAACGCTTTTGCGAAAGCAGGAAACGATTTTATAATCGTCTATGAAAAGCCTTCGCTAAGCCTAGTGTAGTGCAGCTCCAGGACATCAGTACAATGAACTTAAAAAGTACAGGATCATGCAGTTAATAGGGTGCATGCTATAGCTTCATTTAAAAGCGGCAACTGTACTTTATTATGCTTTGTGCAAAACAATATTGGCACAAATCACTTCTATATCAGTAAACTAGAAGGCGCGGACGAGGGGATTTCGTGTATTTAATATGCGAGCATGCAACAACTCAGAGATAAGCCTATAGCAGTGCACAATATAAATTTACGTCTGTGGCATGCAGTACTTACATGAAAGAAGAACACAGAAAAGGATCAACGAATGATCCATCTCCTATATAGCTTGCAAAGCCAAGAACGCACTGTCGAACAAAGCAAAATATACCTCTGCTGTCTGCAGCACGCTTATCAGGCATTGTTACAGATATGAAAGGCATCAAGATGCGGTGAATACGGGTACCTCCCAGGGCTGTTAACAGGTCCTCTATAGCTTGTTAGGCAAAAATGTATTGCGCCATTCAATGTTTGGAATGAATCACATGCATATAGCTATATACGGAGTCAACTGCATACAAAACTTTTAGCCTCGCTCCCATGCAGACTGCCAACATCTCTTGAGGAGGAGACCGTGCTAGGAAGGATGGCTAAACATAATAATAAATTAAATAAATAAACAGCATGATCTACATTTACACTCTGCACGCATGCATGAAAGCAGAAGAGTGGTATATTCCAGTCAGCGGGAAAATGTGCACGCGGGGAGGGACAATGTGCTCTCCAAACACTAGCGCAGTGCGCATACTGAGTGCATTCAGAATAATGAGTGCGACGGGGAATGATATAGAGGTTGTGCAGACACCGAACCACCAGCGACTCCGCCATGATGCGTGACTATGCACCTGAAGAGCAGTGTCAGGTCACTTATGAACATTTCTGAGGGGAGGGGGGGGGGGGGGAAGGTGCTGCTGTGCGTGGTAGTACAACCATAGATCCAACAGCGCCTGTTGTATCTATATGTTTTGATCTTCAATGTGTCACCGTATTGCGTGGGAAACCATCGGTTCACCCTGGTTGCTGATGTATTGGTGGATTCAGCATTGATCTTAACTTGCCATAAACAAATACCTGAAGCCTGCAAAGTCTATTTCTGTTAACAACCAGTCTCATGTGAATTTGTAGTTCACTGGACCGGTACGATCGACTAGGACTCCAACAGGATGATAGCTTCTTTGTCGTTCCCCATCAAAAGCAAAACCCGATAGCCAAACTTCAAACTCAGATCCATTCTTATCATACAGTTTCTGTCTCACCTTCTGAGCCACCTGAATGGGTAGACATCACAAAAATATTCATGTGGTCATTTCTCCCCATCCATAGCAACTGTGTGCAGCATAACATTTTGGAGAGCATCCACAATTCAACTTACTCAGCTAGTCTGACGTTTGGCTGCCATCTTTGCCAACATAGTTCTATTGATCTTTTCACTTGGCCATTGCCTTAAGGATGATAAGATGATAGGGTAGCACTCTCCATTTCCAAGAACAAAGCTGTCTGTTAACACCAGCAGTGACCTGGTCACTGTGTATTGAAGTGGGCACTCCATAGCGACAGATAAAACTCATCCATGAGAATGTTTGTCAATGCACTTGCACCTGTTACCTTAAAACAGAAGGCTTCTTCTACCCACAGGTAACAACAAACAGATAACTGAGCAGTATTTATTACTTCTGTCTGTAATCAGCAATGGTCCCATGCATTATGTCTCACAATATCTTTTTTAAACAGGAATAGAGCTATGCTGAGCTTACCATAGGAGGAGAACACTGATACTATGATGCACACGTACTCATTTATGCATATCTCAATTAGGCTATACTACAGCCAGCACCCAGCTATTAATCATACAGAGGGATCTGAAATCAGTTATCTAATGTGATTAGCCTTCACATGGTGGTTTATTAATTGTTCAGGAAGATATATTAAAGCTTCCCTTAATTCTACGATTATTAAAAATGGAATAGCCAATTACCCAACACGTACTGCATACAGGTACATACACATGCATGCCAGAAATGTAACAAAAATCTTCCAGAATCTGCTACAATAATTGCAGTCAAAGCAAAGAGGTCTTCATCTTATTTCTGCCTGTAGCATTGCAAATCGTGGAACTGACGTCATGCATATTTCTATATACTAAATTTTAGAGCCGGTAGATATATGAACTTGTGAGTTATGTATCTAAGTTCCAGCCCATACATCATAGTTTACTTAATTTTCCGCATGCATGCACCTTAGCACCATCAGCTAATGATTTCTGTGTCTGTTAGTATTCAATGCATCAGCAAATTAATGTGTCTCATATAGAATTCAAGGCATGCGGTAAACACATTAGAATAATACTGTTATCCTCAATATAAAGTTTTACTTCTATTTGTTTTTCTGATAAATTTTTTATGTATGTATTAGTCTTTGTTGTTTTAGCTATATAGAACTGCATGTGTTGAGCAGGTTTTCTTTTCTGACATATCACACACTCCCTCACCAACATCCTGGCCAATAATGCCTCGCCTTGACATCTTCCTGACTCCCATATGACCCACACCCCATCATGCAACTGTTCAAAGTCAGACTTCTTAGACTAGGACCAGGGGGAATTACGATTTCAGTAGCCCAAAAATTGTCAAAAGCTGTAAGCTTTCTGGAATACAACTAGATACATTTGTAGCTGTTGTGTTGAAGCAAGTGTTATAATTGGTGCTGTATTAAATACAGAAATTGTGGTGGCTATTATTGTTACTGGCTGCTTATTAGGCACCTGGTAATAACAGGAGCTGAAAGAGCTTGAATAGTGTTTATGCATACAAATCAACAGCTACAGTATAATTAGAACTTGAACGACTGCCAAAAGAAGTACCATCACCAGCAATAACAGTAACGTATTGCTTGCAAGTGAATTTATCTCTTAGCAACAGCAGTTCTTCCACCATGTTCGCAAGTGAAGACAGAGGTTCTAAATAGGATTGAGATTAATTTAGGACTTGATTTCTTTTAAATGCATTACAGTAGTTAGACAAATACTATTCATTCAGTTAGATTTAGATTGTTGTAAGTGCTTTAAGTAATTAAATCAAAACCTCATAATCAACATCTTCAGTTATTCAATATTAAGGTTAGAGCTAAAATAATTATGTATAAGTGGTGCAAGATATAAATATATACAGTGGAGCAAGATTAATTTTCAAGTTACCAGGGTTATTAAAGTTTAACATTTAAAAGTTATTGGTGTTGAATTTTTTTTAATTATTATTTTAAATTTTAGATGCACAGAAAACAATCCTAAGTGTGCTGAGTTGGGCTGGCGATACATACCATTGGCAGTTGAGAGCTATGGAGCCTGGGGTCCAGAGGCGTCAAAGGCCTTCTCACAGGTGGCTACTCGTTTAGCCATCCGTGGTAACACTCCCAAGGCCAAAATAGCAGCAGAGCTATATGGCCGGCCACCTTAGTTTATTATGGGTTAGAGCTAACGCTCGATCAATCCGTTGCCGTTCCTATCCCCAAACTCCCCAACAAGAAAATGAACTGATTACTTAGTTTTGTGTATTTGTTGGATTTGTCATCTTATATAATAACTTAGTGCCAGCATGGCACATAAAAATACACAAATGTATTATATGCTTGACGAAAAAATATGGTTCAGTAGATGCACAACACAATCATATTCAAAATTATGGCAGGCAAAGCATGGGCCAGCAACACCTGAGCATTTTGCCTCATTAACACAACCGACAAACAGCAATAGTATACTTCAAAATGAAGTAAAAAACACCATCTAAAATTATGCAACAGTGATTATCAAAAGTCAAATTCCATTAAAAGGTTTTTAGTGTTTTCAAATTTGATTTATTTACTAATAAACTCAAACCAAATATGAATTGTCCAATTAATTATAAGTCAAGTATAGCGCAGTAGTTAATTAAAAGTATTTGATTTTATCTTTACACCTATTAAACGTAATCAGATTTTAATGACACATTTTGTGGGACTGCATCGTTTGATACATGCCATTTACCTTTACTGTAAAATGACTAATTTTACATTTGCTCATGTAATTGACAGTTAGTAAAGGTGTTTGAAGATTTGAATGAATATATTTTCTTAATTTATATGCATTATATAAGATTACGTGCTGAGTCGAGGACGAATTAGCCACAAACCAATTCAATGACTAGCTGTTATTTTGTGATACACACATTCGAGCTGTAGCTCCTTGCTGTGGACTATCACACTGGTAAGTAATAGTACATTTGCAAGTACTCCCATTCAGATAACAGCTTGCAGTGGTCACAGGTCTGTTGTAACACTGAATGGATGTATATGCATCAGTAGTAGAGACATTAGGTGGTGATGACCTAGTTCTAAGATGGTTGAATAAAAGAAAGTACACCTGTAGTTGAATTATAGGATGCTGCATAGCCACTAAGGATGAAGGGGTGCATATGACCTCTTGCGTTTTTAAAAACCTCCTAGAGATGCTGTACCCCATGCTACAGGTGTTATTGTGGATGGTAGAACTCCTGCACTTGATGGTTGCATATTGCAAGTGTTTCAGCAGCACCACTACATTGCATAGTCTGCACCACAAGTCATAAGAATAATAATTGCAATAACAACTGAAATGCTGTGTTAAATAAATTTTCTTCATAAGATCCTTCACACGGTTGCATATTTTAGACTAATGTGCAATGCCAGTACAGGGTCCTGCTTGAACCACCGGAGGAGTGGGTAATGTCTACGAAGTCTTGTTAAAGGGTTTTTACAGGTTACAAACATATCTAAATTATGATTTGATAGATGAACACAATCCAACTGTAATGTTTCGTTAGTAATAGATAGTATTGTATGCCATACAAAATAGCTTAGTTGCTACATCCTGGAGAAATATATCAATCTGTTTTTTTCTTAAAGGCAGATGCCTACTCTCCTACATGTACATCCTCATTTATGCCCAGCCACACAATGCCTTTTTTTTAATCTCAATTTCTTCAATGTTAAACACACAGCTAAATGCAATAAATGAATGCTGAAGCTATATAATAAATGTTCGACTGGACCTATCAGTTTGTGACCTTTGGAGGTTCCCAGGACTCAATCTTTGGTCGTGTGGTACTGTACGGGACGTACTCCTTCGTGGTACCGGTTGGGTTGGGTTCATGTGGCTTCTGGAACTTCCTGGACTCAAGCGGCTGTTGAATTGGGGTGTGGTCTCCAATATAGTGCATCCAGCGATGCCTAGAGAAGAAACCCACGCCCATACCATGATGGCAACAAGATACTCATCCCCACACATCCCATAGTACTATACACCCATCCCACTAGACACTCACCCCACCATCCCATAGCACTAGACACCCATCCCACCATCCCATAGTACTATACACCCATCCCCACCATCCCACTGCACTAGACACTCATCCCACCATCCCACTGCTCTAGACACTCATCCCACCATCCCATAGCACTAGACACTCATCCCACCATCCCATAGCACGACACCCATCCCACCATCCCATAGCACTAGACACTCATCCCACCATCCCATAGCACTAGACACTCATCCCACCATCCCATAGCACCAGACACCCAACCCACCATCCCATAGCACTAGACACCATCCACCATCCATAGCACCAGACACCATCCCCACCATCCATAGCACTACACACCCATCCCACCATCCCATAGCATGAGACAGCTTAAGTACCATTCAGGGGGAATGTCACTCGCATTGTCGTCTTTACTGGCATAGGAAACCCAGCGGTTCCTTCCTGCAGAAGGTAGGATGAAAGGATAAAAGCCACTTCACACAGTGTAGCAACACATATCAATCAAGATCAGGGCACATTCATGTGTAGCAATACATGTCAATCACACATCCATGTGTAGCAGCAATACATGTCCATCAATGCAACTAAGGGCCCATCAGTGAATACATGTATATGACAGGTGTCTCCTATGAATAATATTTAGTATCTTATAGTCAGTTGCAAACAACAATACTGCTTAAATTTTGAGTGTCATTAACTCCTCTTGACTTCTCTTTCCACAAATATGCTGTGCATTCACACAAATAACCACAGAATCAAAACACTTATTTGGAATCAGCTTGCTTGCAGACATTATTAATATTATCTAACCATTGCAAGATAAACCAGTCTAACCAACAATCCAAGCTTTCAGATAACAGGTACCCCCAAAATTTAAAAGTCCATCTGCTTATTGATTTCCACAAAGCTAGTTCCAACAACTTATCACTTCCTGTGGTAGCGCAGTGGTGGGTACAGGGGGGGGGGTGGGTGGGTGGGGGGGGGGGGGGGAAGGGCAACTGGGTTTTGCCCCCCCCCCCCCCCCCCGCCAAATAGAAATTAAATATTCATAGCTAAGGGGCGGTGCCTTACACGATTAACGCGACAGCTGGAATTGTTCTTCGTGTGTTTGAGTGACTGAGTACAAATATTTCAAGTCAAATCTATCGCCAGCTTTTATTAGCACTGCAGGTAGGCCTAAATCCCTACCGTCAAAATTAACATTACTGGGTTTTTTGACGTTGAAGTTATTCTGGATTGACAGATCTGATGGAGCCTCTGAGTCGAAAGCAACCTAAGAGAAAAATGAGACTGAAGCAAAGAAGGTTTGCCATCGGATGCATGATATTAGATCGTTTCTACACAAGGCTGGTAACCACAGTACACCGCCAATTTTGGTGTCACGTCACGACACAACCATTATTAGCAGTTGTGGCAAGTAATGACGAAGCTGTAATTGCACCGGCATCCAAATTACAGCCCAAAACACAATCGTCTTCTATAGCTAGTTCTTCATTTCTTCCAATTAACCCTCTCGAAGTGAATCATGAAGCTGAGATACTAATAGCATTCACGCCATGTCCAAGAGCAGTTGTTTCTCAATCTGTGTCTTCGGCAATGGTATTGCGTGCAAACGATGTGAGGCTTGTGAAAGTCGGGACAGTTCTTCCTAGCAACGTTCTCGGTTCTTGATCTTTTGACGAAGCACGTTACCTTGCCCTCTGACCAGCAGCAACCAGGACCAGCCCATAGATTTGAAAAGAATGGGAAAGTTTGCCAAGCTTTTTTCCGAAAGCAATGGCTTGAGGAGTATCATTGGCTGGTATGGTCACCCTCGCAAAATGGAGGATATTGCGTCCTCAATCTCTGAAATAGATCAATGGACGTTTTATTGGAGACACAAGGTTGCATCTGGAGAAGTCACTCTTCCTGACAATCTAATCCATTGTCTTCCACATACTGATAAAGATGTATTATAAGGGTACTAATTGAAATTGGATCCCAGTCACCAGTGCCGAGGCAGAACGCTCATTTTCAGTGCTGCGACGGCTAAAAACGTGCACTCGAAACAGCATGAAAGAAGATCGCCTCGCTTCACTTAGTCTGATGCACATGAATTACAATATTCCAATCGACGAGAATGAAATAGTGGAACGTTTTGTCAGGAAGAATCCCCGCCGTTTATTTCGGTCATTGTACATTCAATAACTGACACAATATTTATAGCTAGCTCTAAGTATAATATGAAGTGTACACGTGTATATATGCAAATGCAGAGATAATACAGTTTAGATACCGGTAGCTACCACAGTAGTGGCCTACTTGCATGCATCTATAGATATACTTGTCAACCGGTCAAGGCCAAGTATGACTATGACTGCATCTACATTTAGCTAGAGTATTGCGTTTTTGGTGCAGTTTTTATGTCCTTTTGGGGGGGTTTCAACGCAAAAAGCGTTGGCTTCTGAGGCTCCGCCCCAGACCCCACTGGGGAGCTTACAACACTCCCTCAGACCCCCTAGCTGGCCGGGAGGGGTGCCCCCCTCCCGCACTCTCCCCGGGGCGGCTCCGCCTCCTGCTTCGCCCCAATCCCTGCCACACCCTCACCTGTGGCCCCCCCCCACCCCGCTACCAATTCCTGGATCCGCCACTGTAGCGCTCTCCATATAGGGACTTCATTGCATTTCCAATGAATCTATGCAATTCATCTCATTCAGCTCCCTCACTGATTGCACAAATACATGATTGCTGGCCCTATTGTGCCTCCGAAAGCCACACCCCCAAGCATCATGGCTCAACTTGAAAGGGCCACAAAGATTGCACTGCACTGACACTTTAAACACACAAAAGACCATCTGCCCTCTCCCCCTCACTGCCTGGCGGAGCAGTTGCGTGCACATCAAACACTTCAACAGACTGTGTGCTACAACGAGCTATTAACAGCACATTGCCCCAGACTAAATACATTAACCATTAACCTTGACAAAGGAAGTTAATGCGCTAGGTAACCTACGTACCAAAGGAGGTGGAGGAGGGATGGAGAAAGTTTTACGAGGCAATTGAGCAATGCCATATATGTCTATAACCGCCATTTTTATGAATTATGAGCACCTGTGACCTTACTGACATAAGACCCTAATGGAACCAAAAGGTTAAGGCACAAAATATCCACTCTGATGTATAGTGGACCAGAATTAAATTTCTTTAACATTCAAGAACAGAAATATTACAATAAGGTCTGAAACTGTGCAATTTGTGTACATGCCTATGTAAGTCACTTTTTTTGACTCAAACTTCCAATGGCAAAATCTATATTAGCTCATGCAACTTAAGAGGATCTGAAGCTCTAGCCAATTGGTTACTTATTAGTATTCAAGTTTGGCATTTGCAACATCCAATTTTCGACACACTCACCAAAGAAATAGTCGTTATTTTCATAATACTTGTTGCCAAAGCTGTCGGTGCCCACAAGAGTTCCAACCCTTATGTCTCCTAACCTTGTGAATAGAGAGAGATGCACAGAGAATGAGAGACACAATGCACTCTGTCGTAAATAAAACATTCGAGTGCTATATACACGATACGCTGAAGGCATAGTATACGCGAGACTAGTACGCCTGGGTGTCAGTTCCAACCAGAATACACTGCGTGCTATTGAGCAACAAATACCCTGAAGCGCGCTGATGTGTATGACTAACAGGGCAAAAAAAAAAAATGGCATTCTCTTACTTCAGTAGAGGTGTCATACCGAATTGTAAAGACCCTAGTAATACACAAAAGAACGAACTCGGCGCAAGTACTAGCGGTTCTCACGTGTCCTCTATGTGGTGAAGCTGTTGGGGCTTATCTTTTACCAATTCTATAAATCTGTTCTAACTACGCTAGTGCGCTTTGATTAGAATAAGAAACACAAATTTGTGTTACTAATCCACGCTACAAAACTCTACGCTACTCACTTTAGAAGAGTTCTGAAGGCACTTTTAACACCCCCTGCGTTTCGGATTGATCTCCAAACAAACGCCATTGAATCACACTATTAATTTTAAAAACAGTACCGCAAATAGCAATATAGCAACGCGCGCCCCCACCTAATCCGCCCCCTTTTATTTTTTTGGAACTCCTAGCCAGCTCCTCCCCTTCAATGTGATGGCTACACGCAAAATCTCTTCAGAAGGAAGGTGTCCTTTTAAAGGCTGCGGCAAAGCCACACTTACTATTTTAGGCTACCAGAACTGGAAGCGCCTTTTGAAGTGCAACGACCGTGTGTTGAGCGAAGATGAAGTGCTCGCGCTGCAATCGGTGGCCAATTACAACAACTATGGTGCCGAAGGCGTCATCAAGATAGAGTGGCCAACGATAACCGTCGAGTTTGACATGAGCAAGTTCTTAGGTAAGTGTATGCAATCGTCCTTATAGGAGCGCAACACTTTCGTGTCATACTTCTAGGTGCGAGTAGCGTCAAGACGTATGGCAAGGCAAAGTCCATGATTCTCTCGACGTCGAATAATTTCTCCAGGATCATGCATCCGTTTGCAGTAGACAAGGAGTGGTTCAAAGGGTTTGACAACAAAGACATGAAGAATATTGACGGGTACAGCTTCATAGTCACAGAGTATTTACGAATGAGCGCAATGCTTTTAAAAGGTTAAAACCCCAAACACGAAAATCATTAAGTTCTCTTTAACTATAGTACATAAATACCATATCATCATGGGTGAAACAAATTATAAAATCTCTGCCAAAGACCTAACATTTAAATGCGGATTTTTTTGAGATGGTTTTCGATAGTAATTTGCGCATATGAATCGATATTTGCTGCAATTATTGTCATTATGAAAATTCAAACAAACTAATATTTCAACAAATCAAAATTTAGAGCTACAGAATTGCTCACCACGTTGAAGTCAGTAATTTAATCAATAATCAGTTACCTGTATACTCAGCTTCAAGCTACATGCTTATAACAATTTGAACGTTAATTATAACTATTTACATCAACACTTGAATATGCGACTTGATTAGAATAGAAATAATTAGCAATCAAACTACTATTATGTACATCTGTATAGAATGAGTGCAAATGTACGGATTTATATTAATTTTATTGTGCTCATTTGTCAACACGTGCAGTCGGTTGATGTGACCCCCCCCCCCCCCCCCCCCTATCTAGGTTCAAGTGGGAGTTCGAGCAAAAGAAGGATCTGTCAGGTTACGAAGGCAGCATCGCAAAAGGAGGAGAAATATTTGTGACATTTGAGTTTTGCGCCGATCGCGAGCACCACTTCCTTCCCCCCAGTTGATGTATATGTAAAAACGACTTGCTATGCATTTAATTATTATTTACGCAAACCCAGCTCCGTACCTGCAGCTACACAAGGATTATTAACATTACATGGATTGGAAACCCGCAAAAATTTGTGTCGCGATCCTCGTTTTGCATGAATTATTCATGATTGCCATGGCTGCTTCAGAGCTAGATGAGACGAACTGTGAAGACAGAGGCGCACGGGAGTGTACGCCACTAACGCCAGAGTTTTGTCTGAGTTTGGGCATGGAAGCACTATCTCTCATAGTGCTTCCATGTAATTATTTAAGTGTTATTTAAAGTGCCCGTTAAAGATAAAGAAATACGCATACACTTGCGATGCGATATACCACCACAAAAAGGTTACTGCCCTACAAATTTATAATCCCGATCCTACAAAAAACTATGGGGGATGTGATGGATCACTTAGTTACACCAACATCCTTACAGGACCGAACCGACAAAACTAGCACTTTGTCGAGACGAATTCATTATTATCTGCCAAACGCAATGTCTCTAAGACTTGAGAGAAGAACTCGACCTATAAACCTCCATGGGCTACATGACAAAGTTGTTGCGATAAAAATTGACCCATTTGTACGGAAACAAGCCGGCGCACAGAGCCGCCACGTGCCGAATAATGATTTCGACAGAAACAAACAAGGTCAAAACTATACAAATGACAGAAGTGCTACATATCTGTACATAAAAAACACACAAAAGCTTAGTACAGCAGCTACAAACCTCTTAAAAGGCTAAAGAAGCCTAAGTTTTGTCACTTGGTCGGGGTACGAGGCGAAACGAGGATGGTGACAAAATTTTTCAACGCGGGTTTCCAATCCATGTAATGTTAATAATCCTTGAGCTACAGTAAAGAATGATTACGTGCATGATGCTTGTTACACCGTACGTGAGTCTTTGGTGTTGGTGCCAGAGGAATCGAACTTCGCAGGTGGAACGCCCCTCTGGCACTGCGGATATATGAATCGTTTTGTCACGTGACACTTGGACTTGTCTTTTCAAGACCACGAACATACGCGTTCCCCATATCCACACAATAACTCGAACTGAACTTCTCTTAGATGTTGCGTCACACAGAATGTAAGTGATAAATCAATTGGAAATCAAGTCGATACCAGTTATGTCCACATGCTTAAGCCGCTTGTCATGGCTTAATGATCGTTCCACAAAGAGCATGGTGGGACAGGTGGCCGAGTGTGCGTACGCGCGTAGTGATTTGAGTCAATTATGCTTACAAGTGAGCTTGTGGGAAGACGAAGAACACTAAGAACTCATTTGTTTTGTTTTTTTGGGAGGATGGGGGAGTCTCAAATAGCAGTGGTAGTTGGACTAAGCGAAACCCGGATAGGTTGCCAATCTGTTATAATTTCTACTTTAACATATTTGCCTTTCAAATGTACGCTAATTCTAAATCCCCTATCCCACATATCGCTCTGACGTGGCCATTTTGCATAAAGATAGTACAATCATTCTTACATTGCACAAGTGTAGGCATGAATCGATAGTTCTAGCCACTTGATTACACAAACACAACAGTGATGTCGGGATTGCACAACCAAGCAACCTGGAGCGAAAAAAAAAAAAAAAAAAAAGACAGAGAGAGACCAAAAGGGGCATCATATTATTGAGTGATCTGAGATATCCTTCCAGTCACGATGGCTTGTGGTGTACCCCAGAATGAACAGGTTGAGAATTGTCCGAGTGATCTGGCTGATCCTCAGATGTAGGAGAAGAGAGATTAGGATTGGATGGTGATTCAATGTCATCCAAAGGTTTTCGCCCCAAGGCATTCAAAAGTTTGATTCGTGGACCCTATGTGATATGCAATTACAAACTAGTAGACCAACCTACTACACTATTACCTTGGGCAGTTCAATCTCAGAGAAATCTTTTTCTTCCATTAGAAGAAGGGCATCCAAGTCGATTTCATTGGACTGTCCCCATAACAAAAGCAGCACAACAATAAAACCAGTTAATACATTCACACACCAAAACATACCTGGAAAAGTTGCAAGTATTTTGTCAGCGCCAATTTTTCCAGTACTGATTCTAAATTATCTTGAGGAGAGATGTCAAGTCGCTCTGTACTTGAGTTCAAATTTGGCCAGTCACGCTGCTCCGAAGAAACGGTCGCTTTAGACCAGTCTGAGTCACCTGATGTAGCTATAGTAAAAGAAAATATTTACTTCTACCACTCGAACTAAAATAAGAATGCATATACACTAATCACAAGTACTGATTTTTAAACAACAAACAATAATCATACTATTATTATTAAAAAAGCAGCACTATTGACAACATGTAATAAACTAATCATTACCAGGGTTACTGGTGAAGCTCCACAATTTTGGATTGATACCTAGAGAAGAGCAACAAAGAGAGAAGTCAACCAACACTACATAGACCACTCCAGCACAACACCAACCTTGACCAATTACGGGGAAACTAGAATTCCCCACATAGCTTGCACTCCTCTTCGCCCTCTCCGTACCAATCGGCAACAATCCATCTGCAACCACGCCCCCATCGCCCACATACTTCACCTCAGGACCATACACAAACGTCCCCTCCTCCCTTCCCGTGGGCGACGCCTTCTCCGGAGAATTACAGTTAGCCATGGGGCTCATCTGGTGTGGCAGAGCGTTCAGCTGACCCAGATTGATGGCAAACTGGCCAAGCAGGGCACTTGGCAGATGGGACGACGAAACCTCATAGTCCGTTCCCCCTTGCTCCGACGGCTTAACCGCATACCCTAAGGCAAGACCGTACTTAAACTCTTGCCCATGACCTGGTGCCGGACCCTGAATGAGAAGGGACTGGGTTGTTGCTATGGGCAACAGGGTCGGGTCGATGGTATATGGGTCCTTGTAGCTGGGTGTCGCCTGAGCGTGGAGGTCAGGGGCGGTGCTGGACGGACGCAACTGACCAATTGGAAAAGAGACTGGGGAAGTGGAGATCAAGGTACCTGAAGCAAGGGCGCCCTCATAGGCTTGTTGGTAGGCCACCTGCCCTTGCCGTACAGGGATGCTCAGGGGGGCTACGGGGGCTGGATGGCCAAGCAAAGGGGGGTTCAGGGGGGCCTGGTTCAATGGAGGGGGGTTCCCGAGGAGCGATGGCTGCTGGTAGAGATTGGGCTGCACCTGGGGGCTACCAAAGTTCGTAGTACCGGGAAGCAGCCGGTAGCTTCCATACATGGAGGCGGGGGCACTCCCTAGCAGCGAGCTACCAACACCGGAGGCAACAAAGCCAGCAGTGGCGGGAAATGCCGGCGGGTTTCCGAGTATGGAGCTGGTTGGAGGCTGGAAGGAGCAAAGAACACACACACACACACACACACACACACACACACACACACACACACACACACACACACACACACACACACACACACACACACACGCACAACACACACAAGCAATTATAAATAGTGTGCCATCAACATTGGTCCAATATTGGAACATACATTGGAAGGTCCTGGCCGAGATGAACTGCTAATCACCTGCTGTGTTGGAACAAATGATGGCGCATTGGGATTGAACCCTTTGCCGGTTGGATGAGGTGGGCTCTTATTGGGGGAGCTAGTGTTCTTTGTGCTCGATTCTGCAAGACAGACAGATAATGGTGAGGGAATTACACACATGCATAGGAAGGAGAAACTGATGGCATAGGTAATCATCAAGACAAAAATACACATGACCTCTTACCAGTTTGGACAAAGCCAGCGGGATTGAAACCTGGAGGAGTGGCGAGGAGGGGCGGTCTAGGATTGCGTACCGGTGTAGGCACGTGGGTCACCACAGAGCTGTTCCCCTGATCCCCTGAGGGCAGGTCTGCAGGTTGGATGGGTTGGAATGCTGAACTGTAGAGCCCTGTGTGTTGTGCAATATACAGCATCGGAGCCACTCAATCACACAGCCTTATCACATCACAGTATTATACAGACAATATGCTCTGACACAAAAGTTGCACCATAATAAATACACACCGCCCTTGGACAATGCCCGCCTTCATAGCACACCTACATTCTCAGTGAGATAGTTGAATTTACGAACATTTATTAGACAGCAAAAACAAACACGCAATTCTTTTCACATGTCTGTATTCAAGAAACAACAGAATAAAAAAATTAAAAAAACCACACCTTTCTCTGGCCCAGGTAACAGGGCTGGCGGGACAGGACCAAGCAGCGGGCTCTTCAGTGCAGGAGATGTGTCGCTCCTGTACGGAGTGTTGCCAAAGCTCGGGGTAGGAGGACTGGTCTTGCTAGAGGGCAACCCTGGACTGAACGAAGGCCCTGGTCTGGACGATCGACCAGGAGGCGGCCCAATGGGTCCTAGCCCACCAGAGGGGCCCTCGTCCATAGGGAAATCCAGCTCGTTCCACAGATTCTGTTTGTTCTGTTTCTCGAACGATGGGCTCTAAACATACATTGAAACAATCACATAAAGTATATACCAAACAACAAATACACATACACCAACACACACCAACACACACATACACCAACACACACATACACCAACACACACACACACACACACACACACACACACACACACACACACACACACACACACACACACACACACACACACACACACACACACACACACACACACCAAAAATGCCAACCTACCTTCTCTGACTGATCACTCCCAACAGGCTTGGCACCTGGCGCAAGGTTTATCTTCGCCTGTGATCCCTGCACTGCCGCACCATCCAAAAGCACCACTCCGGAACCACCAAACTGCCCAGCCCCTACACCTGCCCACGCCCCAGCATCAGTCTGTGGTTTCTTCCCAACCGCATCTGAATAGGTCGACTTCTTCTTGGGCTTTGCAAGCTGAGCGGCAGGCTCCTGGAAGAGGCTAGGGGTCTTCATAATCTGCTGCAGTGGCTGCTCAATGACAGAAGCCTGAGCGACAGTGTGAGGAGGGGGGGGAGGAGGAACTGGAGGAGCAGGCTGAGATTCCCCCTGGGTCCCGATCACGCTGGAGTAGGTGGCGACAGACGACGACGACACCACAGATTGCTTCACTGCCCGAACGCTCACTTCCCCACCCGTGTCCACCACCTTTGGCTTGGCAGCCTCCATCGGTCGCGGCAAGCCTGGGTGCTTTGCAGTCGAGGGAACAGCAAACGCGGCTGGCTTTGGGGCAGAGGCAGTGACAGAGGGCTTGCTACCAGACGAGACAGTCACCATCGTATTCTTGCTGGCTGCACTGGTGACTGGCGCCGCATTCGACGTGAGAGCTACGGCAATAGGGGCCGGGACACTGACAATGGATGACACAGCGCCTACAGACGTTGGCGAAGTGGCAAACAATTTTCTTGCCGCAGATGGCATTCCGGTTGGCTTTGGGGCCACACCCACACCAGGTCCCGAGGCACCACCAACGCTGCGAATGCTGCTGGCCGCATTGTTGTTACTTGGCGCCGTCGCCTTGGTTTCAACCTCTACCCCACTGCTGCTGGGCTGGACCTGTGCCTGCCCCTTGCGGGCAGCCTTTGAACCCTTCCCGCTCGCCGGGTGGGCGGAGCCGGCACCTTTGGCATTGGCGGCACCGAGTCCAGACTGGGAACTGGATTTCTTCCCAGCAGCCTTGGAAGGGAACGAGGACACAGCCGTCATCGGAACAGAGGTTGCAGTTGAGCTAGAATCGTTTGCCGGCAGCATGTCCTCAGAGACTGTCTGAGTTGACAGGAGTTCATGGTTCATCAGGGGGCGAGCCCCCACATTGCTCAATGCTTTTGTGACTGCCTTCGGGATGATTTGTGCTACGTCCCTGCTCGGATCTTCAATGAAGGCTGTCAGGTACTGATGGGCTAACTTGATGGCATCAGCTGAGCCTCTGCAGAAAAATACACACGCATTTAAAAATATTTATCAGGCTACTGTGAATTCTTGCTGGACAAACAAAAATGTGACGACGCTGTGAAATGCACGGCTGATTCTGTGCCTCATAACTCCATGACAGTTGGTCCATTTTTCAATGCATAGGAATAGGGCAATGGAGACGCTCAGAAAATGTGAGAATTATATAAATGACAATCTTCCATACAAACATAAATAGCTGAATCACGCCCACTGCTCCCTTCATAAGATGCAACTAGATTCATTTGCCCATTAAAACTTCACAATGCCACCTTCTCACCCACCTGATCGTAAGGACCCGATTGGTGCCATGCTTGTTGTGCTTGTCCACTTCAATCTGGGTATTGGTGGCCAACTTGATGGCAGAAATGTTGCAACTACCTTTCCCAGCAATTTGCACAAAGATTACAGAGGGAATGACAATTTTCTTTGTCCTGAAAAAAAAATAATACTGACAATTAAACTACTCTTTCAGTTTATGCATTTCTGATGGGCAATGTGCTAAACATGCAATCATCACATTAAAAAAATACTTCTAATGAGGACAGAGTACTTTAAGATGTGTGCACACTTGACATGCAAATGATCTGATGCTCCCAACCAGCAGAGAGTACAACAAAATCTCCTGCTAATCCAATTGCGCGGCTATCAGTAAAACGTCGGGCATACCTTCTTCCAACTTCTTTCCATCCATCGTCTTTCTTATTCTTTCTCGGACTAACAACAACGCCACTGTTTCCTCCCAGCGACAAAGCTGAACCGACAGTCAGAGACGTAACGCTACTGGACAGGGGTACTCTCGGGGGCTGCTTATCCTTCTCCCTCTCCTTCCCTTGTCCAGCACTCAGCCGCGAACTCTTCTGCTGCTCGTTTGCGTCCGCCACACTCACCACCACGCTACACTTGACGCTATTGAACGGCTCCCTCTCTCCATCCCCATCGTCTGCATCGTTGCAATCATCGTCCTCACCATTGTCGCTGTTTGACTTGTCTTTGGTCGGTCCCCTGCACAAACAAACGTACATTGCATGGGTCATTCGAAGTGCACAACTTCAGAGTACGTCCCCACATGATTGCAATGCTACTGCTCTTAAACCCCCCACGTGATTAGTTACTTCTGTGCAACGCTAAACAAATCTGCATGGTTACTTACTTCTGCGCCGCCTGCTTCTTCTCCTTTTGTCTCTTCTTTTTCGCCCTCTTTCGAGCTGCAGCCGCCTTGCGATCTTCCTCGTGTTTCTGACAGTGGAATGGTCATGTTAGCATTGATAGGACAAGAGTGGCACTCTAGCTATGACAAAGGGACACTATTATATTCTATATACCTCACAATCACAATGTACAACATCAGATATGAAGAGGTAGGTAATGAGAAGGGGGGAGGGGGGGGGGGGAGAGAGAGGGATGCAATTTTGGCAGTGGAGAACGTGAAAGATAGAATAAAGAAGAGAAAATAATCACTTTTTCAAGGTCCAACTCTTGGAGCAGGATTGTTGCATTCTTGTTTGCTTCTGCTGCTTGCCTCTCCTTGGCATCAATGATCACATCCATGCATCGCTGGCACTTCTTGAGCAGTTCCTAACAGAAATACAACTTCATGTTGAGACTGAAAAATGCAATTGCAATCCAACAACTGCACCACACAATGCAATGTACTGCAATCCAACAACAGACCAGGTAGTATAATGGTCCAGATCAATCGCACCAGCCAACCGTGGCCCATTGGGCATCATATAACACATACAGCCAGACCAATCAGCAACTAAGTTAGTAACATCGGAGCAGTTAGAATGCTCAATATTGATCCCGGATAGATAGAACATAAATTGACTGTACATCACAAAAACAACTGGATTTAAGAAACTTTTCTTCTGTTTCATTCAAATAAAAATGATCAACAAAAATTTTTATTTTATTTTAAAAGTTGACTTTATCATATGCACAACCTATGTATTACAGATTTATTTTGCAATCTCTGTGGATCACTCAGAACATACACACTACGTAACAGATAGCTAACCTTGTCGGAAAGAGTATTGATATATCGTGTAAGATCTGCATCACTAGGGAACTGGGTGACATATTCGACGAGATACTTGACAACCTTACTGTGGCCCTAGAGAGATACAATAGCTACATCTATGAAATGCTCACCCCATTGCACTGGAAAACATAATAAAAGAATGCCCCACACTAGAATGCATGCAGCCCCCCCCCCCCCCCACCACACACACACACACACACACACTACAGTGCAAGTCTGTTCACCTTTCTGAAGGCTGCCATAAGACACGAGACCTTCCTGTTGTCTTGGCTATCAACATCGGCACCAGGCTCATGTTCAACCAACAGCCTCACAACATCAAGATGTCCTCCTGTACAACAACACACACACATTTTAAAGTGCCCTCCAAGACAGAGCACATGCAACACACACACACACACACACACACACACACACACACACACACACACACACACACACACACACACACACACACACACACACACGCACACGCACACACCATTGCAGGCCAGCCAGAGTGGGGAATTCCCCTTCTTGTTCTTCACGTCCACATGTGCTGCATGGGTGAGCAGGAGATGGACAAACTTGCAGTGGCCCTTGTCTGCCGCAATGGTGAGGGCAGTGTCCCGTGAGCTGGGCACCGGAGCTGCATTGACATCAGCTCCCTGCAAGATGGGAGAGACACAGAGCCCATCATAAAGCACACCAATAGTGGGATCACGTGTAGTACAGTTGCAGTTTCATTACCGAAGTACGTCGGAGGAGTTTCACTACCTTTCACACATCTATGCTCACACGGCGTGTGTCACAACTCCAGTGAGTGGATGGTGTGTGTGTGTGTGTACATTACGAGCAATGGTCACTGCCAGCATTCTGGCCTCCATCAAGAATGCAAGACTGAGAGGTTCCGTGTCTTTGTGAAGGACATTTGGAGCTATCTCTCTAACTCAAAAGAACCAACTCCACCGGCCTTTTAGATGCATTACGCGTGTGTGCTAACACATTCTCTGTCATCAAACCAAGTCCAACATCACGAGACACAGCCATGCAGCCAACACCATCGATGAGTGTACACAAACAAGGCTCAACACAGCACCCAAAAAAACTGATAGCAAGCGTATCCACAAATTCCAAGCAGGAGCAGTTCTTATAACATGCATCGACCATTACAATAGTCGACAGAATTAATACTGCATCCACTGCATACCAGCGACATGTGGAATCATCAAATCAACATTGCATCCCAAGAATTGCCCTCTTCCCCCTCCCTTACCTTTGCAATCAGAACTTTGCCCACTTCATGATAACCTCCAGAGGCAGCTTCCATCAGAGGTGTCAACCCCGTCTGTCAAATCACATCACATAGTATCCATGACTTAAAATTGCATACAAGCACACTTATATACACATACAAACAGACACACACACACACACACACACACACACACACACACACACACACACACACACACACACACACACACACACACACACACACACACACACACACACACACACACACACACACACACACACACAGTCATTACCAACCTTTGCTCTGTGTTCCACATTGGCCTGCCTCTCAACAAGAAGGTTCACAACTTCATGCCTTCCCTGGAAACAAGCCAAGGTCAGTGCCGTGTTCCGATTGGTTTCAATCTGCCCATGTGAAAGTGAAATGAATGCAATTCACATTAAAACAGACTGAAGTTCTTAACAGAGTACAAAAACTACAGCATATTCACATAACAGATGTCATTGCCTACTCCCCTCCTCCTCCCTCCACTGCCCCATACCTGTGCACTGATGTCACTGCCCATATCCAACAGCAGCTTCACAGTGGAGGTGTGGCCATTCATGGCTGCCAGCATGAGGGGAGATATGCCCAGCTTGCTCCCAGTTCTGCAGTGTGTTTGGAACAATAAGCAACCTGCCTACAAAGGCCATGACCTCAAACTTGGAGTGCTTTACATGCATACAAGCAGAACACATTGATCCATGACCATAACTTAAGCACACAATGAAAAGGCAAAGTATGCTACAGCCAAAATACTTCATCCGTAAAATGAAAAATCAACGTTTACTGGCACGACATCCAATATGCGTTGCTTTCTAAATCTCGCCTCGCCTCACCTGGAGTTGATGTCTGCCCCAGCCCTCAGGAGCAGCTTGATGATGTTCACATAGCCCCCCGAGGCTGCCAACGACAGAGGGGTGTAGTCCGAGACATTGCGATGTTCAAAGTTAGCTCCTTTGGCCAGCAGCAACTCCACCACCTGCAAAATAATAGCCACACGCATGCAATTTGGATCTTAGCTCAGTCGTACAATTGAGAACAATTTTGAAAAGTCAATTTATGTTCATATATCATATTGAAAACAAATAAAATGATAAGGGGCCTCATGCTAAAAATATTCCAACATCTAAACTCTATATTTCCTCAAATTACTGTATAATAGATTTAGCTGTATACATGTACGGAACAGCTGAAGCAACAGCACAAAGTGGTACCAACGCCCATCAATGCCAAGCAACATAACCACCATTCATCACCCACCCACCCGCCCACCCCCACACACATGCATACATTGTATATTACAATGTACACATGGCTCTAATTAATCACAACCGACCTCTTGCCTCCCTCCTGAGCAAGCCAGAGACAGTGCAGTGTCCTTTGTCCTCTCAGACTGAGCCTCAATGTCAGCGTTGTGGTCCAACAAGATGGCCACAGTCACCGCGTGTCCCGCACTGGCTGCCAAGATGAGCGGTGTGCAGCCTGGGGAAGAGGGGTACGCCAGTAACTGATGGTAGTGGGTGGTAATGAGAGGCCTTGAGCTTAATTCCCTTTCTCTCACGTTGAAATAGCATTAAACCTATTCCACTCAAATGGCCAAATCACGATTGAGTAGCTGTCAATGCAATAAGCACTGCACAGCTGGACGCAACCACCAGTTACACATATGAAATGATTAATACTGGTGATGAGGGTCCTGATTTCAAGTGATTACAAGGATCATTTAAACTTCACAACAGTCTGAAGGGTTCTACACAATAATGCAACTTTCGTAAGGCAAAGTCACCATTTATTTATTATTAGCTGAAAAACAACATATTGAAATAATACGGGAATATAAGTACTAGATTTCCTATTTGAATTCAAAGTCATAATAACCATTATAAATAACTATTGTACACCAACAATAACACCCAATAAATCAATACTGAGCCACACACAGCACATACACGTACATGTGTAGGCAAAGCAGGAAACCTACCTTTCTTGTCCCGATGCTCAATATTGCTGCCGTGAGCCAGCAATAGCTCCACCAGCTCGTCATGCCCACCAGCTGCAGCCAGAGTCAGAGCTGTGTCGTGATTGGACTCCGTCTGCTGGTCTATGTCGATGGCCGGCTCGTAGGAACCAGGGGGAAGGGAAGCCATGTCCTGCGCAATGTACGAAGAATCTGGGACAGAACAGATCACAATCAATGCATTAGTTACATGGCAATTGAAACACCACACACTCTTATATCATAACACAATGACCACATATATACCTTATGACCACACCTCCTCATCCCTCCCTTTTAACACAATGACCACATATATACCTTATGACCACACCTCCTCATCCCTCCCTTTTAACACAATGACCACAAATATACCAACCACACCTCCTCATCCCTCCCTTTTAACACAATGACCACAAATATACCTTATGACCACACCTCCTCATCCCTCCCTTTTAACACAATGACCACATATATACCTTATGACCACACCTCCTCGTCCCTCCCTTTTACACCTACTACTGAAGGAGCATGTTCAACACACATCACATTGCCATCCACCATACACCCAACCCCATCTCTATTTAACACAAAACACCCACCTCCACTTAACAAACTCCTCACCCACTGCCATTTAACACCCACCTGATCCCTCTTCTTCCTCCAAGTCCTCTTCTTCCTCATCCTCGTCTTCCTCCTCCCCATCCTCCGACGTCGGATAACTGTCATTCTCCAACGTGCTTCCCATATACCCAGAGGGCAGCATGGTCGGAATCTGTCAGATGGGAAACACACAAAACATACCACAGCTTTCAAAGATTTTTTGTTTATTTGTATTTGTTGCAAAGAATACATATCACACTAAAAAATGCAAGTCCCACCCCCAACCACTCATGTCCCACCCCCCAACCACTCACGTGATCTGGCATCAGGTCGGTAGGAGGAGGGATGCTGACAGGAAAATTGCAATCCTGCAGAAGCGTGCTCGGAAACACCCGCTGCTGTCCCTTGTGCGCTCTCTCCAACTCCAAGCCATGGCTCTCCGTTGCCCTCTGCAGTGTCTGCCTCAGCTCCGCCTCCTCGCTTTGGGTCATCTCCCCCCTCTCGCAGGCCACCAGATTCCTGGCCAGCTCCTCCAGGTTCGGAATGACGTGACCCTGAGAGATGGCTGCCAAATAGCTCTCCACGGCGGCGCTCAGCGAGCCGGGATCCAAGGTGGGCAAAAGCCTGCCCGGGTCGGTGTTTGTCGCCATGGCAGGTGCCACCTGGGCCGACGATTGGGTGACGACACTTTGGGTCTGAGCACTCAAAGAGCCTCCCACCTTTGACGCTAGGGTAGTCTTCAAGCTGCCGTGTGCAAAGATGTTCTGGGCCAGCACTTGAGCCGATTCGGCAATGGTCGGCCCACCACCATTCTGCTTCGTGTTGCTGTGGGCAACAGCAGCAGCAGCTGCTGCCTCCTGCTGCTGTTGCATGTAGTTCCGGATGATGATCTCACTCTGTGTCAAATGGGCGTCACCCACCTCCTCCCCCTTCCCATGCTGGTTGTTCTTCAGAAGGGAGCTCGAGTCTGCAACACACTGGGGGCGTGCCTCCGCTTTAGGTGGCTGAGCCAGCTGGGAGGGGACGTTGCCCTGTCCCTCCGAGTGCCTTTGAATGCCCGTAGTGTTGGCATTGGGCAGGTTGGGCTTTGTGGCAATCACTTTCAACTTCTCCAGTCCAACAGCAGCGTCTGGTCTTCCCTCTGTCCCTTGCGGGACTGGCTTTGGGTTAACTTCTGATGCCCCGCCTCCATGTTGTACTACCCCACCCCCAACCGTCCCGGGATCGCTGTACGTCTTGGTCAAGACGACCTTTCCCTGGAACTTCTGCACAGTCTGGGGTGCGGCTTCTTGGGACCTGGACTCCTCCTCCCCAGCCCCACACTTGGTCACTGACGCCACCCGACTGCGCACAACCACTTCAGAGGAGCATTTGGGTTGCCGAAGGATGAGACTAGCCACTGCTGTGTGGCCACCCCTGGCCGCTTCCAACAGCATCGTGGAGTTATCCTGTTAAAGAAACAGTAACCAGAAGTGAAAGGGTTACTGTTAATAGATTCAAGGGGGAGGGTAGAGGGGAAAGAGCTATGCCGATGATACCAGAAAATAGGTGCTTAATATCCTGTCCACACACACATGATATAATACAATAAAAGGTATGCTACAATCAGAAATGCAAAGACATTGGTATCCTTCCCTCGCTATCAGAAATAGATTGCTGACATTATGGTGAAGATAATTACGTGCATTTTAAACTCAACATGGCAACTAAATTGCACAGTAAAACCCGTACAAAAGTTGGCACAAAATTAATAGCCAGAGCAGACCTGTACACAAGGACACTAGCTTGCATAATCAGATAAGTGTAACCCCACCCACATACACCCCTCCTCCCCCCCACACCACCAGGACATACTTTAAGGATGTGTGATGGGTCACTTCCTTGCATCAGCAGGTACTGCACCACACTCACGTGCCCTCCAGCACAGGCAAGCGACAGCACAGAGTGGTCATTGGTGGCCGTGCGATGGTTCACGTCAGCATCTAAACAATGCCCATGTTGCAAGGTTCAAACAATACCGCAATAATATGGTATGTCCTTTTACGAGAGTATTGGCAATAACATGCATATTGCATTAACCAGCTTTTAAACAAAGAGATCGGAAATTGATGGTGTGTTAACATGCAGCGGCCATCAGACCAGTTTGACCACACCCTAGTCCAGAACACACCAAAGTCAAAATTCATTTGTGCACACACTCTGAACTCACTGCATAGCAATGCATTCACCACCCCAACACACAGTATTGAATCCCACGTGTGACACACACAATTCATAATCAAACCTGCGTAAACAGTTCTGACAGCCTGTAAAACAATTCAATGCTTGTGCACAATCTTAAAACTCAATGACGGAGAAAATACATCTAACTGTTTCTATTTGCTCGGATGTAAAAAAAAAAAGAAAAAAAAAAAGAAAAAAAAAACTACGGAAATGTACACATGCAATGAAGCGTCAACATGTACTGTACATACAGTGTAGCTAATGAAGCGCACCTCTGGACACAAGGAACTGTACAGTTTGCAAGTGTCCTGCTCTAGCTGCCTTCATGAGAGGAGTACGCCCACCTTCTGACTCATGTTCCTACACAAAGGAGGGAGGAGGGAGGGAGACGACAAACCAAATATGAACCCTCTTTTGTACAAATGTGCCTTCACCCCCCACCCCCTTTTCTCATTTCCATAATAGCAGATTCTTAGCTGCCCAATAGGAAATAAAAACCAGCCTCTGAAAAGTAATGTAATCACATCCGTAGTTTGTCTTCCCTATTGAATCTCTACACTGAAATAACCTTTACTTTCCATTCACAGCACGAACGAGAATGCATCAAACGGCAAAACATCCCCAGTGCACAGAATATGTGTGTCCTCCTGTGCTTCTAATATAATTTCGCATCAGAATACCTTCCAGACTGCATAACTGTTGTGAGCTCAGTTTTGTTACAGATAGGCAAAAAATTCTACCAGACCACGGGTCAGAAAATATCCACCCTATTTTGGCCTAAACTGAATGCTCTGAGGTATACAATGAAGTGGTACGCAAGAAGACGCAAATCAGTATGGCCACTTGGAGTGATCAAAGAAAGAACAAACTTTAACCTTACAAAGTAATTTCCTTCCACAGTCGAGCAATGGTAACTTACCAGTTCTGCTTTATGCTGAAGCAGAATGTCTGCAATAACAGTGTGCCCGTTGGCACAAGCATATGTAAGCGCTGTATCTTGGGTGTTTGTTTCTGCATGGATGCTGGCACCTTCATGAGGAAGACAACTATCATGTCATACCGTCCACTCCAAGTGCACACATATACACAAACACCACAACCTCCCCCCCCCCCCATGCACACACACCACACATGCACACACAACTGCACACACGCACAAACTCAATGACTAACCTTTCTCAATGAGAAACTTAACAATATCAACATGTCCTTCTTGTGCAGCTTCCATTAGCGGAGATGACGCTCCAAGTTCAATATCGGCTCCTAACATCACAGAGCATATTTGATCAAAAGGGCATACAATACACACACCCATACACAGACAAATACACACATGCATATATGCACACCCATACACACAACACACATACTGGCGAGCCTGACTCAGCATACACACACATATCCCTCCACACACACACACACACACACACACACACACACACACACACACACACACACACACACACACCTCTTTCAATCAAGTACTGTGCAACTTCAATGAAGCCTCCACAGCAAGCCAGAGTAAGAGCTGTCTCCTGAGTCTCTTCGGTCTGCGCATTTACATTAGCACCTACATGCCCAAATAAGGAAACGACATATTCCATGTTCCAATAGAAGCACATCACCAAGGTCACAAACCTCGCTCCACAAGCAGCTTGACCACATCTTCATGGCCTTCTCGGGATGCCTCCATCAGGGGAGTGTATCTAGTATGATGGAAAAGATGCAAACGTGTGTGTGTGTGTTGTATGTATATGTGTGCATGTGTGTTGTATGTATATGTGTGCATGTGTGTTTATAGTGTGCGTATGGGATGTATTTTGTGCAAATGCAAAAGTAAATTTGTACACAATCCAATGGACACTAACAACTTCTTGCAAATCCCTCTTCTCCAAATTAACCATGCTTAACTATTAACCACATCACATACTTAAAACACACACACCAACACCCACACCCACACAACACTGCCACCCCCACCTACCCTTCATCGTTGACCTCCTCCAAATCAGCTCCACGTGACAGGAGGAGCTCTGCCAGTTGGAAGTGACCTCCGCAAGCAGCCAATGTGAGGGGTGACTCAAAGCTGTCCACAGGCATGTTGACCTACAACACCAACCAATGCCCGTCACATGACTGCATAGAGCCCCTCCCCCACCTCCACCTCACAAAGTTCCACCCTCCATAATGAATAACGATTATTAACTTGAAGTCAATGAATTTTTCCTTCTGGTTTCAGTGTGTATATTTATAAGCTTCCCATTTCATGTCATTTGAGTGCACTTCAATTTCATTCTAGAACATCAGTCCACGAAAGATATATATACCAAAGAAGACTTAACCGGTCTTTTTCAACGCAAATACCTCCCATCACAGTTTGGAAAATTCCCCAACACTACAAGCACAAAACAGTCCTACCATCCACCGCCATCAAGCACTGACCTGTGCCCCATGGTCCAGAAGGAGCCGGGCAACGTCCACATGGCCATCCATGGAGGCCTCCATCAGCGCAGTGTGCATCTCGTCAGTCTTGTGCTCCTGGTCTGCACCTGCACAAACACCAACACATACACTCATCCAGCTCCTCCTAACCCAAAGGTACTAGGTATTTCAATACACAACTATAAGCATGTTTATTGTCCAAAATGTGGGAAGGCATATTAATAGCGTGACGTACAATCACACTCCAAATGCACTATTTCTTTCACAAATACAAAATGCAACAATGCATATATATATAGCAACTGCAATTTCATTCTTGCGCAGTTCTTGTTTTACTTAAACTGAAGTAGAATTTGCTCTATTATATGAGCATGAAACAGAACAAAGCGTATTGCACAACAAATTGACAAACAATTTAGTATCCATCAATGAATAGTGGTTAATTAATGTGTCAAAATGTACACCACCATTTCAATGAAAAACCCTTGCACAATTGAGCCAAATCCTTTCTATAATTCAACAATATAAAAATAATTGTACCAAAAATGGTCGCTCAAACTCATACCAGCCTGGCTATCTTAGATCATACCAAAAATGAGCACAATTACAATTACTACATAGGAATGGCCTCAGGGGGAGGCAGATGTTCTGAACAAAGTGCCCTCCCTTCCTTTTTGGGAAGACCAGCTCAAATTGGATGCAGAGTAAACACTCAATAAAATCCTTCCATTATTAGAGATTATTAGAAAAAAGCAAACCCATGCCAGACAGCAAGTGAAACCGAATATGGCCACCCTCATAGTTTCTGTTGTGGGACACAACTAATTCAAGGAAACTGAACACTACGGGCAAAGGAAACAAACAAAAGTGAGGCACGAGGAGGAGAAGAGAAAGGAGGAGGGATGAGGGAGGAAGGGGAAGAGGAAGAGGGAGGGGAAGTTGAAGAGGAAGAGGGAGGGGAAGTTGAAGAGGGAGGGAGGGATGAAGGGAGAGAGGGAGGGAGGGATGAAGGGAGACAGGGAGGGAGGAATGAAGGAAGAGAGGGAGGAGGGATGAAGGGAGAGAGGGAGGGAGGGAAGAAGAGAGGGAGGGTTTTTTGCCACTTCAAAACCATGGCTGTGATCAATGACTGCTACATGACTTGCACATGTAATTCATCAAAACCCTACTGACCTGCATCCAGGAGAAACTTGACCATCTCCAAATGTCCTTTATAGCAGGCCAGTGTCAGTGCACTCTCCTTGAACTCATTGGAATGTGTGTTGATGTTAGCACCGAACTCCAGCAACAACTTGGCCACACCTAGCAGAGTATCAATTCAGAAGTGAAAAATACATACACACAGAACAGAACAGAACAATGTGGGCACAACCCTATGGCACAATAAGACAGCAATACCCACTCAAACTGAGATGTACGCATCTTACTGCTCCAGAATTTCATAACACAAATCAATCACACAGCAACTAACTTCCCAACACAGCGACCACGTGACTCTGGTCCATACAGCTGCATACCTGATGCCACATGGTCCATTGATACGTGCATGGCCTGACATTGTTCAACTCAATGTCCAACACAAGCTAAAACTACCATGTCTATCAGCAACACCACATCATGTTTCACATGGCAACCAATTACATCTGTGGAGCGCTTCACGCATGTTACTAGCATCATTAATGCCAGTATTTACTAACTCAAGCTGGTTAAGCCAATTAAAAGCACACACACACACACACAAAATGTCCTTAACCAAATATATGTTCCAAGCAGCCACAACCATGCCCTCCCAAAAGCAACCAATAATGGTCAAACAACAGCAGTTTATATGGTCCCCAGGCTTCTGTAATAACTCCAATTTGGTAACAATAGAGAGGTTTGTTTAGCCAATGAATATGTACAGAAAAAAACCATTCAATCATAGAAGGCCAGATGCACCAGATACACCACACACACACACACACACACACACACACACACACACACACACACACACACACACACACACAAACCCAAGTTCCCCTCTGCATACTCTACACGACACCTATGCCCCATAACTCAGACCCAACCCCCCTCCCACCCAACGTACAACACACAGCCCTCACTTACCAACATGCCCACATGAAGCAGCCTCCATCAGTGGGGTGTGGCCATTCTCGTTCTGATGTTCAACGTCAGCGGCAGACTCAAGCAAGATCTTCACAACGTCTTCATAGCCACCGCAGCACGCATACGTCAAGGCTGTGTTGCCAACACTGGAAGCAACGAGAAAGAAGCCGTGACGTGAGCCCCACCACAGCTGCTCTTTGAATGGGAGCACACAATTTATTATTCTTTTCTTTTTAAAGCCCAACCTTATCTCAATGATTGAGGAAGTAAAAGTTAAACTCCCTAAAGTGGTCACCCAAAGATCAGAATTATTTGTATCGAATAAGTGGCTGCATACGGATGATGGTTGCAAAAGCATGCATAGTACAGTAGCACACATTGGGTCAGACCACCCAGAGCCAAGGCACAATGGAGACATAACCCGCCAACCCTTAGGGCAGGTCAGGTTGTACAGACATATGCTCAAGCCGGGCAACTTATAGTTTTAAACCTTGCCTCTCAAAAGGTTTAGGCATAAACAGTTCCTAGCTGGGAGTATCTACCTGGACTTGGCATTGACGTTGGCTCCATGATCGATGAGCAACTTCACAATATCTGCATAGCCACCTGATGCAGCCTCCATCAAAGGGGTGGAGTCACCTGGAGAAAGAGGAGGGACCAACCACAGAGGTCAGGAAGTGGACACACACATTTCACAACAGTTGTGCAATCTACAGATAAAGCACATCTTTGTGTTGATCCAATGTAGAAAACTGAACCCTCACCACTACAATCACCTTAAATAATGCTCACCTTTGATACCTCTGTCCTCAACGCTGGCTCTCATTCTCAGTAACACTTCTGCCAGCTCATAGTAGCCAGCGGAGCAGGCCAGAGACAGCAGACTCTCTCCATCTTCAGTTGCATCCTGAAGCCCATGGTGACCTGGGGAAGGGGGGAGGGAGTGGGAGGTGCAGTAACAAAATAAGCAAATTACAGATCGAGGATAAATTGATTCCTAACTGCAACACACATCCCATCCAGATGAACAGTCACACACACACACACACACACACACACACACACACACACACACACACACACACACACACACACACACACACAAATGAAATATTACGCTTCAAGCTAAAATGCATACAGAATAGTGCAAAAAAAAAGTATCATCATCATCACTCACTCTGAGATAGCAACCGCTGCACCGCCTGTATGCTGTCATTTGGTCCCCCCTGGGCCTGAACCTGCCCCGGCTGCTGTTGTAGTGGTGGTTGCTGAGAGTGGACCTGTGATGGTGGGGCCTGTTGCTGCTCTTTGGCCATGGACGGTTTGCTGGCCAGCACAGCTTGCTGGGGGGGTCCTGGGGCAGCCGCTGTTGCTGTTGGAGGCGGAGCTTGGTTGGCGCCGCGAAGAAAAGCTTCGTAGGTCTGCTTCTCTGACTTCATCCTGGTGAGGGCAGTGGCTGCCTCGTCCAGTGCTGTACTAACGCTGTGTGTGGTGTTAGGCCCAACAAAGGAGGAGGAGGAGGAGGAATGGCACTTATCTTTCAAGGTTCAAAAGGCCCTATTTCAATTATGGTACTTTACACACAATGGAAATGACTATGGTGTACATTAGAGACGCTATTCATTCAGGCCTGCCTTGAACTTGCAGTAGTCGTAGTTCCCACTTCACAGCCTCCACTGGCTTTGTCGGCATGGCTCGTCGCCTGAGTCGCGTTACGAGGTTGACTTTCTTTTGCACGTTTAAATTTGTTACCCATCACGAGGTGATACAATCCGACCACTAAAGTATTACGAATTAGTTGCTATACATGGGGTTTTTATCCCCCACGCGCTTGATTCGAAAACGGCGGACAAAACCACCAGGTGCTAACAATGTAACGTTTCCACGACAGTTCCCGCCATGCGTGCATCATGTGACCCGGTTTGCCGTCTGCTAACCTGTTCGTCAGCTTGCGGAGAATTTCCGGATCTTGAAATGTCCGTGCATCTATTTGAGAGAGCCCCGTAACTCCAGCAACCTCGAGGATGGCTTTGAGTCTCTTCTGTGTATCCGATTCAATCCTGCGAAGTTCGTGAGGGTCACTGAAGTCGAAATCCGGTGTGAGGGCTGCCTCCGACGAAATGTGGATAGGGCTGGGAGGTTCTAGTTCTTCCTCACTGTCGTTTTGGGTCGATTTTATTTCGTTCGGTTTGCTTGCCTTACGCTCGTCTGCCCTCTGACCGGTGTCCATTCTTAACGTTCTCTCTCTATCTCAAGTGCTGTCTTATTCCTGTGCCTGTAACGAAGAAATATGATCGGCGCTATTATAGAATCGAAATACCGGTAACCTCATTCCACCATGTTGTCTATAAGGTTGTCACGTGCCGTGCGTCAAATAGAGAGACGACGCTTGTTTGTTCTCTCGTCCCCAGCAACACATCTACCCAGCTGCAACGTTGTTAGCGACCGCTCAGTGAGGCGTTTGAGGTGAATTTGTGGAAGTAGTGAATATAAATACATAGTGTTTTACCTATTTAACAGTTTGGACTGGTATCTGCGTGACAGTGAAAAGAAAAGGAACATGGCTTCTAGCGGTGAAAAAAAGAAAATTGCCTTGATAGGCTCTGGGAACTGGTAAGGGGCATTAGCAGGATGTGTGGCTAGTAAGTTCACAAACGCGAGAGTTATTGGGTTTGAGTTGGTCCTGTCAGAGGGCAAATGCACGCTACTTGGAATTCAAAAAGCATGCAATTTTGCAAGTGCGAATAATGGCTGCCGTTTATGGTTACATGAAGGTCTTAAGCCCTTTGAGCAGGAAAGCGAGTGAAATTGGGGGGGTTGCGATGTAACGCTGTGTATTCCGATATACTCGTTTCGAATGCTAGGGGCTCGGCCATAGCGAAAATCGTAGGCAAGAATGTGATGGAATTCGACCGCTACGACAAGGAAGTGTTGATGTGGGTGTATGAGGAAATGATAGACGGAAAGAAGCTGACTGAGATTATTAATGAGAAGCATGAAAACGTCAAGTATCTCCCCGGAACGGTGCTACCTAACAACATCGTAAGCATTTTTCACCTGAAATAAGTTAAGCACAGGTTAATTGGGTTTTTTTTTTTTTTTTTGTTGGCTTACACGTCGTACAGCATGCTTAGCACGTGTTAAGGAGCAAGTTCCTCACCATATATGGGCATCAAACCATACGATACCCACCTCCCTCCTGAATTGTGAAAGCATGAATGTAGTTTCACATGCATCCAGATAACAACTTACAATAACAACAGGATATGTGTGGTCATTCATGTACCTCGTGTATCATATGATCTTTGGTCCATTTGAATGATGTAGTAAACACAAAATGGTTTGAAGCACTTTGAGAGCGCTGTGATGGCCTGCTAAATGCAGGTCATTTTATTTCCTAACATTCATTGCTCACATTTTTGTGTATCCAGGCAAGTTGTCAACAGCAGATGTGTGTAATTGTGTCATCTTATTATTGCACAAGTCTGGTGTGATGTTGTGCGACCTTGAAACTTTGTGTTCTTTACCTTTGACGTCACGCATGAATTTTGGGGGGGCAACTTTAAAAATGGTATAACTTCACCATCATAGCTCCTACATGCTTTTCCTTTTAAATTTTTATTGAGAAGTAAATTACCACACGTTTCATTTTTGTTGTATTTCACGATGAAGCTCTGTAAGGGATTTGTATGCAACGAAACATTGCGGAAGTTGCTAATGAGACACGCGAAGTCGCGCTTTTCGATTTTTTGGGGGGCAACTTCCGGTAACTTGTGAGCGCTGTGACATTTGCACCGTAACTGGCGAAGGTACTTCATTTTGGAATACAGTCAGGCATTCATTTACCATTAATTTAGTACTTGCTGTGTTTCTTCGTGAAGTTCCTATAAGGACTTATGTTATGTCAAACACAACCAATCAATTTGTGACGTCAGAAGGCAAAAGGTCCATTTCGGCCCATTTATGAGCCACTATGATAATTCACTTATAATTGGTCTGTGTGCATAGTTTCGGCCAATTTCTCTGCCCCTTGTCCACACACACATGCACACCCTTTTTTTCGCCCTTAAGGTGAAAGATACTTGTGACGAGTTACTTGTTAATCATAGATTGATCAGGATTTGATAACTCCAGTTATCAAACTTCAATGCGACTTTTTGAGCCGATAGAACTAGATTTGATAATTACAATTGCACTAAAAGGTGCACCTATGATCGTATGAAATATAAGTAATCATTAAGTATAAGTATTGTATGAGAGTTAGGATTCACACGTGCACACTCACAATGACCTTGTTGTGGTTACCTTTTAGGTAGACCTAGAAAAAAGTAATACTATTTTAGCCTCATTGTGCACAATGGTCATGTTACTATAATAGTATTACACCTATATCATGTCGTGTCTTAGCCCTTATGTCAAATCTATCGTGAGTATTTTCATCTGGATGATAAATGATACAGCAATAAGCAATATTGAAAGGAACCTTTTATTGCTATGAGTCCTCTGCACTATCAATTCATTTTTGCATTTCAGGATTAAATACTAGCTCCATGCATGAAGTGATAATTTATGCACCTTGACTTGCGTGCAGATGTGATGCTGCACACAGCAATCACCATTTCCCTGGTGTTGTGTGGTATACGCATTGTACATGTCTTGCAGTACATCGTAGCCATATTCCTGCATACATGGCATCTAAATAAGGCCTTTTTGCTAGCTCCAGTGGCTGTCTTCTTATTTCTGGCATACTTGGGGTGTTCAGTAAGCAGAACAATATCATGAGCCAATGTTTCATCTGCATGTACATCCAGAATTGAATTTTCCAGGCTAACACTCCTACGTGTCTCAGTTCCCACATTATCAATTGTATTTGTGAGCAGCTGCTGAGCAAGTTCTTCAGTGAAATCTGCATGTTCATCATTGGCACCATCTGGATGAAAATGTCTCCATGCACAGTATGCATCTGTCTCTATCATCCCAAGAAGAGTTGAAAATAAACGATGCTCCCACTTCTGGGTCTTCCAGGCTTGCTCAAGTGCCAGGCCACCTTGCCTCATGTGATTGGCAATGTCAATTACTTTAGCACAGTCAAAGTAATCCTCTACCACTTTTGGTCGCTTGGTGTACCTAATAACAACTTCAGTGCCAAGTGCATCGTCACACTCACGCCATCATCTCTTGCCATGAGGTGTACCCTCTCCAGACACTCCATCAGCATGCACAAGGTTCTTACGGGCCATGTCTCCCCATCCAGTAGCAAATATGCAATGTCCCTGAACTGTAGCAGCCAATGTGATCCAGTCTCCACGTTCAGGGTACTCAACTGTATCAAGGTATGTCTTTGGAAATCCAGAATGTGCGGTTTTTACCATGCCTTTGAAAAACATACCATGCCTTTTGAGCTCCACAGCAGTCTGAACTGAAGCAAATGCAGAATCCCCATTGACTGTACGACCAGAATGGTGCCAAGGTTCAGTCAGTCGAAGAGTCTGTGCAGTCCCCTTACTCTGACAGATATCTGTGAACTTCTTTGCTGCCATACGCTCTGCCCCTTCTTGTAACTCCAGGCGAATGATAATGTTGGTCTCAGAGTCAGCAGCATCCTTTAGCTCAGCACCCACTCCTTTGGGCTTTCTAGCTATCTTTGTAACATGTGGCATGCCATCGCTACAAAAATTTCCATCTTTTCCACGCCATGCAGACATAGACTCATCCACACAAATGGACCATGATGGAAAGTAACTATCTTCCCGACACTTATTGAAGTGGTCAATGAAACATAGTATTCCGTGTGCAGGATCCCCATCTACAACCTTTCCAAACGAGATGTGCTGCAGCAGCTCATCTACTCGGTGCTGATGAATACCAAACCGATCTCCGAACTTCGGTGCTGGAAAGAGACCATCACTAACAGAGAACAAATCACGACGTTTTGAATGTGTTCTGGTCAGTGCAAGCAGAAAACCTAGCAGCTTGAACAGCTCCCCTCTACTAACAGGGATTGAAGATGGCTTTGATTTTAGCATGGAGTTCGTAGTACACTCTAAAATTTCCGCTACTGCCTTGTCTGGAAATGACCACAAAAAGTAGTCCACTTCCCTTCTATTACTCTCAGAATCCAGTTGTTGAGTTCTGTTCCATAGTATGTGCGCACGTTGCTTTGGGATGTAGCGAATATCGACCAGATTATCGACTATGGTCCATTTGATACCTTTGACCACTAACGGGTCGCGATCAATTGATGTTGGTTCCCTGCCTTCTTCCATTTCTGGTTCCGCCTCCGCTAGCTCTTCTAATGGCAGCTCTTCGTCAGAATCACGTTCATCCATTACCACATCATCTTCGATGTCCTCAACAGACTCAGCGTTCTCCAGTACCCTAGAACTATGAACGGACTCGCCGATTTTATCATCATCCCAGCGTACCCTCCATTTGCGCCCACGTCCACTACCTTCTGAAGCTATAATCTCACCAGAAAGCTTTTTGGCCTTTGCATTAGCCCCATAGCGTTGTGTTGCTAGCTTTTTGCCCATCGCCGCTGCTGCAGTGGCCTGCACTCTGTCCCCAACCTTTGGCGCTTTCATTGTACCGAAGCGTAAATTTTCAGTATACGGCTACCCTGTTTTATCCACTTCTGCGACTCCAAGAGATGAAATTGGCAAAACACTTTCTGAATACGATCGTTAATACACCCGAGATCAAAGCCAATATGTTGTAAAACGCAAATCACTCTAACTTCACAAAAGGAAATGGAAAACAAAAATTGATAACCTCAGTTATCAACCGATAACCGGGGTTATCGTTGATCAATGTATGATTAAGAGACTCTATGCCATGCGCACTAACACACGTATGTTCAGCCATGTTGTGTGTGTACTTACTGGTATTTTTTGCTTGTGTTTTTTTAATTTTATTTGTTTTTTAATTCTATCCTCCACAGATTGCCTGCCCTGACCTTGTTGTGACAACAAAGACAGCGGATGTGTTGATCATTGTGCTTCCTCACCAGGTTAGCGGGTGTAGTGTGAGGTCGTGTGTGCATTCATGATAACATTTGTGTGGGTGTGTAGTCATCCAGTCGTACATTTACTTACATCGGTACAAAGTACTATTGTGCACTTTGTGACTTTGCTAGCTGAGAGCATGAGATGCTTGATATGAACGACCAGAACCTTATTCTATGTGATTGCATCGAATTTCGATTGCAGTTTATCCCCAAAGTCTGTGGTCAGATGAAGAGCCATATCAAGCCAGGGGCCATCGCCATCTCACTGATCAAGGTAAATATCACCACGGGGATACCCTCACGAAATGTATGTACCACACTCTTTTATCCTCCCTGTCCTGTTAGATCAATGAATGCTGTTACATGTAAGATGCATTCTTACAAAGGCTTAGGCTGTATTCGTGCATGTCTCTCACGCATCCGTGTCAAGATTGTTAGCAGATGTGGTTCTTCACTGTTTTGTTGTTCTGTATAGGGTCTGGATGCATCGACTGGTGGTATACAGCTGGTATCTCACCAGATTGAGACCCTCCTGAATGTTGAAGTGAGTGTATTAATGGGTGCCAATCTGGCCGAGGATGTGGCCCAAGACCAGTTCTGTGAGGCCACCGTTGGTGAGTTCCGAAAAACACACTTTAAAACTTGATATACACAGCAGGCTAGAGGTGCCCCGGCTGCTGGCATACGTTTGGTGTCACACTTGATTGCATCCATCCTCGGTGTCGAAGTGAGTGTATTAATGGGTGCCAATCTGGCTGAGGACGTGGCCCAAGACCAGTTCTGTGAGGCCACCGTTGGTGAGTTCCAACAACAAAACCAAACCGAAATAAGCGTAGTCAAGATAGGCAGTATAGGCGGAATCTAAGATGGACAGCTCTGGCACTTAAAATAAACTAGGCAGTTTCGTCATTCCACATCCGCCCCCTTTCCCCTACAAAATAACACACTTTAGGATATCTTCTTGTGTGTCAATGTTAGGATTTTGTTTTATTACAACATTGGCTGTTTTCCAGATGATGCTAATGAATATAATAATCAAAAAGTGTCTTGCGATATCTTTTTAGCGCAAGCTTGCTGGTCTTGGTATGTAACATAGAGAGATGATGATCTGTGAAAGAGGCTTGGAAAGCTGAGGATTGAGTTCAGAGAAGAGGCTAGACCTGAAGCATGGTTGAATTGTCATGAGATGCGAAGAGATTATAATTCTAAACAAACCTGTTTTAGACAGGCTAATCATTTGAGCATGAATATGTTACAGTAATTAGACAGGGGGGAGCTTCATTTGCTCCATTTCACTTCCACAATAGACAGCAGTATTAGTGTCATTTGCTTTTACAATCCTCCTGTAACATATTCATGCTCAAATGGGTGTGTGGATCGGATAATGGAAGCGGCAGCACAAAAGCATAAGGAACATCAGAGGCCTTTCATCTCAATAGAGGCTATCTGCTACAATACAATGAATTAGGTGTGCCACCAGATAAATCAAGACACTTAAATGTTCCACAATTTTTTAGTCTGGCAAGTTAGTGTGCTGTTATCAATGGGTGAAGCTCAAAAACTTGACAGATAAAGTGTTCTGGAAATGTACATAAGAACTTAATTCTTTGAATGAACATACACTGCCTTGATGACACAGTTACTGCTCAAAGCCTTATTATTTTATTGTACTGGCATACTGTAAGCGCATGGTAGCTTCTCTCTACCCGCCTTGTATGTCTTTTTCCTTATGGAATGAATGATTATTTATTATTATTATTATTATTAAAAGGTCTTAGCAGATAGGAGGTATACCTGAAGTCCAGTAGATCACAGCATTGAAAAGGGTGTTGTCAATTTATGCGTCCCTCACCCCCTTTGCCCACGACTCGAGGTTCTTGTTTGTAACTCATTAAGTGTGTGTACATGCCAAGTCCCATGGTATATAATGCTGTGGGACACTCAAAATGCATGCTTTGATTAAGTACCACCATGCTGCAGACTTTTAAAATGCATACTTATTTTTTCCCTTGCACGTGAATTTCCAGGAACTTTGAATGCAGCCAGTGGACAGCTCTACTGTGAGATCTTCAATAGACCTAGCTTCCAGATCAGTGTGGTGAACGATATTGCTTCTGTTGAGCTTTGTGGAGCACTGAAGGTGGGGTTTAGAAGGATTACTGTATGTGTATACCAGGGCTGAATTGGGTTTTATTTTGACCAGATAACTGTGCAGTTAGGAATAACCAGTGAATGTCTTTTAACTGTATTACTTTTGGATAACTTTCAGTATTTGTGGACACTTTAGTGGATGTATTATCTCATAAGGACAAGGAGTCGGTGCTAAATGAAAGCGAGAAATTGATAATTCTAATTGATAATTCTAGTGGTGCATGCAGTAGCTCTTGAGCCTGTCTAAAACAGCTGAGCAAGGTTACAGCAGACATTTGGAAAACCAAGCTTTTTATGATCTTTGCAAAAAGTGGTTAGTTGTGCTGGGATCATTTTCTCTTTGATGTCACGTGACTCACAAACACCTGTCTCAATTTACAGACTTACACTATAAACGGTGTAAGCATTTGATGATGACATTTTCAGGTTCTTATTCATCATTCTCGTCACAAACAACGATTTCTCCTACCTCCGTAGTGGACTAAAATAACTGAACCCTTACTGTATTACTGTGATACAGAGGGGAAAGACCTCATGCTACTTAAGAGCCAGGAATCAATGTGCCTGTGAATATTGCAGGGAGTTGCACCATGAGGCTCGGTCAAATACCTAGTTTGCCCACTTTTTAACTGGTTAAGGGGTTCAACCTTCATTGCACGGAACACATAAACACATAATTTCCCACACCTTAGTGCAGTGTGGCTAACAATTAATTCAATGAGGAGGTTTTATTTGCTACTGATTTGTGAACTTCCAGTGATGAACTCTTGTGGTTTAGGAATTGAAATTGTATTTATTACTAAGATGAATTTATTTTGAATTTCACTTACACCTACTATAGAATATTGTTGCCCTTGCGGCTGGAATATCTGATGGTCTGGGGTAAGTGGTCGATTTATTCCATTTTCTATTTCATCTCCAGCAGTATTATTGCTTGATAGTTAAAATAATGAACTGCTGTTGGTACCCTGCGTGTGATATATTCTCGAGCACACCTTGGAATTGATCACTTGCATAGCACCAAGATTGAGCAATAATTCACACACACACACACACACACACACACACACACACACACACACACACACACACATCTTCATGAACTGAGTTCCTAATTGCATATATTAGGTTGATGGTTTGGATGTTCGCAGTTGGATTGTTTTGCATGGATTTAATGTAGTGCACATTTATGGTGTGCATTAATTCTTTTACTGGTTATTGGTCTCATCCAGCTATGGTGCCAGCACTAAGGCGGCCATTCTACGCATCGGACTGGTGGAGATGCACAAGTTCGCTAGTTCATATTACCATGGAGTGGAGCTATCCACTTTCATGGAAAGCTGTGGAGTTGCTGACCTTATTGCAACATGCTATGGGGGCAGGAACAGGAGGGTGGCTGAGGCATTTGTTAAGACTGGAAAGGTATTTCACCTCCTCCCTGTTGAAACTGTCTTTTCTGCATTTTTAAAGTTAGCTATTGTGCCCACAGTTTAACTTTAGTACATGTACATGTTTTTAGTAGTTAAATGCACTTAACAATTATCATTATTACCGTGTTGAAAACAGATATTGCAACTGAAAATCAGTTATTTAATTAATTGTGTTTCATCAACTATTGGTTTGTTTTTGTTGTATCACGACTCTTTACTTCTTAATCAGTCCATAGATGTACTGGAGGCAGAGATGCTGAATGGACAGAAGCTTCAGGGACCTCACACTGCTCACGAACTGAGTACAATCCTCAAGAAGGAAGGAAAGGAATCAGAGTAAGTTGAGTCAATGTGTCAACTTCAACTATTCATTGACCAGGCAGCCTTAGGAGAAGGTGATGGTGTATTGTGTGTACTTGACGACAGCATAATCCCAATATGGCCTCCCTACATTGAAACACATGAAGTGCATTTTGCCTAATGCACAACTACCAGTGATTGCACAGCAATATGCAATTGTTGATAGGTCAAATAATCTTCAACGTGTGTGTGCAGTGACATTACTTACCACCTTTCACCCCAAAGAAAGGAAAGGGGTGAAGGCCACACCCCATTTTGATAGCTAGTTATGTGTACAGGTCTCGTGCAGCTTTGTCTGATGTAAGGGAAGGGTTGGGGTTGTGAATATTTTGATCAACATGTCTGGTCATGATGGAAACTGCCAACTTTGTTTGGTGGGCTTATTTTTATACGAGCTTACGTTGTTTGCTATGTCTTGTTTTGTAGGTACCCACTTTTCACTGCCGTTCACAAGATTTGCTTTGAGGGAGTACCTCCACAGGATCTGCTGAAGTTGTTGGCAAAACTATAGGGTTGTTCTCTTGTCACCACAAGCTATCTTGTAGTCTAGGAGTGTGTCAACATATTGCCCTTTACAACCAGTGACACCTTTCCCCTCCTGTTTGTGTATTCATATGTTTGCATATTACACGCATTTTTGAAGTTCAAAAGAGCATCGATGTCCGTAGGTTGCACACTTCCTTTTATGATAAGTGGCAGATATGTAGCCGTAAGAACTGTCTTTGCAAGACTCAATGATGCCTAAACTTAACCCTTCGGCCTAACTCTTCAGCAACGCTCCAATGGCTGGTAGAATGCCTTCTTGCTATCCAACATTTGAGCAGTGGTTATATAGTTGTATTCAGAACAACTAGTGCCTCGATCAGAATGGCTCACCAGACACCACAATGATAGTCCTCACCTCGGAGAATAAGGACATGAAGCTCCTTCATCGCAACATTGAATAAAAGACAAAGCATGTATAATGCTCATTTCATTATAGACAGCATTGTGCCAATCACCTTTATTTCAAACAGCTGTTTCAATAGTTCTCATTTCAGTTTAGGGGCAGATTTCAAGGTACATGTCATTCTTCACTAGTGTCGTTCCCAGCCCCAAGTTACAATTACGGCATACCATAATTCAATTACAGAGCGGAAATGGTCCAATTAGTGAACTAAGTTTTGCTGAAATGCTATTGCTCATTCAACAGCAACTTCTCACGGCTGAAGTAAATTTCCAGCAAGGATTCAATCACACTTTATTCATATTCGAAAGTCAGGCGTTTGGATGTAAACTTTTCTTCTATAGGCAGCAAAAATTAACATCAAAGTGGCAAAAGATATGTAACATCTAACGTGATCTGTAGTTAAACTGAGAAGCGACGAAACTAACAAACAATGTTGGTGCCACGTAGAATGGCGAAACATAATGGACTTGCCGTATCCCGTCGGAAAACTTATAAATGTATGGCGCCCACTCAGTACATCTGTAACGCCTCGGCTTGTTTCAAGTTTGAATATCCCAAAGGTCCAAACACATGCCAGAGATAATATATAGAGGGATAATATAATTATAGAAGGATTGGCTATATATTATCTCTGCACATGCCCTCCATACGTCACGTGATATAACCGAGGTGTGCAATTATTGTTGCATACCTCTAATTTGATTGGTTCCGCAACATTCCGGGGAATCTGAACAGAATGGACCTTTTCGTTTAAGGCCCTGGAATGTTTGCGGGTCAAAGTGACGTCATAATTAGAAGTGACGTTACATCCGGAGTACATCCGTTTTTCAATTCCTTACAGTGGTAGCTTGTCACGATAACACTATCGTAATTTTTTTAATGTGAGAAGAAGAGCACTATTGCTTCCTGGAATATACCATCCTATCCATTTGCCTGCGTAGGTGTGAAAGTGCGCACTTTTAGAATGCCATGGAATGGCTCATTTAGTGATGCTCCGGGTATATCGTCTTGTGTTAGTTCAACCGAAGTACTGGGTTTTTCGCTAATGCGCGAAGCATGATCACTGCATGTACCTGGAGAGGTCCTCCATACTGCATTCATCATTCTTACCTCAAATCTCAAAGAGTTTGAAGCCAACTAAGCCAACACACGCGAGAATACACGCACACCTTAGCCAAACGCGCGAAGAATGTACTCCGGATGTGACGTCACGTGTAATCAACACTAATTGCATTCTTTGCGCCCTTAAACGAAAAGGTCCATTGAGTACAAGACCCCGTAGCGGTGATGTAATCCACCCGCAGCTGCGTAACGCTGGGTCTGGATACGAGACTAATTCTTCACATCCACATTGGAAGTAGAGTTGCATTTCTGTGTCCTGTAGATAGTTTCCATGTGTGTTTTGAAAGTGCGGTTCCGGATACAGAAACGTATCCCTTTTCATAGGCAGTTTGTCAGTGCGTGGATGTACACCATTGCTTGCCCTCGAAATGTTATTGTGTTTGTTTTGTTCTGGTTCATTTGTTTAAGTGCTGCTGAGATCAAAAGGAAAGATTCAATCAGTTCATGTATTGAAATATTGATGCATGCGCTGAGATTCATTCATGTGTATATACATGTGATACATGGTCGTAATCCACGAACTCGTAATATATCTGCATCAGGTGAAGTGTACCGTGCGCATTACTGATACCGCCTCTACACACGTGCATGTGTGCACCCACACATCTATGGGCTATCAGATACATGCAGCATGCTTGCTTAAGCAATTTAGCTGTGTGGAAATTCTTATCAGTGTTTCGTCGTCATTATATTGATCTCGCTGTCACTTCAGCGTGGACTAGCTGTTTGTCGTATTTCCCCGGCGCCATTTTGTTATTATTACAACATTACTGTATATTGTATACGTACGATTGAATTAGCCACCCATATTCAAGCTGTGCAACGAATGCTATCCCATTACTGCATGTTCAACACTGCCTGCATGCTCATGGACATATAGTCATTCTGTAGGACCAAAGAGAGAACATACTCTGCATGGTGTTCTACTAGGATAGCAATGCCATGCAAGGTATACCCTTAGAGCAAGGAGGACATATGCCATCACAGCTGTGTACTGTGTCACTATAAACCTGTATCCCTGCTCTTGACTTTACCCAATCAGGGCCGGTGCCTACTTCATGATGAAATTCGTCCACTACTGGCGTGGGTTTGGTCCTTATGGGCACAAGTCTACATGTTAGTGCTACAGATTCTACAATTCGCAGTCAAGTATAGTCTATAAACGTGACTCGCAACTAGGGACGACTTCAATATTTCACGTTTTCGTATGAAAATTAAGTTACGTAAAATTTTAAATTTTGGAGGGACCGGGCACACCGTACCAATGGCAGACAGTATTTCAAGCTCATACGAGGCCTTTTGTAATGTAAATCACGTATCCAGATAGGCTATAGGGATTACGCTACAAGCTGGTGAAAGGTTCTAAGACACCAAGTCTGTATTAACACCGCGTCCGCGAGTAAAGTGGTCCGAATTAGGGGAAACTAAAAAACTAAAAGATCCGCTAGCTACAGAATCACAGGTTCTAGTTGTAAAATAAGTAGAGTAACCTTTTACACTATGTTCGCATTATAATTTATAAGAGCTGCAACTATCACAGTTTTGATGCACGCACTTTAAATAAACTAGTTCGGTACTAGCTGTACTACGCTTATCATTTTATCATTTTACACCCCTTCCCTTCTTTACTGTAAATTCATAAGCATGCATAAGCCATCTATATCAATGCAGCTCTTGGTTTCCCTGAAAATAAAAAATTATGTGTGCATGCAGACTCGCAAAGCAGCGTGCAAAGCAACAAAGTTAAACCGCATGCATGCGGTAATGTATAGCGTTCTATAGACACGATACAACACATGCACACAGTAAATAAAATACATTGCATATGATTGAAAAAGCATTAAAATGTTTAAAAGTTCAACTTGGCTTATTATACAATGTGATTATTGTCGTTTTTCTATTATGATGAAATATGGTTTCATCGACATGGACCACTTTTATATCGCTGCACATTTGTAGCATCCAGCAAGTTGAATGATTTCTCACAAAATGCATCCAATGTTGTCTCAAGAGTTGTACTTCCACATTCCTGTATTTGAAAAGAAAAATACTCATCAGCGGACTTTTTAGTTTTTTTTACTTCCCCCAAAAACGGCCTAAATTTACCCACTTTACTTGCGGACGCGGTGTTAAATACTTTCCGTTGTGTTCAACACAAGCTACCGCTTCGAAGCGGTAGATCAGGTCTTAAAAGTTGAGCGGCGCTAATAAGGACTTCAGTTTTATACGTAGCAATCCTTGCACTATGTTACACGGTGAAAGAATGGATTAAATTGGTTGATGCGCAGAGTGATCTGTACTGACAGCTATTGGTACTAGCATGTTCTACGCCTGCGCAAAGTAAAATCACTCTAAAACTTAGATATTGCATTAAGGATGAGTAGTCTACACGATCTATATTACTTTTCAAGGAGCCATCGCATTTTAATACGTTTTATGACCAAGAAACATAAACATTCTAATTAAAGAGTACCTTTCGTTAGAGCGGCACCAACGTGGAGTTGTAGTACTGCTTTCAATGTACTAGCAGTTGAGAGCAATGCAGCGTTTGGTACATTTAATGGCTATACTGAAGAAAAACATAGAGACTGCGATATGATATAAGGCAGCAATTCTATGGTCATATTATGATGAACTTGAAATTCTAGACATCATTTCACCTGTTTGTAACTGTGTAACAATGTAATAGTTGCGCCTGCGCATGAAATGCCCGCGTAATTATATTCATAATGAACAGCTGTGTTAGTTTTTGGTTACGTAGTAGTTGGTTGTTGTAAGTGCATTACTGTATTGGGAAGTCACTATTAAAGTTGCTCGCTGACCCACGTAACAACTGTATATAGAGAACCTGAAAGTTTGGAAAGACAACCCTCTATATGGGCACTTCAAGCACAATTTGATGTGTTTGGTACATCTTTGGATAGAGGTTCAGACTACGTACTGCACAGTTCACAAAGTAATGTGAATGAGGAAAAAGCACAGCTGATATCATATACAAAGGCTTTTAAATAGATGCCATTGAAAAACAGATGAGTGATTAGTAGCCTATATCTAGTAAGAGCAAGCATGCTCAGCCCCTGTCCATTATATGTATGCAGAGCAAACACTGGGGCTTGCAAATTATCACTCCGTCAGAAAGGCACATAACCCTAAAGTTGGCTTCATAGATCGAAAAGTAAAGTGCAAAATGTAATACTTCATTATGGTTTAGTGGCAAAAGCAGAATGAGAGGAAGTTTGATCACCTTTGCAGCAAGAAATGCACATAAGATGATAGCATTGCTCCATGTGAGGAGAATATTGCAAACAGCATGCTCAAATACTTCATCCAGCATTTAAAATGTGGGGTTTGTATTGAAAGTTTTGATTCCAAGAGTCAAAATAGTGGTTCCCATAGACATGTACACAAAATGTACTTTTTATGACCTAATTATGATATTGCACTATTTATAAGTCTTGTCTGTGATTAGAAAAACACTAATTCCCCAGGTTCCTGGTTCAATATCCATTGGAGTGTTTTATCATGGTATGGGAGCATTATTACTATTAAATGCTTTGGTTCCTGGTGATTGGAAAGCCATTAAGGTCACTGGTGTTCCTAATTCAATGATTGCCATTAAAAATGGCGGTCATGCCATATATGGACTCAGGCTCCGCCCCGGATCTTGTACGCTATGGTTTAGTTAAGTAAGCTAGTTATATGTCAATCTACCTATAATTATTAATAACTTCATGCAATTGATCACGTGAGAGGCGAGCTGTCCGTCAGATCATAGATATTAGACTGGAAGGGATTGGAAACCGCGCACGTGCGCCATACATTTCAATGGAACGTAGCGCGGGACACTCCTGGCAGTTGCTAATTGGTTAGTCCGACACCTCGCCCCTCAAAAGTTTTTGGTGAAGTACACACGAAGAAGATAAGAAGAGTAGCAAAAGGTAGCGCACGAACTGTGGATCACAAAGAAGTAAGTATCTTTTTAATACTCCATTCCTAAGAGAAGATATAATACTTAAAGCGCTCCATGTCTAAGATTAAACTCACGGGTACTACGCCTGAACAAAGCGACGTAAAGGAACGGCGTTACGATAGGCAGATTGAGCACTGTGTTTTACGTACCACAGTATAGTTTTTGTGGCATGAATACGTCGTACTCGATATTAAAAAAAAAAAAACGTACTTTTGACTAGGTGTGATACTCACGGGTATAGCGACCGTAGCTTTGTCGTAAAAATTCTGAAAACCTGACTGCTAGATAGCCAGATGAAAAATATGTGCCAACGGATAGTTAGTTTGCCGTCTTTGCGTTTTCTACGACCAAAAAAAAATCTAAAAGCTAAGCCTTTAATTCGCGCGCAATTTTTGCCCTAGAGATAAAAATGTATGGATTATTATGCTAGCTTTATCTCTATGCAGAATGTGACAAGAGTCAGAAGAAGCTCAGACTGACCCAGTGTCGCACAAAACACTCATCTGGGATGAAACTTGTTGTCAAGAAAAGATGTCTGTGTATCAAGCTTCCATAGATATTCGTGGTACCCGCCATTTTTATCCGTAAAGGCCTGGGGACTTGAACTGCCAGGACTGTACTTGTTGATTGGTGTTAATTGGTCTGGTTTCCAATCCCTTCCAGTCTAATATCTATGGTGTTACCCCCTCAGTGTTCGCCCCATGAATATTATGGGGCGAACACTGAATTTACGCCGCTGAGCAGCTGATGGATTGGCCATGCAACCGCTGTGTCAAGTTTATCTTGGCTGATCAACACGAGCGAGGCTATATTTTCTGTACCCGTGTGCACCACTTTTTCAATTTTTTTATTGATGCTTAAAAAAAACAGTCGAGACCACTCAACTGCACGCTCATATTGTAATTAATTAAATATTAACATGACGCAACGTGCCACTTGCAATATAATAATAATAATAATGAGGCAAGTAATGGCATACAAATGCTCTTATAAACTGCCTATCTATATGGGAAAAGTTTACAAAGGTTGGAAAGGTCATGTTTAGATAATAATGATTTGAAGACTTGAACATCTTTGGCTGTAACAATGTGCTGAGGTAGTGAATTCCACATATGAATTACTCTGTTGCTAAAGAAATGGTGAACGATGGGGTATACACTTGTGCTGGATTTTACATGAGTGACCACGTGTAGTAGAAAGCAGGGGAATATAAAAAAAGTCATCACGTTTGAGGTCAACAGTCTGATACGCAATCTTGTAACACAAGACTAAGTCAGAAAATATTCTGTGATATTCAAGTGATTGGAGGCCAAGGTTATGAAGCCTATCAGAATAACTAAGTTCTGAAATACCAGTACGTTTACATATAGTCCTAGTGAAGAAACGTTGAACACGCTCAATACACTTTATATCAGAGATTAACCAAGGACTCCATATAGGTGAGTTATATTCTAGTATAGGCCTTACATAGATCTTATAGGCCAGAACCAAGAGATGAGGATCATTAGAAATAAATCCCTTTAGTAACACTGAACAACGACCAAAAGCCTTTGCAGCAACATAAGAACAATGAACATGAGGTTTAAGATCAGAGCTGAAATGGACACCAAGATCACAAATTGAAGTGACTGACTGTAAAGGTACACTGCCTATTGAACATTGCAGAGAAGGAATATTCGGATTTCCAAATGAAATGGATACACATTTCTGTGATGCAACTGACAATTGCCATATATCAGACCATGAAGAAAAAAGAGATAAGCACTTAGCAATTGCAGTATTATCATGGTTTGGATGAGCATGATAGAATTTAGTATCATCAGCAAACATCTTGATTTGAACAGGGTGGGGAATAGCATCTGGAAGATAATTAACATATAACAAGAACAGTAGTGGGCCTAGAACTGACCCCTGTGGTACACCGCTAACAACAGGCAACAGCTTAGACAAACAATTCCCAATATATACACACTGTGAACGACCATTTAAGAATGATGATAACCATTTCAAGATCTGGGGTGCCATACCATATGCTTTAAGTTTGAGTATCAATTTAGGATGACAAACAGTATCAAAAGCTTTTGCAAAGTCAATATAGACTGCATCAACTTTAAGGTGATTATCAATGGATATTGTCCAATCATTCAGAGTAGTTAGTAATTGTGTGCAAGTAGAGCGTCTAGAAAGAAACCCAAACTGGTCAGCAGATATTAGCTGATGTGATCTGAGATGAGATATAATAGATTGAGATACAATGGATTCCATAACTTTGCAAGATATACAAGTTAATGATATTGGATGATATAGTTTGATGGCAAAGAATGAAGGCCTTTTTTATAGACAGGGCATACAAAGGCAACCTTCCATGCTTTAGGAATGATACCACTATCAATAGAATCATTAAAAAGTAAGGAAAGCAGAAAGGCAATAGCAGAAGCAATTGATTTGAAAAACAAAGCAGGGAATCCATCAGGGGATTTGGAACATTTAGAAGGAAGGTGAAGTAATGCATCTTGGACAATATCAGAAGAAAACGTAATAGGTTGCCATTAGAACATCTGCATTCACTCGAGGAGCAAAAGATGGTAAACTGCCATCATCATTAGTAAATACTGATGCAAAATATGTATTAAGCAATTCACATTTTTCAGCATTTGATATAGCAAAAGAACCATCACTTTGCAGAAGAGGTGGAATACGGTGTGAAGCACTGATCATTGAATTAGCATAAGAGTAAAACTTTGACAAGCTTTTACTGCAGACAATTTTGTGTTCATGGTTCGATCGAAATTGTTGAACTGCATTTTCATACTGTCTAGAGATTTCACGATACTTATGTTTATCAACATGATACCATCTTCGTTTTTGTTTTAGTAGAAGTCTGATGTATTTGGGAAGTTTATGACGTTTAGGCTTCACAGGGCAAAGAGGGACAAACTCAGTTATACACCTATCAAGAATACTGCTAATTGAATTCCAGAAGTCATCAACACCATAACACTTCTCATGTAGCAAAAACCAATCAACAGAATTTAGGTAGGATATGATGGAGTCATAATCAGCCCTGAAAAAATTTCTAACCAGAATATGATCATCAGGAAAGTAATGCTGACATATGATAGAGTATTCGACAGATAAATGGTCACAACTAATTGAGAAGGGATCCACCACAGAGAGATCAGCAACAAGGTGAGGTTTAGAAGCAAAAACAAGATCAAGACAGTTATTACCATGAGTAGGTGAGTGGACCAGTTGAGTGAACCCATTACGTAATGTGCAAGTAAGGAATTTAGAATGATTCAAACAACCACTGCAGGTAGGAATTCTCCAATCAATAGCAGGGAAGTTAAAGTCACCGACAACAAAAACAAGATAACATGTATTAGAATAGCAGTCAATACATGAACATAAGGTTTCAGTGGATTCTGAGTCATTGGCTGAAGATGGAGGATTGTAAAAACACATAAACCGATAAGCAACACTCCTTGTGAAGAATATATCAATAACCAAGCACTCAATAGATAGATAAGTATCAGACAGTATAACTTGAAATACCTGGTGAATATTTTTAACAAATACAGCAACACCACCATATCCATCTTGTCTGTCTTTTCGATAGACAGTATAGGCTGAATTAGAAAGAAGTAGACCATCAGGAACAGAAGAATGCAGCCAAGACTCAGTGACAAAAATTAAATCAAAATCATTGGGCAAAAGCAAAACTGACAGCAGATCAATCTTATTATACAATGAGCGAGCATTAAACAATTTACATTTAATCATACCCATACTTGCCTCAAGCCCCTATGAACTGTCCACAGTTGCACTAGACAGTTCTTTTTCAATCCTCATCTTCACTGACCACTCTTTGATTGGTCCCCGCCTGTCTATGTAATGATCCTTTCCAGTTTTTTGCTTAAGGTCATGCAGAGCAGAATAGAGTTCACTGATATGTTTTCTCTCAGCAGGTGAGTGACAGGGCCTAATGTACACCTTGGAATACTTGGGAGAGTTCTTAAGAGATTTAGCTTTGCGAAGAACTAGAGACCTGTGAAGGCTACTAGCAAAACGGACTTTCAATAAGCGCGGTCGATTTCCATCTGGAGCACGCTTTCCGAGTCTATAGGCATCAACAAAAACAACATCATCCCCAATATATCTAGGGAGGAAACTATTTCTTTAGTGTGCTTGATGTCAAGACTAGGAGATTCAGTCTCCTGTAACCCCGAAATTACCATATGGTATCGATTGTCATTAGCAGATATTGCTTCTTTGATGGCAATGTCTACCTGAGATGCGTGTTGAACAGGCGCAGCTTTAGTAACTGCAGGCTCAGCTTTAGTAACCGCAGCTTCAATTCTGATAACAAATTCATCAAACTTTGTCTCAAGGGCAGCGACTCTAGCTGGGAGATGCCTTAAAGAGTGCTCAAGATGCTTCTTCCTTGGGGTAATCCTGCTATAGCACTAGAAACTCGTGTTTTTTACCCTGCATGAAAATCTGGTTACAGCACGTAGATGTCTACAGGATTTACCTTCTTTCGTGATGCCACAATTCTTTCCACCGGATAGTAATCAGGTGTATTGATCACGTGATGCCGGGAACGAAAGGCAAAATTTGCGTTGTCTGTGAAAAGAAGAGTGTAGACACGTCCTTGCCCCAGGGTCTAACTTGTACCTACTGTGGAGCGTACTTTCACTCGAGCTGTTCTGACACCTTTTCAGCTGTAAGTCCCGAGAATTTGGGCATTATTAAGGATGTGTGTACGCCTTTTCCAAACTGTGGGTGTGTCAAAACAGTGTCACCCCTGATCTGTTAAGGTACGCTACATATTGAGGAGATTGACATGTTCATTCCGCATATACAGGGAATTTGCAAATCCACGCCCTTTGATGCGTACTGTCTTAGACTGTGTGAGTCTGTTTATTTTCAACGTCGCCCGTTCATTATCAGCTGGAACAATTCGGAAAAATCGTTTGACTCTTGACATGCCAACTGATGTTTTTAAATTTCTCTTTGCGGCAAAGGAATCGGTGTTGAAAGAGGCTATAAAGAGTACAATCCTGTGGATTTTGACAGCAAATATTTTCCTGATGAATGGTATGTCCATTATGACCAAAATCATGATGGATGTGCGATAGAGTTTCCTATGAAAATGAAGAATTGCATCACATGGACAAGATCTTATAAACAGAAAGAAAATATTGATAAGAAAATGTTCTTTGAACGCCTTTACATTTTTGTAGTTAAAAAACGTGTTTAAATGTATACATGTTTGTTTTTGTAATTTATTCATGAATCTTACATATCAAGTTAAGCGCTGAAGGTTACGGACTATATATCGGTAGTAAGTTCCGCGCGACTCATGGCTGAAGACCTAGTGCATTTAGCAATAATAGAATCTGCTAAAGATCACGATTCCGCTGCAGTGTTTGGACTAAGACTTCCTAATAAGCTACTCTACAAATGGTATGAGGAAGGAAAGTGCGATGGATGCAAACTGATCAAAGAACTGAACAGGAGCATTGTAGGCAGCTGTGTGGCTATTCGAGAAGACAGTGAACGGATGAACAAACTTCTGGCGAACCGATGCAGAAAAATTGTAAGCCAGTGCAAGTCTGCAAAAGGTAGAAAAAAGCTCGCAATTATGGATGGTAGTACACTTGTCAAAGTTTTGCACGGAGAATACCAAGGAAACTTTAACCAAGGAAACTTCGATGATCGTGAAGAATTTGAAGAGATATCTTTGAAGTGTGATGGATTAGAAAAGGAAATCGCCTCGCTTTATAAAGAAATAGCGCGTATGACATATGAACGGGCCAACAGTGGAAAACCAATGCATGAACTTTCTCCGCGAGGAGAAAACTCCTTGAGTTTAAGGAGAATGCAGAAGTTGCACTCTGGTTTGCGGAAAGTTACGGACTTGCTCCAACAATGCTGCAATTGGAAACATTAACAAGCCATCGCGCAGTGCAGGTGGATCTACGCATGAAGCCCCCACCCGCAATACCCATTCCTGATGATCCAGCTCCCGATGAGAAGAATAAGCTCTTGCAGGTGAATCGCACTCTCACAAACACACATATATGCACCAGTGCATGTACAATAATATACCGGTACATGTAACTCATAGTCTGGGAACGAGACAAATATTCACAGAATGATGGATGCAACACCATACATTTGTTCTTCCCAGTCATCTGAAGAAAGAAATAAAACCATCTCATATTAGACAAACTGGACTATTCACTATTAAAATGGCTAGTCATACCATTTATGACAGCTAGAGATTATAGACAGGTTCATGAACTTTGGTGGTTTTTGCAATTCTCCTTCTGTATACTAAAGGCATATATTAAACATGTACATGTATATATCTATGCAATGAGGAAAATGGGCTGGGGAGTGTGAAGGGCTAAAAGAGGGAAAAAATACTATCCACATGTAGTTTCTAAATACAGCTCTGCTAGTCCAGCCTGTCAAAAATGATTAAAGCTTTACTGATCCTAAAAAGACTTGTACTAAATGTTTCTGTTGAAGTAAAAACACATGCACAGTGTAAGTTCCTTCAGTACACCAGGGCGTACAATTGCACCTCTGGGATGACAGTCCTAACCAAGACTGATGACACAAAGTAAAAGTTTCATTGTAACTGTACATATACACTGTAAACACATGTTTCCCACGTGTTTATGCTGAAACATGTGTTTATGCATTCCTTTGTTGGGTTGCTAATTTATGATTGTCATTACCCAATACATGATAAACTGTGCGTGGTATGTGTGTGTTGTGTGTGCATGTGTGTGTATGTGTGTGTGTGTGTGTGTAAGTGTGTGTATCCTAACATTGTTTCACATCTGACAATGGATTCCAGTAGTTATGATAGCTATCATCCACCATCTGTAATTCATATAGATGGCTGACCTGTACATCTGTCCCTTTTTACATGTACATCTTTACTTCACACACGTACATGTACCAAAGACCAAAATGTATACATGTAAATATTGTGCAAACTGTGCATGTGCGTGTGTGTATGTGTGTATGTGTGTTTGGAAGCAATTAATACCCTCCCTTCAAGATATAATTCATAGTGTACTCTATTAATAGCCCTCCACACATGCTCAAATCCAGAATCAACCCTTCACATACATGTACAACCGGCTTCCTGACCATTCTGCTTTACTGTACACCAAATGAAAGTGGGATTTACATTACAGTACTTGCAATTATTACCATAAACAAACCTACAATGAGTAATGTATTATACATATACAGAAGCCATATGAACAAAAGCCATAGGCATGTACAAACATTTCCAATACATGTAATCATTTTTGACCATGTACATGTCAGTGCATTTTTTTTTTGCAGGTGTTGTACTTAATGGACAAGTTCAATGCCAGTGACACATTCTACCATGAGCTATCCACCATTCTTCCTTCAACACCACGGTCATACAAGATAAAAAAAGTTCGTACTGAGATGAATGTACACCTAAGAAGAAAGATTCACAGAGTACCAGAACCACACAATGGAGTATACTGCAGTGTGAATGAAACGTTGAGTGACACAATTGAAGAACTTGAAAGTACATGTACAATAACATAAGTTTACCCCAATAAATTTTGTATACGCATCAGGTGGCACTCCATCCAGAATTGATTGAGGATATCGTCAGAGTGAAACTCAGTGGTGATGGGGCAAAATTTAGCAGATGCTCAAGCTTTTTTCTGCTTTCGTTTTCACTACTGAACCTTCAAAAGCGTGTTCTGTCACCAAGAGGTCATTTATACATACATGTACATGCACATAAGAGATGCTATTACATGTACAACTAAACTTCTTCAACAGATAATGATACGCTGGCTGTGGTTAAGATGCCTGAATCATATCAACTGCTATCTGAAACACTTCATCCACTACTGGATGGAATTCAGGCACTCATGGCATCCAAATGTATTGAAGTTGGTGGGAAAGTATACAAACTGGAGTTCTACTTGGGAGGAGATCTAAAGAGGTACATGTGCCTGTAGCCCAATTCACTTATAATTTAAATGTATGTATAAATCTTGTGTCTTCAAGTTCCTTCTAATGTTTATGGGACTGGGCCAGGCCAATTCTACATATGGTGCATAATACCAGCCAGTGATCGGTTAGTTAATCTGTCATTCCTACATTGACAGAGTACATGTACATGTACATGTACATGTACATGTACATGTACATGTACATGTACATGTATACATATATATTCCATAGTTGGGATACTTCAAAGGTGCACCAGGCACGGTCCATTGAAGACATAAAACAGTGTGCCTCTACACGTACACAGTCAAGTTCAAACACTAAGGAGTCTTATGGAGTGAAGTACCAACCTCTCTTACCTGTTGAACTTGACCATGTAGTGCCTGATGAGCTCCATCTATTGCTCCGGATTATTGATGTGCTCCTAGAGAACATTATCAATCAAGCCGTAGAAAGTGACATCAAAGTTTGCAGGAAACAAGCAGACCCACTACAAGCTGCTATTTTGAAGAAACTGGTGTCCAAAATTCAATCCTGTGGCGTATCATTTTCTATTTGGAGAAAAAAAGAATCTCAAGCACTTGATTGTAATACAAATACATGTATTATTTTAGTAGCATCCCACCTTTCTTTCTACCTCATCAGCATGTACACCCCTTCCTAAACCACATGTACATAATTCACACCCCTTCCTAACACATCCCTCCTCCCACCTCCACACTATATACTCTCCTCCCACCTATCACACTCCTCCCAACTACACACTACACACTCTCCTCCCACCTATCACACCCCTCCCAACTACAAACTACACACTCTCCTCCCACTTATAATACCCTCCCAACTACACATTACACACCCCTCCTCCCGCCTATCATTTCCCCTCCCCCCTCCCACTTGCATACATATACCATCACACGCCTTCCAGTTCCATCCCACTAACACATTTGTACTGTCACCACTCCCCTTTACCTTGCCACGCCATCACACACATGATGGCTCGGTAACACTGCCCCTCTACAGGTACCCCATTAGACAAAGTTAGTATTAGTGCATACATACCAGCTGCCACCACTACAGATAGCGAACGGTAACTCAAACGCTAGTGCAATGTGTTGCAGCAAAAGTAAATAACGTCGTCGTCCTCCCCCGCTACTTGATAGAACGACGCAAAACCGGGCGCTACAGAAGAGAATTAGCCAAGGCCTATGCGACAAGTGCGCGCTATATTGACCCCCCAAAACGATATAGAATGAGGTGAATACCAAAGCAAATGTACTGTGCACAAAAAAGTTACGCGCTAACCTCTTTCTTACGTCCTCCGATCCTATATGACAGTCGAGCGTGTCTTGATGGCTTCGAATTCGTTCCATAGCTTCGTCCATGGTATCTCGTCCGTTTCAGGAGTGATCGGTGTACACCATCTGATAGCCAAATACTCCACAAAACACATTAAAACTATTTAAAAATTAATCACGGCCATAACGTATTCAATAACGTAACGTGGACACATAATTAACTGCGTTTATAGCTTGCGCGCTAAACTTCATATCCATTAAAAGTTGACATAAGTTACAATAATTGTAACTGCATCCATGATGACGCAATGGTTTTATAATGTATTCGTTTATGAATAAATGGGACAGTTTCCGCGAAAATTGCCCCACGGTTAAAATGTTATAAAAATGCATCGCGTTTGAATCGCTATAATTTCCCAACAGATAACGCTATCGACTTCCTATTTTCAACACTTCATACTACACCATTTTACTATGAAGTGTTGAAAATAGGAAGTCGATAGCGTTATCCGTTGGGATGTTATAGCGATTCAAACGCGATGCATTTTTATAACATTTTAACCGTGGGGCAATTTTCGCGGAATTATGCGCGGTATAAATTAATTTTTTCTCTTGATTTTAGTACACGAATGGTTCATGGTATTATTTTATGAAGCACAGATTCACAATCTAACCGATTTATCGGAAATTACAAACTTGTTTAGAATTCAATTTGAAAAAAAAAGCAAGATGACAGCCTATGTATGGGCGATTTCTGGATATGAAAATGGCAAGACAATATCTTGGAGTTCCTGCAACTAGTGCTTCAGTTGAACGAGTCTTCAGTGGCGTTGGACTGACATTTGCTGATCTTCGCAAAAACATGGAGGATTCTGCACTTGAATCAATTTGTTGAATCAAATACAACTTGTAAAATTCATGCATGCAGTTGCCTGCATAGTTCTGTGTATCTGACAGTTTATTCGTAATCAATACTGCAAAAAGAAGCTTGGAGATTGTAGTAGTAGATGTGGATGTTAGAAAAGATGGGAGTGGCTCATAGCCTTTGGACACGCCCTCTTCCTTAGCGGTAATCATTACCATTCAGTAAGAAAGCTTATCGGTAAGTTTATTATCGATAACGAAGAGAAATTTCAGTACATAATCGACAAGAGGTATTTACTTACTGATAATTATCGATAAGCTCAAAACCTTACCGATTGTTGACCCTACACAAATCTATACGTAGTTTTGGGGCCGGGGATCCCCAATTCTTCGAAGATTTGGGGACGGGGGTCCCTAATTCTATGGGTCCCTGATTCTACGTGACACCGGCAAACACACTAGCCATTGCTGTCTTGCTAAGCAGCGAACGTGCATGGTGGAGCAGTCTTCGCTATTTATAATGCGCTCGCCAAAACACCGTATATACCGGAGGCTCAAGTTACTTCAATTCAGACTTCTGCCTCCTAATGTGAATGCCATCAAATTGCTGATCTCACAGCGAGAAGGGTCCATTCCACTACATGCGGGCGGAGGAAGCGCTGCATATAGTATACTACTGCATGGGACACGGACTGATGCATGCGTGGGAGAATGTGGTTTAATGCGGAAGGCGCGACTATGTCTAGATAGATTGACTATGTTGTAAACAGATACAACCTGTTCAACATGTTGCATGCACCTTATATATATATTTATAATGGGCATCGTAGTTGCCTATAGACCTTTTTCCAGTTGCCATGTAGAATTCCTATGGCAGCTTGTACGCTGCAGGAGTTCGCCGTCCGGACGGGATGATTGTCCCCGGAAAGGCTGTGTTCAAGTATGGTCTGTGCTACTCGCCATATGGCGGAAGGGAAGAGGCCTATTCAAGCGGATGCGATATTCTCGTTCCAGCTTAGGTTGACCTGAATTAAAGGACGCGGAATGCACTGCTGAACTGTTGTTAGGCGCGTAGTCATGCTTCTATATGTATGTATGTATTAACCGTACATGTGCAATTTCAAGCAAAGTCAAGAAATACATGCGAGGGTGCATACGCTTATAAGTTACCATCTAATAACTTGCGCATGCCTATCAGGTGGCCTTCTAGACCTAGTTTAGATTCGTAATTGTCTGCACCAAACGTTCAGCCTTGACCATCTGCCTCTGGAACGTGAGGGTGGCGATATAATATACGTGACTGAAGATGCAACTCTTTGAAATGCATTGCATGGAATATCAGGAGGGTAATAATTAACCAGTATCACCTCCATACAGATCAGGGTAGAAGCTTTGAATCATCCCTAATAAAAGAGCTCTGTCAACTGATGGGAATTGTCAAGACCAGGACCACCCGCAATCAGACGGCATGATTGAGCGTTTCAACAAGACTTTACTATCGATGTTGAGAATGGCAGCAGTTGATGACGAAAGCAACTGGGACCTGAAGCTACCGTGCCTTATGTTGGCGTATCGGACTAGTGTCCACGAGGCTACCAAACACACACCATTTTCCTTGATGTTTGGCAGAGAGGTACAGCTGCCTATCGATGTCATGTTTGGTCTGCCCACAGGTTCTGGTCAGCCTATATCACTGAATGTTCCAGTTATATGTTAAGGAATTACGGTTGAGCGAAGCTTACGAACGTGTACGACAGCACCTTTCTGCTGAGCAGAAAAGACATAAACAGTTGTACGACACAAAGGTTGCAGAACTTGCAGGTAACCCTTTTGTTAAAGGGAGCAAGGTATGGCTACACAATGCAGCAGTACCACGGGGGCATTCTAAGAAGTTGCATAGGTTTTGGAATTATAGGGGCCATACACTGTGGTGGATGTGCTAAATAATTGTGTATACAAGATCAAACAAGATGCCAGTCCTCGCAAACAGCACACAGTACATTTTGATAGGTTGAGCAGGTCCTTCACTACAGGGTGTTGTACCAGCTAGGGAGACCATCACACCGCACGATGTGAATGAAGAAATGTACGACATGGTGGTAGTGCCACAGAACCAGGCTGCATGCACAGTTAGCACCAGCTGACGAGGAAATACAAGAACCAGTAGAACATAATCATGAAGACCAGTAGAGGAAGCTGGTGAGCAGGATGACGGTGATGACATGGAGCCTCAACAACTCAATTAACAAGTTGAGCAGGTCCCTCTGCGTCGTTCTAGTCGCAGAAGACAGCCTCCAGAAAGGCTTGGAAGTTGGACTTATTTTTAGCATGACACGTGGACGTGTCCTCTTTTAGGAGGGAGCAGTGTAACGACATCACGTACTGATCTGCTCCAGAACATTCTTTTATAGTATATAAGAAGTCATTTGTATGCATGTAAATGTTCTTCTCATTCTCCTATTTCCTGTCTATGCGTTAGCAATGGATCGACTTGCCATATCGAGAAATCGCCCATACATCGGTGGTCATCTTGCGATTTATTTTCAAATTGAATTTTAAATACTTTTAATATGTACAATAAATATGTCTGATTATGATATGTGTACTGTATAAACTTATACCATGAAACATTCTTTAACAAAAATCAAGACAAAAAAATTAATTTCTACCGCGCACAATGTAATACTTTAATTGCGTCACCTGCCAATAATAGTGGTCAATACTCTGATTATGCTAAAATAGTTTAAGATACGAGGCTCAGTCCAGGCCACATAAGATCTCATTGTTCTCACAACGGACAAGGTGAAGTTAAGTCTGCTGAATATTAACAAGGCTGCTTTCCGATTATTTTAAAGCAGTTGTGGCAAGCCGGGTAGCTAGGCGGGAACATGTGTTCCTATAGCTTCCTTCCCCAAATTCCCGTACACACACTCACCGTAATGTTCTATTTTTTATTATATATGTGACGGAGAGAGTCACTTTAAATAGTGCTCGTTTAGCCATAGATACAACATACACCTATTGTTTAGCCAGCTTGCAGATCGATGAATGAAGCGCGTATGCTATAGCTACGCACTGATGAGATACAGCTACTCTTCTCAGCCACCTTCGATTAACAACAGCCTGTGAGCCGTATTTTCAATTGTTGTCTGCATGAGCCGCGTGTGGCTATAGAGCGTATGTATATATGTAAAGCGCTTTATAATTTAACTGCACAGCAATGAAAGAGCGCTATCCCACATGACGGTTCGTATAACTGAAAACTTTATGTCTACACACCACATGTATATGAGTGCATCCTTGGGAAATGAAATGCACACATTCATGATAACATTATACGGTGCATATGACAGCTTGAGGACTTCACGTCGGTACTCCAAGGGAAGGAGGAAAATTTGGTGAAATTGACTTTGTGAAATGGTGTTAATTACCTTAGTGTATACGCTGCTTCTTTCTACATAGCTTGATTCCATCACTCCAATAGGCAGTCTCTTTCTTCGTATACGTCCTCCTCTTTCTTCTAAGTAGAGAGTGAATTTTCAGACATTCTTTGCTCAGTTAGAATGATCTCCTCTGTGGGATCCCATTTGCATGAACTGATGTAACTGTGCTTAGCAACGTCGTTTAACTTCTCAACACCTGTCAAAATGTGAGATGTTTTACAATATGGTAAATGCTATTCTCACCTTGACAACTGAACAGCTTTATGTTTCCGTGTCGCCTAATCATTTCAGGCAAATGGACTGCCATTACATGCATGTATGGAGTTACATTGCTTTTTTGATATCCTTGTGCAATTTTGGAAAGTGAGATAAAAGAAGATATCCATTTTTTTGCCTATAGCAAAGGATTTTATATCGGTGGTGTCATACATGTATCATTTTAGTAGCATCCCACCTTTCTTTCAACTTCATCTGTGTCAGGCATCCAGCTTCCAAGGGATGTATACAGATCCTCAAAATCCTTTATGAAATAACTAATGAATTTGCATTTTGATGCAAATAAAAGCACATACCTTTTACAGTTTTGCTATTTGTTTGCAACATTTAGAAGGCAAAACATCTTGAAAGTACATGTACTCTAGCTTGCAGCAATGACAGATTAACTTACTGGTATTATGCACCATATACAGGCATATATAGAATTGGCCTGGCCCAGTCCCATAAACATTAGAAGGAACTTGAATACATACAAGATTTATACATGTATACTATAAGTTAATTCAGTTGCAGGCACATGTACCATTAGATCTCCTCCCAAATAGAACTCCAGTTTGTATTCTTTCCCATCAACTTAATGCGTTTAGATGCCATGAGTGCCTGCATTTCATCCAGTAGTGGGTGAAGTGTTTCAGATAGCAGTTGATATGATTCAAGCATCTTAACTACAGCTAGCGTATAATTATCTGTTGAGGATATACATGTATAGTTGTAATTTCATGCATGTACATGTATGTATAAATGACCTCTTGGTGACAGAACAAGGTTCAGTAGTGAAAAAGAAATCAGAAAAAAGCTTGAGCATCTGCTAACTTTTGCCCCATTGCCACATAGTTTCACTTTGACAACATCCTCAACCAACTCTGGATTCAGTGCCACCTAATGAGCATACATTGTTATCAGGTTAAACATTTCTTTTGTACTTACAAGTTCTTCAATTGTGCCACTCAATGTTTCATTCACACTGCAGTATATTCAATTGTGTGGTTCTGACACTGTGAATCTTTTGTCCAAGGTGTGCACTCATCTCAGTGCGAACATTTTTGATCTTGTATGACTGTGGGGAAGAAGGAAGAAGCATGGATAGCTCATGATATAAAGTGTCACTGACATTGAACTTGTCCATTAAGTATAGCATCTGTATAAACAACATGCACTGTGAATGAGACTTACATATACAAGTTTGTGTCACATTAAAAGAGAGTGCAATATATTTTACAGTTGCTTCCAACACACACACACACACACACACACACACACACACACAAGGCATATTAAATTAGTTTATCATTGTCACTAACCCAGTAAATCATAGCTACCAACCACCATGGAATCAAACTGTATAATTTTTGTGCAAACTGTGTATATGAGTGTGTATGTGTGTGTGTGTCCGCGCGTGTGTGTGTGTGGTTGTGTGTGTCCTAACCAAGAGACAAAACGTAAAAGTCTGATTGTAACTGTAAACCCTGACAATGAATCCTTTCTAGGGTTGCTAATTTAGTACTTATGATAGCTACCACCATCTGTAATTCGTACAGATGGCTGACCCTGTCTAGATCTATATTTCATCTGTCTACATTTTTTGCTAACGTAAAAATCTGATTGTAACTGTAAACCCTGACAATGCATCCCTTTCTAGGGTTGCTAATTTAGTACTTATGATAGCTATTCAACCACCATCTGTAATTCATACAGATGACCTTGCCAGCTGTCCCTGTCTAGATCTATATATTTCATCAAAGACCAAACTGTCTACATTTTTTTGCTAACTGGGTGTGTGCTGGTGCAGTGTGTGTGTGTGTGTGTGTGTGTGTGTGTGTGTGTGTGTGTGTGTGTGTGTGTGTGTGTGTGTGTGTGTGTGTGTGTGTGTGTGTGTGTGTGTGTTGCTTATACAGAAGAAGGAGAATTGTAAAATACCACCTAAGGTAAACTGCCAATTTAGAACCGGTTGGCTTTATTAGAACTGGGGGGGGGGGGGGGGGGGGGGTCCAAAGTGGTAGAAGACTAGAGGTAGGGGTTTGACATACACAAAGAAGAATGAGGTTCAAACCCCTACCTCTAGTCTTCTACCACTTTGGAGCCCCCCACCCCTCTCCCCCCCTCCCTTCCAATAAAGCCAACCGGTTCTAATTTGGCAGTTTACCTTACATGTTGAATCTGTATATAACTATCTTATACCAACTACATGTACATGTTGTTAGAACTGATCAGTTTGTCTAATATGAGATGGTTTCTTTCTTTCGTCAGATGGCTGTGGGAAGAACAAATGTATGGTGTTTGATCAACGTTTGACTCGTTCCCAGACTACGTCTTATATTATTGTACTGGTGTGTGTCTGACAACGACAGTGCGATTCACCGGCTAAGAGCTTATTCATCTCATCCGGATCTGAGTAATGGGAATGGGGGGGGGGGGGGGGGGGGGGGGGGGGGGGGTACCTGCACCGCGCTATGGGTTGTTGATGTTTCCAAATGCCGGAGCAAGTCCGTAACTTCCAGCAAACCAGAGTGCAACTTGAGCATTCTCCTTAAACTCAAGGAGTTTTCTCTTCGCCTGTCTCGGAGAAAGTTCATCCATTGCCTTCCCTCTGTTGGTGTGTTGATATGCCACACGCGCTATTTCTTTATAAAGCGAGGCGACTTCCTTTTCTAATCCATCACACATCAAAATCCTCACGTTGAACCATACTTGCATGGTGTTCTCTGTGCAAAACATTGACAAGTGTACTGCCATCGAGAATTGCGAGCCTTTTGCAGACCTGCACTTGCTTAAAATTTTTTGGCATTGCGGTTCGTCAGAAGTTTTTTCATCGTTCGCAGTCTGCTCGTACAGCCACGCATGTTCAGTTCTTCGATCAGCTCGCTTCCATCGCATTCACATTTCGCATACCATTTGCAGAGTAGCTTGTGAGGAATTCTTAGTCCAAACACAGCGGAATCGTGATCTTTTATCTCCATCTAAGTGAGGCGCGTATGCTAGTTATGGTGCATGGCGTATAGATCTTCCGATCCACGTACGAAGTTCTGACCAATCCATCCAACAGAGCATTGAAATGGCAGTCATTTTCTGCCAGCCCCCCCCCCCCCCCCCCCCCTTCTCAACGGAGGCTTGGTAGGAGGAACCGACAGCGTTGCTGGCTGCTTGTACGCTGCCAAGAGTTCGCCGTCCGGACAGGATGATTGTCCCGGGAAAAGCTGTGTTCAAGTATGGTCTGTGCTACTCGCCATATGGCGGACAGCACCTTTCTGCTGAGCAGAAAAGACTTAAACAGTTGTACGACACAAAGGTTAATTAATTGCAGGTAACCCTTTTGTTAAAGGGAACAATTAATGTATGGTTACACAATACAGCAGTACCACGGGGCAATTCTAAGAGGTTTTGGAATTATAGGGGCCATACACTGTGGTGGATGTGCTAAATAATTGTGTATACAAAATCAAACAAGATGCCAGACTGCCAGTCCTCACAAACAGCACACTGTACATTTTGAAAGGTTGAAGACGTATTCGCACAGGGTGGAGCATAAAGAAGAAGCAGGTCCTTCACATGCAGCAGGGTGATGTACTAGCTAGGGAGACCATCCAGGGTGATGTACCAGCTGGGGGAGACCATCCCACCGCACGATGTGAATGAAGAAATGTATGACATGGTGGTAGTGCCACAGAACAAGGCTGCACAGTTAGCACCAGCTGATGAGGAAACTCAAGAGCCAGTAGAACATAATCATGAAGACCCAGTAGAGGAAGTTGGTGACCAGGATGACGGTGATGACATGGAGCCTCAACAAGTTGAGCAGGTCCCTCTGCGTCGTTCTAATCGCAGAAGACAGCCTCCAGGAAGGCTTGGAAGTTGGACTTATTTTTAGCATGACACGTGGATGTGTCGTCATTGACAAGGAGGGACACGTGCTGATCTGCTCCAGAACATTCTTTTATAGTATATAAGAAGTAATTTGTATGCATGTAAATGTTCTTCTCATTTTCCTATTTCCTATCTATGCGTTACAATTGCTCAGCAATGGATCGACTTGCAGTGTTTCTGCTAGTGTGTTTGCCGGCTTTTGTATTCGCTGGTCTGGCGTTGGAGCCCAACGAAGCGGGAGACCTCACGCTATTTGAAACCGAAGACCTAGCCGATTCGGAGGCAGTGCGAAAGTTGTTTTCCGTTCAAAAGAATTTCAGGCACCACTACTCGTCTGGGTGTCAGCCAGCAACGGCCAGGTTCCACCAAATAGTGTGTCCGCGGGCTCCGCGACGTTTATGGCGCGCCGCTCTACGTGGCTAGAATTTCACTTCCATCTGCATGGATTCACCCCGGGGAAATAATCTCCATCTAACGGGGGCGCGTATGCTAGTTATGGTGGCTTAGAGATCTTCCAATCCACGTACGAAGTTCTGACCAATCCATCCAACAGAGCATTGAAATGGCTGTCACTTTCTGCCAGCCCCCCCCCGACGGAGGCTTGGTGGGAGGAACCGACATCGTTGCTGGCAGCTTGTACGTTGCAAGAGTTCGCCGTCCGGACGGGATGATTGTCCCCGGAAAGGCTGTGTTCAGTTATGGTCTGTGCTACTCGCCATATGGCGGACGGGAAGAGGCCTATTCTAGCGGATGCGATATTCTCGTTCCGGTTTAGGTTGATCTGAATTAAAGGACGCGGAATGCACTGCTGAACTGCGCGTAGTCATGCTTATATATATGTATGTATTAACCGTACATGTGCAATTTCAAGCAAAGTCAAGAAAATCGCGGTATACATGCATGCATACGCGTAAGTTATCATCCACATGTGCAATTTCAAGCAAAGTCAAGAAAATCGCGGTATACATGCATGCATACGCGTAAGTTATCATCCACATGTGCAATTTCAAGCAAAGTCAAGAAATCGCGGTATACATGCATGCATACGCGTAAGTTATCATCCAATAACTTGCGCATGCCTATTAGGTGGCCTTCTCTGCCTCTGGAACGTGAGGACGGCGGTGACAGAAGTTGAAAATGCATTGGAGTATCAGGAGGGTAAAAATTAACCAGTATCAATTGTGTTTTGCTATGAAAATGGCAGAGGCGCGCCACTGCCAGGGTGTCCATGAATGAACAGGATAGGTTTAAATGGTTATAGCTTTATATTGAAGTCAGTTAGTTGATATTTTTCCTTTTAGATGGCTCTGATTAAGCAAATAGTATACGTTGAGTACCAAAATCAAATTTATCAAGGCTCTCTGTAATTATCTGTATTCAAGTTTATCTGATTTTAATAACTAATTTAATCAGTCTGATTAATTTTCAAGTAACTAATTTATATACTGAGTTAATAAAGTTGAATATCATTTTTAAATGGCCTATTAAGACTTATTTTTCTCAGTTACACTCATTCCTTAATTAGAGAAACATAAATTAATCACTGATCATCAAATACCTCAATTACTTAACTTCAATAGTGAGTTATTAAAGTACAAAGTCCCGGATCCCTTGATTGTGTAAGAGTTATCAAGTTTGATTTGTTGATTTTTTTAATAACAAACATGCAGCAATTGAAATAACTGATTGACATTATTATTTTGGACTTTATTGTCTACTAAAAAATAATAGGTTGTCGCATATTATTTGTTCATGTTAATGAACATTATTGTTGTTGATTTTAGTTAGTTAATATTAAAGGCACTTAAAATTTTGTTTGCACTATTATCATTTACCTTATCATTACAGTGTATACAACCTTACAATAAGCTGATTAATTATTGTTATTATGGAGTGATAACTATCAAAACCTGTCCTGTTCATTCTGGACACCCTGTATACTGTGGTCCATTTTATAAGGTCTCATGCAGGGATACACATACACAGGTCATGAAAAGTCTCGATGATCCCAAAGTAGTTATACCTAAAAGTTTACAAACCAACATCATTGGTAGTTTTCCCATGCAGTGAAATGAGTCTATCAACATGCTATACTCTTCCACAGATAGACTGATAACTGGGTTGAAATCACACGCTCCTTGTGTGTGGTGTGTGTTACTAACACACGTTCATCTTGTTGCTAATTTTTAATATAAATGGCTTGGTTTGGAATGGACTCCATATTTAGTTCTAGCTTAGAAGGGTAAGTATTGTAAATAGGAATTCGAAAGCTATACGTTAATACATGACGAGACGCGCACATTTTGATTAAATGTAACTACAGTGGGCGTTGTGCACGTGATGTCTAAAGCCAAGATCGCCATCATTGGTGCTGGCGTGATCGGCCTCTCCGTCGCCGTACGTCTGCTCGAGTCCTGCGGGGATCTGGTGGCAATCACTGTCATCGCAGAACGCTTTCATCCCAACATCACGAGCAATGGGGCCGGTGGCATGGTATACCCTGACGTAGCCGCGGAGGACGAACGTTTGCTCGTCACCATGGAGTACTTACGAGGATTGCAGTCGTCTGGCGTGGCGGACGAAGCCGGAGTGAGCCTCATGCCCACGTTTTTGTATTTCTTGACCCCGCGGGAGCGTCCGTGGTGGGCGGGGACTGTCCCGGAATTCGAGATGCTCACGAGGGCCGAAGCCTTGCAACGCGGGTTAAGCCCTGGATCGTATGAAGCGGTTTTCAGTTTCAAGTCGTACGTCATAGAGCCGAAGAAGTATCTTCCGTGGCTGATGTCCAAGTTCCAGAAGCTGGGCGGTAATTTCGAGCAGAGGCGGGTTGCCGCTATACAGGAGCTGCAGACGGACTACCAGTTGGCGGTCAATTGCACCGGGCTGGGCGCTCGTGACCTGGCACGTGACCAAGACTTGCACCCGGTGAGGGGACAGATTGTGGCTGTGAGGGTTCCCTTGTCCCTCAAGCAGCACCCTGAAGCTCACACCTGGGACCCTGAAGAAGGCGAGCGCCTTACTTACATCATCCCTCACAGCGAAGTGACGCTTCTAGGTGGAACCCGTAACCACGGAGACTGGTCCCAAGTACCTGATCCACAGCTGACCGATCGTATTTACAAAGAGTGCCTTCAGCTTGTGCCTGGATTGGAGGGTTCGGAGATAGTCGAAACGTGGGCCTGTTTGCGACCGGCGAGGAGTACAGTTCGTCTGGAATTAGAGTCAGTGTTCCCTTTTCTTCCTGTGGTCCACTGTTATGGACATGGTGGGCGTGGCTACATTCTACACTGGGGGTGTGCCCTAGAAGTACAGAAACTGGTAGAAACCTGCCTGAAAGAGAAAGGGCTGTTATAGCTAGCTGTGTGGATTGTTAGCTGCAGTAGTCTTTGCCTCTGAATGTGAATCAAATTAGGCTGTTCCATAAAAATAAAAATATAAATAAAAGCATACACCCCTATGGATGACAATAAATGGTGTTTGGGGGTGGGAGGTGGGGGTTGGAAATATGATGCTATCCAGGGAGGTGTCTGGAAAATGTCCTGGGGGTGGTGGTGTAAATGTCTGTCAAGGGGGGGGGGGGGGGTGGGGGAGGAGGAGGGAGGGTTAGCAGGTATAGCATGAACTTGTCCAGGGGAGGTATAACCATGCCCAGGGGGTATTTAAACATCTGTCCTGAGGGGGGGTTAAATAATGGAATAGCCCATAATGATTATTGCTTCTTATGTGGTACATACATGGGCATATTGCATAGGTGTAATGCAACTCCTACTAGCTGGCCATACAATGGGACAAGCGGTTAAGAAAGCATTCTAGATACAATGTCATTGGAGTACCACTTAATTCCAGAGGCTTAGTCACAGGTCATTCTTGCTGTTGAAACAAGTGTCGGCATTAATACTTCTGATTTATAGAAACCTATCCTTCCTCACGAGGCCATGCGTATGAGTTATACATGTATATGGTAGCTGGACTAGTCCCGTGGTTGCTTGGAAATTCTGTGTTATTACTACTGAGGACATGTAATGCTATACATCAATGTATAAAAACACGAATAGCTTGGCAAAATGCCAGGGCAATTTTGGCCTCTCGTGACTTTCCATAGTGTTTCTTATGTATCTCTGTGTTTCACTTGTACATGTATATTTTATAATGTAATTGCTATACTTTATCAACTATGCAGAAGTTTTACAGTATAAAACTGAATATATTGTTCGGCACTGAAGTTCTAGCTTACCCAGTTAGGGGTATGTGGATGTCAGCTGATCGAAGTGCACTGCAGCTTCCACCTGTGGACCTAAGCATTCCAGCGAGCAAGACTCTACAAGGACACCTCATGCAGAGTCTGTTGCGGTGGGAAACCCCATCCACAGATAATAAGGGCAGTGATGAGTGAGGGTCTTCATGCAGTGACTGCCATGCCTAACTACCACTTCACTGCAACCTGAAATTCAGGAGAATTAAGGTGGAGATTGAGCCCAGGAGATGAATCAGCACAGCCGAACAACTCCCTGTACTATTTTGTAGGACAAGTGGTGTACACAACACAAATGCTATCCATGGTGAGCACCTCATCGAGGAAATAAGAGCATTGTTGGACGCCTATAGTTGTTTAGAAGAAGGTGAGCAGGAGCCTGATGCACCGAGGGAGGCAATGCAGGCTACTGTTGAGTGGCATGATATGTCATGAACACAGGAAAAAGTTAGAAACGTCCAGGCATGGTTTTTCAGGGTGGTTTTAACATAAAACCACTCTAGGATTGGATGTCTAGCGTGGGAATAGCGTAAAAATCATCCTGGGAATAAGCGTCCAGGATCGAAAAAACCATATGGTCTTGTCCTGGTTTTGTCGAACAAAAACCATGTTGAAGCAATCATTGCTTCAACATGTTCTACAAAACTAGGAAAAGACCATATGGTGTTCAAGATATTCCCACCCTGGACACTTATAATCCCAGGATGCTATTCCCACGCTAGACATCCAATCCCAGAGTGGTTATATGTTAAAACCACCCTGAAAAACCATGACTGGACGTTTCTAACGTTTTCCTTAGTCTCGTTTCCAGTCTCACATCATCTCATGATGTATAATGCTACGAAAAGTGAGTCTGGGACTTTTTTCTTCCGTGGCGCACGAAATCGTGCGTCCCAATCAAATTGGTTGGCGCCATCAGGTCACTCATGCATATGGAGGGAAACGATGTGTGTATAAATATGTCATCTGGAAGTGGAAAGTCTATCTGTTATGCTCTCCTGCCGTGGGCGTTCGACCTGCTGCGTAACCAATTTGATTGCGGCGCACAATTTCGTGCGCCACGAAACAACTTCTTCCCAGACTCACTTTTCACATGTGTACATTATGCGATAATGCTTGCGTAAAAATAAGTCTGGGAACGAGATAACTTATTATTATTATTTTATTGTAAGAAATTCCAAATACATATACAGCAAGACTACATGAACATGGATTATACACCTACAGTTCAAATAAGTTATTGTTACTATTTATTACAGGGAATACACAAAAGTATTATTATTGATCTATTGTATGGCAGGTTTAGCCTGATATTGATGCGAGCCAACGCACGGGCACTCCTGTCTCGAGCAGGATCATCTGTGGAAGATCCATAGAACTTATATTGTAATATTAGTCGTTTTTTGTGTAATGTATATGTGTAACTAAAATTATATTTATTGTTGATATATGATACTTTATTTTTAATAATATTATTATTGAATACAGTTACAGCAGGATAAATGGACAAACACATTACATTATTTTAATAATAATAAGGATAACTAACTTACATTAGATGCTGCTAACAATTATTAATAATAATAATTTCATACCAAGAACAAACAGGAAAAAGTTACGATGACTGGATTAATATGGCCGTAGCAACACAACAAACGAGATAAGTGACCATACAGTTCATGTAGAATGACTAATAATAATAATCTTCTGCACATTTTTATAATATACAATAGAATACACGAAGCATACATGATGTTTAAACTACTCTAATAACTCGTTGCAGCATTCTTGCGCCTCCCACGTCGCGGGGTGGCAGTATTCAACACGGCGTGAGTAAGGCTATTTGCTGCACTTGCATCATCGATCCTCTAGTCATGTAATAAAGCTTCCAATTTGCTAAAATTCTTGTCACGCCCACTCAGCTACGCTTGCAATGACATCGGTTGTATTTACAATTTTCAGCTCACGCATAATACATGAACATGCACCCATGCTGGATCACACAGCCTCATGCACTTGTGCACACACTTGAATTGTTGCAAATATTAACCTGTACACCATCTTATGGCATATTCTTATGCACAACACTCATATGTGGCACACAATAAACCAGTCGGACGATGATGACACACTTTTACACCACACTTTGTCACATGCACGGGATCTATTCCATTTAACTGTGTGCATTTTTGAGTGGGTTTATGTACTGAGCTTCTGTACCACTCTCTTAGTTGTTCCCCTGCATTGTTGCCGAAGCATTCCTTATAACAACTCCTCTTTGTGCAGGCTGGGTTTCCCATATAAATGGTTCTTCGTACCTGACATAGAGATCTCACATGTACATATAGATGTGTAGCTACATGCAGCGTCCCATAGGATTGGACGACTGTACGTGCATCGTGTGCTCATAGGATTGGTCCTTTATTTGTGCATCTGATCCCCATAGGGTTGGTCCTTTGTACACACAGGTACCTCGTGTCCCTATAGGATTGTTCATGTGTACATGCATTGTGACCCCATAGGCCCATATGATTGGTCCTTTGTACGTACATTTTGTCCCTGTATGTTGATCCTCTGTGTCCCATTGGATTGGTCCTTTGTGCTTGCATACACTGTACATCACTGTATACATGCATGTGCAAAAAATAACACTATTTTTACCACAACATGCCTATATATTCCTATGCACTCACATAATCTTTCTCTAGTAGAGAAGTGTGTAATAAAGCTTTCTTATTTTGCATAACCCTTGCTCAACTTGCTCAACTTCTCATCATTCTTTATGTCTCAACTATTGCTGCTTATGCTGACTTCAAGTCTCTTTTTGCCCGCACCATATGGAGTGCGTGAACATGCCCTCATACTGGTTCACACACCCTTATGCATGTGTATACGTTGTGCAAATAGCACTGTACAATTCTTGAGCACATCACTTGCACACACACACACACACATACACACACACATACACACACACATAAACACAACACTTATGCACCGTGACACATAATGGCAACATTATAACACACTCTAATAATTATGGTACATCCAAGTGTAAGGTCTGCCTCTCTGAACGTTTCCTCTACACAGCGTTCTATTAGATGAACAGATAAAGAGGCAACTGATTCTATTCTCAATTTCTGTACCTGCTTTCGTATTCACTGTGGTTATTCTATGCATTGTTGCTTGTAGTCTTCTCTAAAAGTATACTTTTTCCCTCAGTTACACTCATCATCTAGCACTCTACGTTTCACCTGTAAAAGCATTTGGGAGAAAATTGTTACTAGCTTGCTAAGGTATATCTGTGTAAACTTACCACAAGCCCTGACCCACCACAATCTGCAATTATAGGTAGGTACAATAATATTCATCGCCAATGGTAACAGCCTAACAGGTGGGTGTGACCGAGTGCATTGAATTTAAATGTACCAATGGTACCAATTTGAACTAACGCTCAATTAGCTGGACAAGGACGTACCTTGTTCATCTGATTATCACTGTACTTCAGCACATCCATAAGGAAGGTCCTCACTTCTACCGGGGGACTGGCTTTGTCCTCCCCTCACTGCTGTGGAGGTCCTTCCGGATGAGGTAGCTGGCTACATCGGAGAAGTCACTGTATCGCACAATAGATGGGTGTGAGGTGGTCCCAAAGAGCCTGTGGTAAGTGCCAATGAGCAACGAGGCTGAACCTCTGGAACTGGCTGTGTCTGTTAGCATCTGAGGGGGGGGGGGGGGGGGGGACATGGAGATGCAAGGAGATGCATGCATCAGCAGTAGAGTCGTGGTGGAAACAACAGACATGATCACTGAGAAACATGAATTCAGATGGGAACCACCTGGTACAGTCCAAATCCTTTAAGGTCTTCACATCACCAACACATCAGACAGAACAGACATAGCCAAAAGGTGTACGTACAATGGGCATATACACCTGACCAACCATGTGTCACACACACCTGCACCAACCAACATACACCTACACCAACCATGTGACATACACCTGCACCAACCATGTGACGTACACCTGCACCAACCATGTGACGTACACCTGCACCAACCATGTGACGTACACCTGCACCAATCATGTGACGTACACCTGCACCAACCATGTGACGTAAACCTGCACCAACCATGTGACGTACGCCTGCACCAACCATGTGACGTACACCTGCACCAACCATGTGACGTACACCTGCACCAACCATGTGATGTACACCTGCAACTTACCTTGGCTAGGCTCTGTCCTGCCTGAGTCCTGACTCGGTAGAATAGCTGCAGATTCAGAATAATGTCTCTCAAAACATCTCGTGAAGCACTGGATGGAAAGTTCTCAAGGGCCAATATGGACTGCGATGTGATATGGAAGGCATGACAGAGTTAGAAGATGAGTATGCATTGAAGTGGACACACACATATACAAACACAACACACCTACACACAGACATACACATACACATACACACATACAGCACAAATGCAACACAGCACTGATGCACATGGAGCTCTATACTACCCACGTACCTCAACCTGCGCAGTAGCATCTCTCTCATACTTGAGGATGCATTGCCAAGTGGTGTCTGCTTGCTCCATATTAACCTTTCTGATCCACTGAAAGTCTGGATCCACTCTGACCCACAGAATAGGGACTTCAATACTTCAGTCAGTGAAGGAGGGAACACAGTCAATTAACACTTGTGTAAGCCTTCAATGATTTTGTGGTCTCATACTTGCACAAGTACACACACACATACACACATACACACACACATACACACATGCACACACACACGCACATGCACACACACACACACACACACACATACACACACACACATGAATGGTGCTTTATGTTACTACTCTTTACCCACTCCTTGATTAGCCTTTCGTCAACATACATACCAATCCCCCCCCCCCCCCCCCCCCCTCCCCCAAAACAAGGCTAACATTGTGACCATTTTTGTACATATGCCACACAGACCACAAGGCTAACATTGCGACCATTTATGTAGAGTGGTAAGGAAAGGCAAACGTAAACTTACTCGAGACTAGAGACATCACCCTATGCACACCGTAAAGGAGTTGAGGCTGAACTGGCTAGACTAGAAAAGGGTGGAGTCATAGAAACGGTGCAGTTCTCTGAGTGGGCTGCGTCAATAGTGCCAATTCTGAAACGTGATGGCAGTATCCGGATATGTTATAAGCTTACAGTCAACCAAGTAGCGGTGACTGATGCTTACCCCCTGCCTCGCATACAGGGCCGGATTATCCAATAGGCCAACTAGGCCATGGCCTAGGGCCCCGCGGTTTTAGGGACCCCGCGGCCCCGCGCTGAACAAATAAATGTCATCTGTACTACATATCCTTTGTTCAATCAAATTAGACTAAGGCCATTCAGCTTGCTGATTCAGGCAATGGAAATACCTGGTTTCGTACCCCCGTCAAGGCCCGTCATGTACAGTGTATGAATTCTAAAGTTATTAAAGTTTAACGTGCATGTGCACGTGCGTAGCTTTAAAAGTAAAGGTAGCTGTAATACGCACGCTATGCATGCAGTTGCGAGCGCGAGGAAACAAACACGATTTATTTTGAAGAGGTTTGCCCAATAAAATAGATTATAGTAAAACTGAGTCCCGTATGCTAGAAGTAACTTAGTAAGTTACAAGTATAATTTTAAATAATTTTGTGCAGTTTTGTGTAGCAGTGTAGTAAAAAAGCGTTGGCTCCTGGGGCTCCCCCGTGCTCCTCAGAGCCTCTTGCTGGGGGTGTGACTGTCCTCCCACTTTACAACCCCCCCCCCCCCCGCCCGCCCCCTTCTCTTCAATCCTAGATCCACCCCTGAGGGTGGGGGGGGGGGGGGGGGGGGGGGGGGGAGGGCCCCCGCAAATTTGTTTGGCCTAGGGCCCCCAAATACCTTAATCCGGCCCTGCTCGCATAGAAGACATTTTGTCATCCATCGGCAAAGCTAAAGTGTTTTCTAAGTTGGACCTGGCTAATGCCTATCTTCAACTGGCCTTGGACGAAGACTCAAAGAAGTTCTCCACCATATCCACACATGGATACCATACCCTTAGGTTCGTGTTCGATAGATTAACGCGGCAAGTTCGAACGTCGAATTGAATCAAATGAAAATTCGCGTATAATAGAATGATGCGTAATACCGTAAATAATCTAATTTCCAGCCGCATTCAACGTGTCACAGGCGCGCACTCAAATTCGAAATCGTTTTCTTGATGACAAATCCAAATCTATGGCGAAAGACCAACTGCCTTTAGAGAGAGTATTCCCTCCGGAATGTGTGCTAGATAAAACTCGGAAGGATTTCGTTCACGAACAAGGTTTGACAATCCAAGACCTGATGAATGGTGACCTTAAACAAAGGAACCGCTTTCGGCGCCTCCTTCTTGGTTGCAAAGGCGTCGGAAAAACAATGCTGCTGAAGAGCTTGATCCAAGCAGCGAGCAAAGCCTATCCAGAGCTTCTTACCCTTTACGTATCTTATGCCGATACACAGGATGTAGAGTTCCGCCTCGCGAAGGCTATTTGCCGTCACCTCAAGAAGTCTGGTATCAACTTAGACGTCGCACAATACCTTCAAGAGGCTTGTGTGGACGAGTCGACCTGTACCATCATACAAAAACAGGGGCTCAACTGGTACGACCATATCCTTTTCGGCAGTGAGGAATATTTCCGTAACCTTGGCATAACAGCCGGCATGGCAAGTGAACTCGTTGCTTCAGCGAGTACTCCGCCGCTTTTTACACGTATTAGCGGTCTTCTCCAACTTGCTGGCAAGCGACTCTTCCTGGTCGTCGATGAATTTCAAGACTTGTACACTACTGCTACTGATTCTATGCTGTCGCGTCTTACCATCAAGGACGCTTATGCTCTTGGGGAGGATACAAATGGCCAAATCCACTGCATTATCAGCGGCAGTAGCACTTACCTACGTCACCTGGCTTTTGCTAAGCTTCCAAAGGACCTTCACTCTCAGTTTCCCAACTATAGCTCTCTTGATCTCAACAGCACCAAATACCAGGCCCGTTGGATTTATCCCTTCCTTGATGAACAATCGCTTGTAAATTTGTATCAGACCATGAACAAAGGGCCCCCACATTCTGACATCATCAACACATTCCTTCAGACAGGTGGCTCTCCTGGATGCCTATCAGAGTTAATCAGGGGCAGTATACCATCAACGTATCACATCTCAATCAAGTCAGTTAAATTCAACCCAGCAGGTGAGGATGAGAGAGCAAAAGTGCTGCGAGCTATTTATAAAGCATACACTCGTGTTCCTGATGATAATCCTCTTGACATTTTTGCCAGGACAGCGTTTTTGACACCGATACACTTATCATATGAACTTGGCAACTCGCCTGAGAGCATTTTGTATGACATGGCAGATGCAGGTCTTATCAGATATGTTGTGGAGGGACATCCACCCATAAAAAAGGTTGGGTTTGGCAATCCACTGGTGTTTCTCGAGACATTAAAACAGGGCAAGCCAACTTTGTCTGCCATTGAGCTTGTTGCTCTGTGCTTTCCACGTGGCCCTGGGATAGAACAGATTGCAGAGAATGCTGTATGTCGCCTTCTTGCCACAGCCTTTCATTCTGTCATCAATTGTCAAGTCCTGAAATACTCTGAAAAGCCACTGAGTCTCCATGGTACTGGTAATGATGCTGATACTGGTGCCACTTTTTTTGACCATTATGTCATGTACAAGGAGCTTGTGGATGGGAGGGACATTTGTGGTGCAGATGCTGTTGTCCTTGTACCAAGCAGTGGTGATCAGAAGCAGTGTGATGCACATCGAGTACAAGTGAAGCTTGGAGGTAGCACAATTTGTACCACAGATGAATTGAATTCTAAAAAAATCAAATGCTGTGACACAGCAGAAGATATAGCAAGCAAATTTAAGAGGCAAGAGCAGGTGGCTCGGGAAGCTTATGCTCGCAGTAACATTAACCTGTCCAGGTGCATACACTACCTTGCCACAACGAGGGACATCACTACTGCAGCACAGGAGCACCTAAACCAAAATGATATTAGGATTTTGAATAAGAGCTTTTTTCAAGATAAAGTGTGGCCTGCGGAACTAAAGGAGTTTGGGCGTCCTTTCTCTTGATCTGCACTGTGTATACAGGGTGATCTAAATCAGTTTAGTTTGAATTGAAGTGATCAGATGCACATCGAGTGTGTGTGATCCAGATTGATCAAACTCTGGAACTGAACGCTGAACCAAGAAACACGGCCGATGATTTGTACCTTGAGTTTACTTATTGCTATGTTGCGTTGTCCCCACAGCTGTTTGCGCCTCCTCCCCCAAAATATTGAAAACATTATGTAATGCCCTAGCAACATCTTGACAACCCTGACCCCATATTACACTTGAGCTAGTATAAAGTTCAATCGCCATCTAAAAGCCATAAAACAATAGAAGCACTATTGTTCTATGTAAAGCCTAAGTCACAGAAGTTGATTCTTTCGATACTCTTAGCTAAGATATACACATTATATAAAACTAAATACTGAGCTACACTAAACAATTATCGACTTATTATTATCATTGTATTATTATTGGGGTAGGAATACATAAATACATGAATGAATACATTATTATTATTAGTTCATTATCTAGTAAGTGTCTTGGAAGGACATCGAACGAGACAGCAATGCTCGAACATTTGCACTCACCAGGGCCAAGTTGAGTCTCCCATACAAACTAGAGGTGGCCTGGGACTTACTAGATTGATTGTAACGTGTGGCCAGACGAGAAGCCAATCGCGCCAAATGCTGCCTAGCTTCTATCCCCCAACACCCGTAGCTCTCCACAGCTAGTGGGACGCACTTCCACCCAAGTTCAGAGCATTTTGCATCGTTGGCATGATGCTTTCGCTGTTCAGCTGCCAAGGCTGCTGACCCTGCCATCGCACTCGCTTCAGTCAAAGTACTTGGGTTAAGCGGAGATGTGACGGTAATGTCAAAGGCAGCTGGCTTGCCTAACACCCAGTCCGGGACAAGCACGTCAGCAGGTCGTGTACGGTGTTGGTCATGCCCTAGACCACTTCCTGCTTCAACTCGGGCACCAATGCAAGCTCGCCTGCAGGACTCCAGGAATACGTCTCGTAGCCTGTTGTGGCGGGAGACCACATCACCCCTGTATTTACATGTTAATGCATGATGACCCAGGGGGTCCAGACAGTGTGAGGGACAATATGGACAGTTGGCACATTGGGAGGAGTCAATACCTAGCCACCACTTTATTCCAGCCTGAAACTCTGAAGGGTCAAGGTGGAGATTGAGCCTAGGAGCCGGAACAACCTGGAGCCATGCGGAAGCATGGGGAGAAGAGGCAGAAAGAAGTCGTGCTCTATTGGGTAGTGACAAAGATTGGAAGAGCAGCCTGAATTGATGGTCTTCAAGTATGCTGGACAGATTTTTTTTTACTCAGATGGCCTGGTAACTCCAAAACTGCTTCCATTGAAACAGCCTCAGCAAGTGGAACAAGAGAGTTGTAGTGCTGTAGGGCTTGTAACAAATGGTGATTAGTGTTGGAACCATTGTCAGATGCTGTAAGGGAAGCAATATAGGCAGCGGATGAATGGTGTAATAGGCATCGCAGTCCATGGCCACCCCTACTGAGGTTAAGTTGGGCCTGTTGCCAAGCATTGTCCGGGGTTTCTACAGACGTGCACTCTGTGAAGCACTGGCGAATATCATCACTGTACAAGCTCAAAGCATCAGCCACTAATGAGGAAGGAGTGGATCTCGACAAGTGCACCAATTTGCAAAAACCACCACACTGACACAGCAATAATAGGGCAACTTGAGGGTCCACTGAGCCTACCTCACTTAGTTGGTTCAGTAGCTTCAGGGCAATTGCACGTTTTTGTGCAACAATTTTAGCACAGAATATGCATGAGGTCTACTATTGGTGCACCAAGGATTTCAAGATGAGGGACATTTGACCTCTTCATTTCGATTGGGAAACTATTAAGGTCTGCTAGGCCAAACAGTTTACATTTAGTTGGGTTGACAAAAAGGCCCAATGTTGGGCCCAACTCCTGAATAATTGAGAGGGCATTTTCTACTGCCAACCATGGATCAGCAACAACGCCATCGTCCAGGTACCATGCATGAAATAATTGCTCAGAGCACACACTGTCCGCAGCAATAGCCTTCTGTAGCACCAGACAAAATAGTAATGGGCCTAGGGGGTCCCCTTGTTGCACACCAGCTTCTGAACTAATGGTTCCCATTGTGTGCCATAGTATTGGGTGTTGACCATAGCACCATGACGCCCACGGGAGAAGCTCTGGAAGGTGTACACTACACTCATCAAGTACAGCCTGGTGGGACACCACGTTGAATGCATTTCGCATGGCAACTTTAAGAACCACGAAGTCCTCAGTATTCCAGTGTTTGTACATACAGTTCCTCAACCCGTGGATGACCTTTTCAGCACCAGAAGAACATGCCACTCCAAACTGAAGAGGATTAAAGAAATCAGCTACTTTGGACTTTGTTACTAGGCAGAGACATTTGCCAACCAAGCGCCTCAATGCCTCTCCAACTACATGCGATAATATACATTGTATTCACAAATGCTAATTTACTAAAAGCTAAAACACCTAGCCTACCTACATATGTTTTGATTAACTGTCTTTCTTCCCATAATGGATCTAGCCACAGACCTCACCAGTGAGATGCTGAGGCAACCATAGATATCCCTGACAGCTGAAGACTTGGGTCGACCTTGTCTTAGAGCCAGCAGAGTAGCCAAGCGAGAAAAAACACATTGTGCCTCTCTTCCCCAATTTCCAAACGTTTCCACGGCAAGAGGAATGCATGACCATCCGAGTGCTTGGCACCTAGCATCATTGGCTGCATGCTTCCTAGTCTCAGCAGCCAAGGCTGCTGCTCCTTCGTGAATGCTGGCCTCATTCAGGGTGACTGGGGTAAGAGGAGAGGTGACAGTAACTTTTTTTTTTCCTGTGGAAGTCTATAAGTCCACCTTATAACTATGGCTTAGTTGGCAAAAACAGTTGCGGACGTCATCATTGAAATGTACAATTTACAATAGAATGCATGGAACAGATTTAATCTTGCCATGCCATGCAAGAACCAGATACACTAACCGACACACTGTCGGAGAAGAATCAGTATCAGCATGCAGTGGGTTAATAGCGGCTTCCTTCAATTACAAAAGCAACCTTGAAGCGCCGGCATGCTTCTCTGCGACCAGCTTACAGCACAGAAGATTGCATGTTCAATCGGGACCCCATGCAAGCATATCTAAAAATGTACATGAGCTATAGGCCTGAGTATTATGAAAGTGTATTATAATCCGAAATTATTGCTGTCCTTCGGCATATATGTGTCAACAACATCTGTTGGAACTTCCACGCATCATAGGACCTTATGACCTTATGATATCGGAAGGTCAGTAACGACTTGAAACTGAAACACCGAGAAACCCCTCCCCCTCTCCTCGCGTGATCAAAACGTATCCTTGCACACCCAAAATGAATAAATTAGGGCGTGGCTGTCATGTGACATACAATCGTGCGGTTTCTAAAAGCTACAATGTGAGAATCCGAGGCTTACAAGCCGCTAGATGCTGTGGGGAAGCAGCGCTACACAGAGAAGCTCCAGCTGTTGGGCTTAACGGGGCGATCCGTATGTTGCTCCGAGGGATGCCTTCGTAGCGGATCCAGAAACGTGGCCAGCAGTAGATTTCCCCGACATATGCGTTTATTTGATCCACTCACCAAGTCCATATACAAAAGAAGCGTCGAAAGCTTATAAAAGTACTGAGGCTGGGCTTACTTTTCAGCGGGCTATGTAAGTGACATAAAACTGATGCAACTCAACAGCCAAACATGCCTTGTTCTAGCAAATTACAGGGCCGTAGCATCCAGTCCGGCCGGGCCGGTTAATATTCATGAATGATACATGTACATGTACAGGTATTTGAAAATATTAACGATTATTATTATTTATTGCTTGGTTAACCCGGTTTGTAACTCGAGTGAGTGACAAGATGAATGTGCAACCACCTGCAATCGAAACAGCTAATCAACCGCTGCGGTTTCCATTTCCGATGCGTGAGTTCGGAAAGAAGAACGTAGTAAAAAGGGCTTTCAAACCAAAATGGTTTTCACAGTGGGGCTGGTTGCACTATGACAGCTGCCATGATCGAGCGTTTTGTTTCATTTGCGTTAAAGCTGTTACCACAGTTCAGTTACTTACTATGACCCATACTATATATGCAGTATATTCATGAATGATACATGTACATGTACCTGTCAAAGCACACACTTTTAACTCTAAGTAATTTAATGACTTGACATTAGTAACGAACGGCAAAGGTGTTTATACGTGACGCACGCAGCTTTTGGTTTTTACGTATCAAAAAGCGTTGGCTCCTGGGGCTCCGCCCCAGACCCCAATGGGGGAGCTTCCAGCGCTCCCCCATACCCCCTTGCTGGGCAGGAGGGTTGCCCCCCTCCCGCACCCTCCCCGGGACTTTCTCCACATTTTCAATTTCCACAATGGCCGGACCGGTTCATTTATCGATGCTACGGCCCTGGCAAAGGTATCATATTAAATATTAGCTAGCAGCATTGACTTCAATGTAGCAGATTTTCATCAATCTCTCAGGCTCAGGTTTAGCATGGTCAGAAAAGAAAGCTCTCCACCTTTGAGACCATGGATTGGTGTCCGTTAATGGAGAAATCACTTGTGCCCATTGCAACTGCATGGCGGGAACAGGAGAGCCTGTTCTCATATTACAGCATTATTGTACGCTGTATAATGACAAAGGCAAAGTTGCAAAATGAAGTGGCTTGTACCTCTGTTCTATGCAAATGGGTGGCCTTGTTATTAATACACAATACCCACACCTTGGAGCATCCCCAGATGGAGTAACTATGTGTGAGTGCTGTGGTAAGGGTGTGGTAGAGCCATATTCTGCTATAGATTTTACTCTCCAGGAATCTGCATTGGATTATCTACAATATGCAGCAGAGAGCATTCGCTTAAAAAAGGAACACTCATACTTCTATCAAGTGCAAACCCAAATCTTTTTGTGTCAAGCACAATTTGCACACTTTGCAGTATGGGCACTAAAAGGAATCCACATTGAACGTATTGAACCATGTGTTGAATTTTTTCTTGGTGTAATGGCGAAAGTACAACCATTTTACCTCAGAGTTATTCTTCCAGAGCTGATAGGAAAGTGGTACTCAAAGCAAAAATTAACATCATGTACCAATAAAAAAATCATCTCCAGCAGAGGAGGAACAAATAACTGAAGAAGTGTGCTGCTATTGTAAATATTGTAGAAAACCAGAGGAGACTGGTAAACCTATGATTGGCTGCGACAATCCTGCCTGTCCAATTGAGTGGTATCATACATGTATGTCATGTTTAAATATGGAGTTGGTTCCGAGAGGAAAATGGTATTGTCCTGATTGTGAACAGCAATTTAAAAAGTAATGACACATGTATGATATGCATCCATGTATTAATTGAATGGTACAACTGATTCACATATACTACATAATGCGGAACACACAGTTAGCATACAATCGATTGTAAAAAATATCATTAGAGTTGTTCCTTAGTAGTGAAATTGGAATGACTCCCTTCAGAATTGTATACTTAGCTTTTAGGAGTACGTTCAACATAAATCCTCACATGTGATATTTCCCTTGACCAATCTACCTCATGCCTGCTGAATGGAGGAACAACAACCTGAGCACAATAAAGACTACTATAGTGAAGCCACAATCAGCTAATATGATGTCACCAGGGATCAGATTTTCTAAAATGCCACATTGCTCTGTAATAAATTTATCAGTTGCTCTTCCACCCCATGCTTTTGAAAGGAAAGAGACAGTGCCCTAAGGAGTAATTCCAATAAGTAAATTAATGGTATTGTGGTTTTATAATTACTCCACGTTTGTGACCGTGCTACAAGATCAGTTGGTCTCTCTATGAATATCTCTGTACAGTCAAGTATAAAAATGCATCTGCCATAAAACTTTTTAAATGTTTGTGGCATACTCTTCATAACTTCATCTCTAGAAGTCCAGTAAATAAGAAGGCTCAGCCGTTGAGCCATGATGACCATCCGCGTGAAACAGTTAACTGAGACCCCCCAAACCTATATGCTAGATCCTGTTCATCACAGTTCAATCTTAGCTTCATTATTACCAGTAGAATCTGCTGAAAGACAGCCAACTTTTTTCTGTTATGTTCAATGACACTAACTGAACTGTAAGTTGAAGTGGGGGAGGCCTGTATCATCCCTTTCCCTTCTGTTAGATGCATGACCTGTAAACACCTCTGTAGTTTTACCCGTATTTACATTTTCATCCTTCTGCATTCTTAACGCTCATTATTTGGAGCAATTTGTTCTTCAATATATTCTTCAATGTCTTCATTAATTTCATTGCCTCTATCTTCATATGCTAATGTTGTCAGTGCTAATCTCTTCAGTAACCGTTGCTCATTCAGAGTTAAAGTATGATCTATCAGCTGCTTCTGAGCTTTGGCTGTTCTGTAAAATCTGCAAAGTGATTTGTTTGTGTCCCAACTTCTCCCTCATTACTACGTGTTTCATTGATGGCTGCCATTATTTAATGGACATGAATTGAAAAACACAAGCACACTAGCTATGTTTGTACCTTCCATATTTGATGGTGTCACGAAAATTTTGGTCCGGCAATAAATTTGGTCCCGGCCTCGGGTCCGCCCGGACCAATTTTTTTTTGATAAAAATGGTCCGTGTAAGAAAAAATTGGTCCGGCTAGATTTAAACGTGTGCCACGTGCATCTATTTGTAACATGGAAGACGAAAAAGTGAAAGACGATCTAGTGCAGGAGGTCTATAGTTATTTGACTGCAAAGCGGTACCCTGATGGAGTTCGGAAGGCAAAAAGAGAGTGATCAGAAAGTAGGCCACGAAGTTTATGATTGGAGATCTAGAGTTGTTGTACAAGCATAAAATAAAAAAGAAGGTAGCTTATTAAGTTTCCTACATTTCCTATTCGGTTAGCAGGGATAGAGCTGTTTTTGCGATTAGTGTTCAGCAAATGCACCACGCTCATTTATGTGTTGTTATTATTTATAGGAACAGATTCTGCGGTACATATTGAATCATGACGAAAGAAGAAAAGTTTTGCTGGCTTGTCATGTACATCCTACTTCAGGTCATATGGGCAAAACGAGGACTTTGTGCAGGATAAAGGAACGCTTTATGTGGCACGGAATGGTTAAGGATGTAAATGAACTGGTAAGTGAGGCTAAGTGTTAGTATTGCATGTGCACATACATGCTGTACATGGTAAAAGCACATCATCATGTGAACTGTACCTAACGGTTGCATCAGGTTGCAATTTTTACTTATGTTTCAGCTTACAACTTGTGATGTGTGCCAGAGGATGAACCGGAAGTTAGCCATCCAATCGCCGTTAAAGCTCCTTGGTATATGGTTGGTATTGATTTCATTGGTCCACTTAGCCCAGCAAGTGAAGATGGAAGTAAATACATACTTACGATCAGTGACTATTTCACAAAGTGGGTTGAAGTAATACCCACCAAGAACAAAAAGGCTGTTACAGTAGCAAATTGTCTATTTAAGGTATGCTAGTACATACATACATATACGTACACACATACATACATACATACATACATACATACATACATACATACATACATACATACATACATACATACATACATACATACATACATTACATACATACATACATACATACATACATACATACATACATAATAATAATAATAATATTCCATCGCAACTGTACGCATACATGTCATACACGCATACAATACAGTCACGTTTGGGGAGAAGAAACAGTGGGGGACACAAAAATAGTTGTAACGTCCACGCAAGACACCAACACAACACCATATACTACGCCGTTCAAAACTTGGGCTTTATTTGCTCAGTGGAGCCACGGTGAGCGCGTCCGTTCATATTTTCAAACCAACAATCGTTCAATCTTCTATTTCAACTCCAAACAGCCTTCACACACACTAGGACACAAACTTTCTCGTTTTATGAGACGTAGCAATGTTGCCGGTCAGTGGTTTGGTAGACGAGATGGATAAAAAACTTGTAGCTCCAGATAGAGCGCACCACTCAGGAACTGTCTTCTCGAGAAGAGCCGAATAGATCTCAGATGGTAGCGGCAAGACGGGGCCAGCGAACAAACCACTTTACACGTGGCAGCGTAGTAAAAGGAACGGGGGCAAGGGAGAAAATCCAATGCCATGAGCCGACCATCTACGCGCCACGCGTACGTACGTACGTACGTACGTACGTACCTACCTACATACGTACATACATACATACATACATACATACATACATACATACATACATACATACATACATACATACATACATACATACATACATACATACATACATACAGACATACATAACATACTACATACATACATACATACATACATACATACATACATACATACATACATACATACATACATACATACATACATACATACATACATACATACATCATACATACATACATACATACATACATACATACATACATACATACATACATACATACATACATACATACATACATACATACATACATACATACATACATACATACATACATACATACATACATACATACAGGTTGCTGTGGAATCATAGTCGTTATAGTATCCTCGAAGGAGGAGGTGACAGAATTAAAAACCTGATCAAAGTGGTTTTTCCACCGGTCCCTGATCTGGATCGGATCTGAGATCAGGAAGGTTCCTGATGAATCAAAAACTGAAAAAGCTTGTACTGTTTTCTTTTGTGAAAGTTGTTTCCAGATAAGGAATAAGTTCTTCCAATCACCATTTTTATGGAAGTTGTTTAAGTCATCAGCCCTCTTCTGCCACCATAAATTTTGGATTTTGCAAATGACACGTTTAGCATTGTTTCGCACTTTTCTGTATTGAACAGACAGAGGAGTAGGAACAGGTAAATTGTTTCGCAGAAGGGATCTGATTTTATGGAAAAGAATTTTCTTTTGTTGTAAGAGTGGTTGAATCGTTAAGAAATTGTCTTGAAACCAATCAGGTAAGGATGTTTTTGCCTTGACTCCAATTGAGCTATAGGCAGCTGAAGAAACAGTAGCACAAAACGATTTCCACATAGCCTCACTTTTTGTCTCTTTTTCTGACTCACACATTGATAAGAGGTGTTGTTTTGAAAAGGAGGCATTGAGAGCTTTGTGATATTCAGCTGCAATCAGAGGTTGAAACAGAAGAGCAACATTAAATTGAAGGACAGGGGCAGTGACCACCCGATGACAATGTACGCTGGCAGTAGGTATCATAATGGAGCTCCCTACACAGAAATGGTCGCTCCAAACATCGACACTATGAAAAGATCTTGTGTTGTGTACCATATTACGGTTTCGTTGTCTTATGATAATAAAGTCAATCATATGGAGGCCTTTTGAACGAGGGTGCATCCAGGTGGCTTTGTGCCATGGCTGATGTTTGAAGAAAGTGTTTGTGATGCATAGGCCATTTCGGCAGCAAAACTCCAGGAGGGTAAAACCGTTTGCCATCAAAACCCTGATTTCCAATTACACCTTTCCATGTATGCCAATCATTACCAACACAGGCATTGAAGTCTCCCAAAACAATCAATACTTTACAGAAACCTTAGCTTTAAACGTCGGAGCATAGACAGAGATGAAAGTAATTGCTTTAAGCGATTTTGTTAATTTGAGCCGTATGCTCATAATTCTGGAATTAAAGCAATTACGCGCAATGTGGGCTATCGGTCATGAATTTTACCAGATTGTTAGATATAGCAAAACCAACTCCCCCATATCGCGGTACGTTTGAAGGCTGACCTGACCAGAAGAAGGTATAGTTCTTTTCGACGTACGAACCTTGATTTGGCAGTCGGGACTCGCTAAGGGCAATAACTTCTGTGCGTACAGAACGATTCGTTGTTGCAGATACCTATTTGTCGTGGAGGCGCACCTGGGAAGTTCTTTTTAGTCGGTAGGTCCAATAACGAACGAACATTTTGACATCCAAAATGCATAAAGTATGGCATTCCAGAAAGAGCGCACCAAATAGAGACACAAACCTTCCAATATGAGCCGGTGGTAGAAGGATGGAGAAAAATATCATGAAGTGGCCAGTTATCACGATATTCAGCGTCGTGGTACGTTTTAATGGAACAGGAGCTGAAAAGGCTCACAACACCATATCACCCCCAAGTGAGTTATAGTTATTTGAAGTACATGTGGGCTTGAATGTATATGAACAAGTACTACTACTACTTGTTTGTATAAATGACGTCTAATATCACTGAAAAAAATATCATACATTTTCTCTGATTGTAGGCTAATGGACTTGATGAACGTTATAATCAGACTTTGCAGAATATGCTGGTCAAATTTGTATCCTCTAAAAAAGAAAAATGGAGCTTATATCTGGACACTTGTGCATTTGCTTACAATACATCTCGTCATAATTCCACAAAGTTTACACTCTTCTACCTGATGTATGGTCGTCAAGCTTATCTTCCTGTTGATGCAGACTTACAGATTGAGTCTCCTGAGGAACTACATACTGGTTATTTTGAATTAAAAGATCCAGATTTGGCGTCGAAAGAATATGGGTTAGTCTTGGAAGAAGCAAAACAAAACATTTTGGAAGCTCAACTTAAACAAACAAAATATTCACTCAAGACCTGGAAAGTTTAAAGTCAATGCATTAGTGCTAAAATTGGATTTCAAACGGCCAAGGGAGGCAAATTAAAGGATAGATTTGTAGGTCCATACAAAATCCTCAGTTGCCTTCCTCATGGTGTCTATAAACTGCAGGATAGCAAAGGCATTACAATTCGTGCCACAGGCAGCCATCTCAAAATCTTCCACCCCAACCCCTCAGCCTCCATTTCAGAAAGTTGCAAACAAGTTCTGTTGATGATCGTCCTTCTGAAAAAGACAGTTTGAGTCATTTTCAATCTGATCATGATGAAACAAAGGGGTTTCCTCTGAAACCTGACATCTATGTTGATGACCCATCATTAGAAGAAGATGACGATGAATCAAGTCACTCTGTTCAGGAGAATTCAAAGGAGTCCCCTCCTAAATCAGGCATCTTTTTTGAGGAACCATGCACCATCTGAAGTTGAATCAAATCATTCTTCCGTTCATGGGGATTCAAATGGGTCTTCTCTGAAATCTGGCATCTATGTTGATAACCCATCAGAAGAAGATGACGATGAATCAAGTCATTCTGTTCAGGAGAATTCAAAGGAGTCTCCTCTGAAATCAGGCATCTTTGTTGATCAACCACCAGCTGAAGATGAATCAAATCATTCTGTTCATGAGTATTCAAAGGGTGGTGTCCATGCCTCTGATGAAGACAGCATGCACAGGTGCCTCATATTGTGGGTGCAAGACCAGGTGTGCGACAAGACGGTGTCCATGTAAGCAGATTGGTTCAGTTTGCAGAAAGTACTGCCACCCCAATAGAACATGTGTCAACAGGCAGCAGAAACCTTCTGAAGCAGAACTCAGCTGCCTTAGTTCAGAGGAAGAAACAGGTATTTCTAGTGGTGTAAAGGTGTGGTCTACAATAGGAGAGACAACATTGTTGGAGGAAGATAAAAATGTTTTGATGAACGGTGGATGGCTGAATGACAAAATCATTTATGCTGGGATGCAACTTCTTCAAGCTGCTTTTCCAGGATTTCAAAACACTATCTTGCAGGTCACAAACTGTTTTGACATCCAAAGAAGCACTGAATTTATTCAATGTCTGAATGTTGCTGGGATGCATTGGATCACCATAGCAACAGTAGGCTGCACTCATGGAACTGTCAGGGTTTATGACAGCTTGAATAAGAAGTTGACTAAGTCTTTGAAGAATACGGTTGCTGATATTTTGCACTCCAGCACGAAGAAAATTGAAGTAGAGTATGTAAATGTTCAGTATCAGCTGGGCTCAGACGACTGTGGACTATTTGCTATTGCCAGTGCTTGTGAAATTTGCTTTGGTAGAGACCCGTCAGTTGTGAAATACACCCAAAAAGACATGAGGAAGCATTTGGTAAAAGCATTTGATACGTTAAAACTGAGTTTCCTTCAAAGTTGCGCAGAGTCACATCAGGTGTCACAAAGGGAATTCATTGATATATATTTGCACTTGCAGATTGCCAAACAACGGTCGCCAAATGATACAATGTGCAGTATGCAAAGAATGGTACCATGTAGATTGTGTAGGAGCACCAAAAAAAGTATTGAACAACGGTCTTTATTGGTGTTGTGGTTGCGAATAGTTTCATTTCACTGTATCTTATCGTTCAAGTACTGGTTATATTCATAACAGACAACAACTGTTTAAAAATAAGGTCCGGACCATTATTTTCAAACCGGACCAAAATTATCGAGAAAATTGGTCCGCCCGGACCTAAAATTTCAGTGATAATTTTGATCCGGGACCAAAATTATCGCGGACCAAATTTCCAGTGACAGATGGTAACTGCTCCTCTGTTTGAACTCCAACTGCATGATGTGTCAGTAGATTCAGTACTATGTTATATGGCAGTTTCACATTATATACACAACAAACCTGAAATAGTGACTGGTTGAGTTATTCATATGTTCGTTTTGGTGTAAATTTTCGGGGGCATCGATGGAACTTAAATATGAATAACTCTGCAACAGAACGTAATTCAAACATGCTGTAAGACGATGCGCAAATTAGAACCTTCCAAGTAACCTATTTTACTCTTAGATATAAGAGCACGAGGTGCACAAGGGAGCACAGTTTACCCTGTCACACCACAACAACTTGAATATATGCCTGTTCGCTAAGTACAGGTAAGGTAAAAAATGGTTATTGGCGCAATCTACGCGCGGTAAATAACGATGCTGTTTTAAAGCTCTTTTTTTTTACCGCTTCGGCAGACTACCAGAGGGAAAACAAGCTGTTCAGAGCCGACGCCGCCGTTCAAGCAGGTGCGGCCATGGCCGCACCACTTTTTGAGGCTAAGTGTTTTTTTTTTTCTTAATGTTACCGGCAAGGATTATGGACTTAGGGCCTAGTCAGTACTGTAGAGTTACGTACCAGTATGCATGTTAATAACGGTCTTATTGTGTCTGAGTTTAAGTTATATATTATGAAGCCCGTGATTTAGCGTTTTGTCATGTGTGCATGACAGCTCAGAGAGACGGCAGACTATCATCTTCAACTGTGGATAAAACCTTCATTGTGACGGGGTTTTCCAACTGGAAAGACGCTGACCATCAGATTTAAAAATCACGAGTCTTCAGGATGCCATCGTGAGGCTGTGGAACGTGCAATCACTTTACCGAAGGTGACTAAGGTTATTGGTGAACTGCTATCAGAAGCTAGCTCCTCCCGCGGTACTGCGCGGTTTGGCCGGACCACTTTTTAAATGCCGGCGTCGGCCCTGCACTGTTACATTGCGTACGGCGGCGATCAAACTCACAGCGCTACGCTGCACAGAGACCGAACATACATCTTCATTGCTGAAGGTTTTAAGCATGTTTAGATCATTTCCAACCCAACAGTACTCTCGTTTACCTCGTAAAACCGTGAGTCTTAGAGAAGTCACACGGTGATCACGTGACGATAATTATTCATTTATGCGTGTGCATAAGGTCTATACATTAACGCTGGTTGGCAAACACGTATCTGGGGAAACAATGGTTGTCAGCTGCTGCGCTTTCGGTTGTAGGAATCGCTACGGAGAACGCCCAGGACTTGGATTTTATCGGTTCCCTGTCGGGCCTCACGATAGAAGGCTCAAATGGATACAAGCTGTCAGCAGAAAGGGTTGGGTGCCAACTGTTCATTCGCGTATATGCGGTGACCATTTTGTATCAGGTTAGCGTGCGTCATAAAATCTACGAGTAACTAAGTGCTTATAGTATCATCGTGTGTGCTCTGTGTGCTGTGCGTGTATGTGTGCGTGTGTGTGTGTGTGTGTGTGTGTGTGCGTGTGTGTGTCCTTTGTAAAGGAAGGCCTGTCGACAGCTCCAAGGACGTAGACTACGTTCCGACGGTATTTGAATTGGAGAAGTGCGAAATGCATATGCCATTGGCAAGACGGAAAAACGCGCGGCAACTGAGAGCTAAACGTAAAAAGGAACTGTTTGACGCCAAGGAGGGTGAAAAGGAGAAGCACTTCGCTGCCGTTGATGCTCTTTTGCTCCTACAAGGCTCTCAATTTGTGTACGACGCTGGAACACAGATTGCGCTCGCTGAAAACCAGTGCACTCTAACGCAGAATGCGATGATAGATAGCAGCAAGTGTTCAGGAACGCAAACAACAGGCCAATTGACTCCAGCTGGTGCGCGGTTCTTTGACCATGTACAAGCAATTGCCCCAACGTAACTCTTTCCTTTAAGTTTGCGCATATCATCACCGAACTGCACTTTTCATTTTTTTTTAAATAAGGGAAATGGCCTCTACCCCAGGCCTATCACTGTGCATGAGCTGTATTCCATCGTGGAAGGTTCTTCCTCCGTTGGATACCAGTTGGCAGGCATGGTGGGTCGTAACCCACAACGCTTGCTGGACCTTAATTAACTGCCCCAAAAAGTAACTCATGGAAGACTGCATGATATCGTGTGGGGCACATTGTAATGTTTTATTCTGCATGAAGCATACCACAAACATCGATGCCATAGTTTTGCTACGCTGTGCTGTGCATCCGTAGCTGTGTGCTAGCTAAGCACTAGGCATGGTGAAGATGGCTTCTCATTACCCACTGGCGAAGCTGAACAAAATAGGTGAGCCCTACAGAAGGGTCTCTCCACATAGCAAAGCCCAGTTCTGGGTTGCAGTCCACACAGTCAGGTTGGGGATCTGGGCACTCTATTTATTTGGCTGTAGCACACACACACACACACACACACACACACACACACACACACACACACACACACTCAGAGCACGCTTGTTTTCTGGCTCATTCATTAAGAGGTTTGTAGGGGTGGGTGTGCTGGAGTCCCAACAGTTGGAGTGATGCCAACAGCACAGCAATATGCCCCAACGACTCTAGAGCATATCATTGAGAGTTGGTGATTGACTGATCCCAATTTATTTGGAGATCTTGTGAAGTTCCCTGTTTCTATTGCTCAACCATTATGCTTTTCTCCACAGACTAGTCCCTTATTGTACTTGCTTCGTTCTGCCTGTGAGAGGCTAGCATTCCATTTGGAATGTGGGTCTGGGTACCTGAGTTGCCTAAATCCACAATCTAATACACTACTTTGTGAAGACTCTGTGACATTACTGTACCAGACAGTATCCTGCCCCTCCTCCCCCTCTATTACTATGCTCTATTGCAGCTTCTTTACTAAGTCATTTGGTATTATGGGTGGAGTTACATGCTGTGCTTTAGTGTCAACACCTTCCTACTTTCCGATGGACGGTGCTCATGAATAAATCTCCAATCGTGTTCATCATGATTAGCAACTTCAGATCACATGGACAGCCGTGAAAAGTGCATTAACTGTACACACAAAATGAACAGAAAAGTTGACCAGTTGCAGCATCCCAATGGTGGACATATCAGAAATCATCAAACACATCAGGCTTCTTCGTATACACATCCCTAAACTCTTCTCCAAGCATCTCAAGATCTTTCTCATCTCGCAACACACCCTAATCGAAAGCACAAAACATCAATCGTCACGTTTAAAAAAAAAAACTACTTAATGGTTGGCACAGCTGAGGACTTACTCTGGGCAAGTAGCCAAGAAGCTTGGCTGCATGCTCTCTGAGCAATCTCTGTCTCTCCTGCTCGACAATGGACTGGCGCGCAGCCTCCCTCTGTTGCTCTTCCAGGTACTCTTCCATCTCTTGCTCCTACACAATGTACCATCACAATAATGGACTACAAACTATACCCAAGTACATATACACCTGTGTGCATCATTTTTTAAACATGTATACACAAACATACACACACACACACACACACACACACACACACACACACACCAATCCACCTGCACACACACACCAATCCACCTGCACACACACCAATCCACCTGCACACACACACACACAATCCACCTGCACACACACCAATCCACATGGGCGGGTATGGGGTGGTGGTGGATGGTATGTGTGCAGGTGGATTGGTACACATACACACACACATGCACACACGCATATACATTGTACACACACATACGCACACATGCAGAGGCATGGACACATACACATACACCTACATACATACACCTGCATACATACACACATGCACACATGCAGATACATAGACAGAATACACACATGCATACATACACGTACACTCACATCCACCCCCCCCCCCCCCCCCACGCACACACACACCTTCTGCTTTTGATATAGTTGCCTCCTCTGCTCTATCAGTTTCTCCACAGCTCTCTGGTGCTCCAGTTGCTTCATGCGTCGCTTCTGTGCGTTCATCTGCTCAATGCGGTCGTCTTCAGCCATCTTGGCCATCATCTGGCGTCTGTACTCCTCCTCCTCTGCCAGCTCCGCCTCCACCTTTTGGGCCTTGAGTAGCCTGTGCTCCTCACTGGCCCTCTGCAGCTCCAGCCGCTGTCTGATCTGGGCCTCCAGGGCCACCTGATGAAGGAGGGGGGAGAGAGGTGGGGGAAGGTGAGGTGTGGAGGGTGGGAGAGGGTGGAGGGGGAGGGAGAGGTCGAGGGAGGGAGAGGGTGGAGGGGGAGGGAGAGGTAGAGGGAGGGAGGTGGGATGGTGAGGGCGGTGGGGGGGTAGCGGGAGGTTGTAGAGGGAGGTGGGGGTGTAGAGGGAGGTGGGGGTTAGAGGGAGGTGGTAGGAGTAGAGGAAAGTGGGGAGGGGGTAGAGGGAGAGGGCGGTGGAGAGGTAGAGGGAGGGTCGGATGGTGAGGAAGAGGTGTCAAGGGAGAGAGAAACAAAGAGAGGGATGAAGTTATACAGATGGAAAATAAGGATATGTTCATCCTATACCTTCTCTTTCTGCCTCTCTCTCTCCTCTTGATCCTCCATGTATAGCCTCAGTACGAATTCTGAAGGGGTGGGGGACTGTTCGCATCGCAACTATGAACCAAACCCACACTAATATTCTACCTTTCCATCTCATCCACCTCCTGCTGCTGCTTAGTAATCTTCTCAGACAAACTAGCGATAAGAACACCATTGGTACCTGTGAGCCACACCTATACATCTATATCTCCCTTCTCGAAATACATGACTACTACGTGTATTTGGCTTAGTTCTGAGAAGGGTACCTTCTTGTAGACAGTGTCCATGGCCTCCTCCTTGAGCCTCTTCTGCTCCATACGTGCTGCCTCGTTCTGCTGCTGCTGACGAGCATACTCTAGAAGCTTGCGATTCTCCTCCTCCATCATCTGCCGTTCCCTCTCCCTCCACTGGACACGAGGGTGCGTGTGTATGTGCGTGAGGGTGTGTATGTGAGGGAAGGTGTGTTGAGTGTGTGTGTGAGACATAATACCATTGCCCTTATTCCACTGTGTCCCCACGCTCTCTTCCCAACTCTCCTCCCTCCCCCCCTCCCTACCCCCTCCCTCCTCTCCCCACACACCTCTTCCTGCCTCTTCAAGAATTCTTCAACGTACTCCTTTGTGGCTTTCTGCTTCTGCAGCTTCACTTCCTGTTCCCTGAAACACACGCCAGCACAGACACATAAGTACACACAGCTACACATGCACGAGAACACTGTGGGCACACATGCACACCCATGCACACACACACACACACACCATCAGCACTGTGCAGTAGGCACACATGCACACACACACACACCCATACAGCACTGTGGGCTCACACACATACCAGCACATACACCCACACAGCACTGTGGGCACACATGCACAGACACACCAGGCCACACACAGCACTGTGCACAGAAAATGCTACACGTCATAACCAACAGCACATAGAAATACACAAGCCACACCCAGCACCAACGTACAGTACCTCTGATCCTCCAGATATATTCGCCTCACAATCTCGTCAATCATCAGTTTCTCCTTCAAGAACTCCTGGTATGCTTCTTGGCGTTTCTGCTCCTGTATAAGGGAGAGGGTGCAATGGTTTGAACAATGAGAAGCACCTACAACAAATAAATTGTACCAAATAAATAAATAAACATAATTATATTGGTATGAAATCGGTTCTGTTTTTAGTGTTCTGAAGAGTATTCATGTACTGCACACAACACCTGACCACTGCATAGGTAGGTACACACAACCATTCAGCTGTCCAGTCGTGTATGGTGTATTTTGAACCAACCACAGACGGCTGACGACAATGCACAATAAACCACCATATAGCTGAATTGCAACTTGCAATTGTATTTATGTAGGAGAGTACAGTGTGCTGGCTAAAAATTGCATGAACAAATACATGTTGAAAAACGAAACATTGAAATAAAGGCAGACCTAAAACATTGGCACTTTGTGACACACAAATACACGTATACATGTGCACACACATGCACACATGTACAAACTCACACACACATACACACATATGTATACATGTGCACATGCATGCAAACATACACACATGCACACACACATATATACACACGTGTATGGACTCACACATACATGTAATACATGTGTACACATACATACACATATGCACACACATACATGTATACATGTGCACACACATACACACATGCACACACACATATACATACGCACACAACACTGACCTGCATCTCCAGCTGATGTTCTAGCTCCTCTTGGTACTGGATACCCTGCTCCAACCTCTCCACCTCCTTCTGTCTCTCAGCCTCCAGAGCCTTCTCCAAGTCCTGCTGCATCATGCTGGCCATCTCTGCCTCATAGAGCTGTGTGTGTGTGTGTGTGAGTGTGTGAGAGTGTGTGTGAGTGTGTGTGTTATGTGTGAGTGAGTGTGTGTGTGAGTGTGTGTGTGAGTGTGTGTGTGTGTGTGTGTGAGTGTGTGTGTTTTTAGTGCACATATTTATGTGCGTGTATATGCATGTGTTCGTATTGTGTGTGCATGCATGTGTGTATGTGTATGTGTTTGTGTGTGTGTGTATGTGTTTGTGTGTGTGTGTGTGTGTGTGGGGATAGGACGTTGGGTGTGTTGTTATTGCTGGTAGTAATCATTACACATAATTGCAAGTATATGCTGCACAATTAGTGCACACACACACACACACACACACACACACACACACACACACACACACACACACACACACCTCATCCTTCTTCAGAAGCACCTCCTTCTCAGCCAGCTGTGCAGCCCTCTCCTTGTTCATGTAAGCTGCCCTCAGCTTAGCCTCCAGTTCCCTTAGCTCATAGCTGGACAACAGAGATGCCACAGAAAAGCATTGAAAATATAAAATGAGTCAAATAGGTGAGCAATGCATTTGGAGATCACCTGTTCTCTTTGATTTTGTGTCGCAGCCTTTCATCGCGCTCTTTCTCCCATTTCAATCTTTGGAGTTCCTGCGGGGCGACGAGTGTGTTGGGTGTAGATATGAGTGTGGTTGCTGTATGCATGTGTGGAGTGTCTATGTGTTTGAAGCATTATACACGCATATAGTTTGTGACCATTTTCCTAGAAGATCCGTTAATCCCATAGATTAAACACTTAACAGACTTTGTTCTGACCTGCGCCAGTTTCTCCTCCTGCTGTATCTGTTTCTCTCTCAACACTCTCTCCTTCTCGGACGTCACAATCTTGTGCTGCATGTCTTGCTCTTGTCGCTCTTGTTGCAGCTGGCGAACGAATCGCTTCGCTTCTACTCTCTCGTCGGCTGCCATGTTTGATCTGAGCAGGCGATCCTGAGCCACCATCCTCAAATGGTCGTCGCGTTCGCACTCCTTCCGACGTTCATTTGTTCTTAAGCGCTCCTCCTGTGCGCGATTGAGCTGACCCCGGCGAAGCATGGTTACGATGCGCTATCCCTGCAATGGACATAAAGGAAGCATTTGACTAGTAGTCTATTCCAGGGCATTCAAAGTTACCTCTCGGTTGATGTTTCCTTGGCAACCTGCTAGCATGTCGCGTGGTCAATTTTCAAAGGCACGTGTCATTGCGTCACGACTGGATAGAGATGTCAAGTGTAAGCGAAACACCGATGTTTACTATCGAGGATTCCCGCGCAGTATTGGAAGCTGTTCCTGGGAATATAAGGAGCTCAACTACCGCTAAGAGTACCCTTGAAGAGCGAGACGGAGAAGTAGGGTTGTCGAATTGCCCCTATTGCCATATATGGTATTGGGCGCGTGAATGCTGAAACAGTTGGATTGTATCGAACATGCTTATTGTCGTGCAAACTTAAACTTAAACGTGAACTACTCAAAATAAAATAAGCTGTAGAGAGAGAGAGAGGCTCTGCAGGACCTTGAAAGCATGTAGGTCTAATGCATTTTTGCGGCTATACCACATGGAGTGATAGAAATATTCATGCAACGAGTTACGCGAAGTTACGAGCGCGTGGCATATATGTGCAGAGTTATGTAGGTCGTATTTGCGTACACATTTATGTGTGTGTGTGTGTGTGTGTGTGTGTGTGTGTGTGTGTGTGTGTGTGTGCACATTTGTGTGTGTGTGTGTGTGCACATTTGTGTGTGTGCACATTTGTGTGTGTGTATGTATGCTCTGCGTGTGCGTGCGTGCACGAGTGTGCGTTGCATCAAACACGTCTGTTCATAAATTCTGATGAAAGGAGTTTACTATTGCTTTGGCATAGACAGTGAATGTTTCATAGTATGTGGAAGGTGATGTCATTCTTAAAGAGTGGGGCTGTTCATCGACCATTGCAGGTGCGCACGCTCTTTGTCAGTGGCTTGCCGATGGACGTGAAGCTGAGGGAAGTTTACCTTCTCTTTAGACCATATGAAGTGAGTTATAAACCACTTCTCTCCTCCCTCTCTGCTCCTCCCTTTCTGTTCCCCCTCTCCCCTCCACCCCTTTCCCTCTTCCTCCTCCCTCTCTGCTCCTCTCTTTTCCCTCACCCTCCTCCCTCTCCCCTCCTCTCTCTCCTCAGTTCATCTGGTTTTAATTGTTTAATTAAAAAATATCTTCACCGATACTGTTACCGATCTTTGTCATTAGGGGTATGAAGGGGCATTTCTGAAAGTGATTGGAAGACCTGGCAAGACACCCCAGGTAAAAGAGAGGTTGCTAGTATGCAGCAGAGGTATGTGTATTCCACCTGAGCAGTGTGAGCTACTATGGCAGTGGTTGTGTTCGCGGTTTACTATTGTGCTATGTCAGTAAAAGGAGTGAGTGTGTGTCATTTCAGATTGCATCGTCATCGTCTGTACTCGCAATATATTTTCTGTGTGAGGCAGATCCTAAAATCCTAAGCTAAAGCCTCCAGTTGATCCATATTGTTGTATGTATATGCTGTACTGTATCATAGTGTAAAATTCTACTGTCATTTGCATAACCTTATAGATGACACAATTCATGGTATAGAGTAGAGTTGTGAATTTGGCGAAGTCGTCAGTGAGATTATACATGTAGCATCAATGTATTCACTCATGCACTATTGTGTTAAAGCAGATAATTCACTCTGGTAGTGCTGTGTTCCAAAGTGGTTTGCTTGAGGTGTGTAGTGTTGGAAGTGGCAACTTTATGCTTTGAAGGTTTGTCTTTCAGCCACTTTGTGCTAGCACTTGGGAAAAAATGGTGAAGTTGAAGTGTCAGGCACTCCATTTTATACAGTATTTATTATCAACACAGGCACATGGTTCCAACAAAACAGTCATTCTAGCAGTACTGTAACATTGCTGGACAAAGTTGTGAAAGTGTTTACGTTGCCTCAGAGTTACGCTTGATGCTGAGATGGGTGGGTGTGGCCTACATATTCTTCTGTGATGCCGTATACAACTGCCATCATGCCATTGTCACCTCTATCTCTACCACCACCATCATCCTCACTAGCCCTGTATAACAAGAGTTGTTTTGTGATGTTAGGACTGAAATTTTGATTTGCTATGGTGTTTTTCCCACATAGCCAATAGCCTTTGTCAGCTTTAAGACAAGGAAACAAGCAGAAATAGCAATGGATGAACTGCAGGTAGGGGGGCTTTTATGATTGTGTCTATTTGTCCACCCATGATGTCATACGAGCATGATGTTCGTGCGAGAATTGATTGTAGTGGTCAAACTAAATGATTGATGCTGGCTGCTGTGAATTTGCAGCAAAAACTAACTGATCGTTTGATGACAATTGCAGTGAATTTGCGGTCGCTGTCTTTTGTAGTTATCCTTTTACTGTATTCGTGTTCTTGGCACTTCTTTCTTAATGCCTACTGATCTTAGGGTGGTGAGTTTAAAGCTTTGTATGGCTTCTGTTTACCAGCTGTATCTATGGATCTATGGATCTATGGACCTATGGCATGGCTATGTGCCCACCACTTGACTAATGCCCTTTTAACCAAAGATACTAAACAGACCAGGGCGTATTTTTTTGTGACCTTTCAATCTTTGAACTGCACACTCAATAGGTGCTTGATGGCCTGTCTGCTTGCTACAGTACTATTCACCAAAAGAGAGGAAAAATGCATTATGCACATATTTCATATTATCTCGTGAACAGTGTATAATGGTATCATGCCACTTAACATTTTTAGATTCAGCATCGATTTCTGAACAGATTGCTATAAGTGTATTTTAATTGTGGCTTGTAACATCGCTTCCGTGAAATTAGACGACTTTTTAAGCCCATTTTGTCGAACACCTAACAATAAAAAGTTAGTCTCATATGGTCTGTTTATGCAAAAAAAAACCTGCTGAGTCTTGTTGAGCAACTCTTTCAGATGACTTTTTGCTTAATACCGAGGCCGTACTGATAACCGACCTTTACCTTCACGGGTTTAAAGTTGCGGGGTTTAGCCCGTAACTGAAATCGGTACACTTTTTTTCCTACGCCTATGTCACACTCTAAAATGAATGCATTTAGTTGGATTCATTTGGAAATAGCAGAATTCGTACTAATGTGTCGTGTAGAAGATATACACGTGCTTGCGTTACACAAGTGTCTTACCTGCCGAGAGATTCAATGGGGGAGTGGCAGTTCTTCGCTCGTACCCAGACTTACGTACATTAGCGATTATTGCATCAACGTGTACAGGTACGCCCAAATAAGTATGCATAATAAAATCAGTATCAGTCTGTATCATGTGTTGCCTTATACGAAGTAAGAGATCAGGTTTGTTCCCACTTTTCTTCAGATTGCGGTGGATTAAGTAGGCCTGTAGCTTATGAGCTGCCACTTTCAGGAAAAATACTTGCAGTGTAGAAAAGTATTGGCAGCAAACCACAGGCATCATCTGCTGGTAGTTACAGGCATGGAAGACCTTTGAGTAATGCAGGTGTTTCTGGGAGGAAGACGGCTAAGGTGTGTTACAGTGACTGTGATATGCAGAAGGACCTATCAAAGTGGAATAAACACTCAGGGCCTGCGGAAGCTTATATAAAGTGGTAGGGCAGGCTATGAATAATTAATTGACCACAAAAATTCAATTACGCATAACATACAGTCAGTTAAAACTTTCCAAAAATAGATATTCTGTGCTCTGAGCGACCTATGAATTAATTTGCTATTTCATTATCATTGATTGCATCAGTTTGTTCACTATAAATATGAAGTGGGACAGTTTCCGCGAAAATTGCCCCACGGTTAAAATGTTATAAAAATGCATCGCGTTTGAATCGCTATAACTTCCCAACGGATAACGCTATCGACTTACTATTTTCAACACTTCATAGTGAAATGGTGTAGTATGAAGTGTTGAAAATAGGAAGTCGATAGCGTTATCCGTTGGGAAGTTATAGTGATTCAAACGCGATGCATTTTTATAACATTTTAACTGTGGGGCAATTTTCGCGGAAACTGTCCCAAGTATCATAAAATTATTCAGCCTTTCCTGCTTCATAGTGCTTCTCAAATAGGTCTTTGTTCTTCTCAATGTACTAAACGATCTTTCTGATGTAGCGTTGGTAGCTGGCATAACCAAAATCAACTGCATGATTTGGCATACTTGATTCATTAAATCTCGCTGTCCTATCGTCAATGATTTAAAATACTTTGTAAGATTCAAAACATTTAAAGACTGAGATGTATTTGATGCAGCAAAATGGACAGTTAGAATTTGTAACTGTGCTATAAGATTCTCTTTATTGAAGTCATCCTTGTAAAACTCACAGATAAAATCCAGTTCTTCTTCATATGGTTGTGCTTTGCAAGCCTTACACAACAGCCTCTCCAAGTAGCAGGTACTGGCTGATCAAATCTCTCCTTCACACAGTTAATAGTACAATCAATAGCTTCATAATAAACTTGCCGGTAATGCAATGTTGGTGTGTCATGAAAATGAGTGCTTGCAGTACCATCATCAAACCGCTTTGGGATTTTTTTTTGCCTTGGTAGCCGAGGCTCAGAAACATCAATCAAAGTAAGATACACACTTAACTTATCCCCAAAAAGCTGAAAGGACTCATCATTTCGGACACTTTGAAGTGTGGCTAGCATCATGGATGCAGCAATTTGGCCTTCTGAAGCTGATATGGTGTCCTTTGTAGTGTTTTGCTGAGATTATCTGTGTGCCTAAGCAGCATTTCTGCAAGATGCACTGCAAAAGCAAACTCAAAGGTTTTCATTTGAGCTGCTACACCAATAATTCTAGCCTTTATCTCAGAGTCCCTTGTGATGTCAACAACTTCATCCCAGGTGCTCTGAAGTGATGAATAATGCTGGCAAGGGAATCGGCATGCACAGTCCACCTTGTGGGACATAGTGGTCTAATTCCAGAGTGCTTTTCTAGAGACATATGAGCTCCATCATAATCTGAGCCACCACTGTTTTGAATTTCTCTGAAAATTGCTTCTCTCTTTGGTGAGTATTTTATTAATTTTGTTACCTCGTGTGTTACATCCAATGCATCCTTAATGACCTTTATATTCTTAAAAACATCATTTACAGCAAGGTTAAGGCTTTGTCCATAACAGTGCGTATATACTGCTCTTGGTTCTTCAGCTAGTATTTGTGAAGCTACTCCTGATCGTACACCTTTTATTGTACTTAATCATTCTAGCAAAAACATCTTTGGCAACAGTAGTCAAGGTTGATGCATCAATGGATGACACCTCATACAGACCCAAAAATTCTTCATGCACTTCAAAACTTTCTGAAACCCTTCTCATAACTATTACTACCTGCTCCTTATTTGATACATCAGTTGTTTCATCCATCATCAATGTAAGAAATGGAGAATCTTGCAAAATCTGAGACATATTTCTAAGAACATAAAGAGCCATTAGTTTTATGATCTCATTCTGGATATCATGTGAGGTGTATTTAATCTTTTTTTCTAACCATTGCATGAAATCAATATCATTATTGCCCCTTGCTTTGAGCAGTTGAAAAAAGTTACTATCCCTTTCATCTCCATCCCCCCAAAGAGCTAATCCTTGTCGCACAAGATATTTAATGCAGGACAGAATGTGGAGGAAATATTTGCGATTGCATTCTTTTTCCCTTGCATGCTGTAGTGATAGCTGCTCACCAATATCTACAGTAGTCTTAGGAAGTGTAATCACAACCTCCCGGTGGCATTTGCTCTCTTGATGTTTCTGGATTTGCGTTGTTGCATTTTTCCAATTGCAGAATCCTCTACAAACCTGCACATATTGACAAATGGTACTATATCTATCATTATACTTGAAATTAGAAAATACAAACGCTGGGTCGACATTTGATGGCTTCAGCTTTTTTTGTCCCAGGCCCACTACACACGTGTGACAAAATAACACATCCTTCGTATCATCGTAGTGCAAAAATGGCCACAGCTTGAACCAAGAAGACTCATTGCTTTCCCAAATGATCGTTGCGTATACTTAAAATCTGAGGCTGGATGATGCGGTTGACTTCCAACCTCAGGTAGAGCATCCATTGCAAACGGTACGGTGGCCATTGTGCATGCTAACGGTTATTTATAAATTTAATCAAAGCTAATTAATTAATGAAAATTATTAATAATTATCTTAGTCGCGGGGAAAAAGTGGTAGGGCAAATGCCCTACCTGCCCTATGGGCTGCGCTGGCCCTGTCACTAAGCCTAATGGTCTTCTACAATTGCAATCTGTCATAGACAACCAAGCAGCTGAGATCTTTACTTTGCCGAGTTCTTTGTTTTCTCCTGCTCTCCAGCCATTCATAGATCACACTTTTTACCTTTGTGGGGTGTTCTGGGTGCATTTTTTTCTTCGTGTGGGCCCGAACCAGCAAAAAAGTTCGGCTCAAACGTTGCATATGGGGGTGTGTCACCATCATCTAAAAACATGCTTGCAGTTGGTCAATAGCACCAAGCAGTGATAGAGAAGTCCATAATGGCAACGGGAGGGACTTCTAGATGGACAGTCACGGTGTCTCCATGCATAATTTAGACCTTACGGCTGCATGGTTCAGGCTGCTCTATAGAAGCCTTTCTCGGTCGACCGCGCTTGCGATTTTGGCATTTACAACACTTGGTGCAATAGTAACCTGCATTGCACTTGTCACACACTGGCTTTCTGTGTTTATCATAGCACGAAAGTGGCATCCCGAGCGAGTAGTATATGTGCACATTGTGTGATTAGTCTTGTTTCCAGACAGTAGTCTATATACATTTCGCAAGAAACATTGCGTCATGTTGTCTGGGAACCAGACTAAAGCGATGGTCCGGGGACCGACGTTCACACTACAGCTGCAAGTTATCTCAGAAAGAGGCTAAATACAAGCTTGATACTACCTGGGTCCTTTGTTTATGCAAAATGAAGTCTCATGGGCAAGCCAGATTCAAATACAATGGCCTAGGATAAAAGTGTTCTACGCAATGTTTTACCGCAACAAAAAACAGGAACGATTCCACTATAGAACAGTATGGCTTATTGCTGGAAATAGATACAAACTTAGGAATTGCTCATGGCAGCTCAGCGAGAGATTAGCTTTCTAATGATATATTTTATATAGAAAATGGAATCAATGAGTCTGAATATTGAGTTAGACGAAAAAAGTCGTCTAATTTCACGGACACAGTGTTAAATAAAAAAATGCACAACAGTAAACAACTGCTTGTCAGGTTGGACGTTCAAGGCTATAGCTCCTCTATCTATTGCATTGCAGTTAAGGTACCAAATTTTATTATATGTACCCCACACAGGTAGGTACTGAATGTGTATTGCACTGAGCTCTTAAGTTCCACTTGCTGTGGGCATTGGTAGAAAAGTATGGATGGAGGCGGGGCTTCGTGCAATTTCGGACGATTTAATTTGACTTTAAGGAATGAAAATTATCCCATTGCATGAAGAAGTCCCCAATGTATACGTATGGGATCTTTTCCGTGAAAAGGGACCTAACACATACATTTAAAAATTTCCAGTATGTGCAACAGAAATGTAACGCTTGCGTTGCAATGTATGGCTAATTAAAAATTCTCAGAGACTTACAACTCCATGACAGATACTCCGATTCTCAGTGCGTAAGAAGCAATGTGTAGAGGACATTTCAGAATATTAGAATTTCAAACAAATTAAAAACATTGGTTAGGTCCCTTTTTGTGGAAACAATCCTATATATTTTATTGCGCTTATGGTAACACTGCTTTAGAATTGATCAAAAGCTAAAAAGCAGCCGTTTTGCTATTCTGCGACATATCACAATATTCCCCAAATTGTAGTTGACGTCACAATCGCGTGATGCAGTACACGCGACCTGTACATGTTCGCATGTTACAAAATTACATGAGTGTGCTTCTATTGCATGGCAATACGTCTCTTCCCCGCCTCTGCCAATAGCGCTGTCATGTCTCCTTTCCTCGTTAGCCTCTTTCAGCAACACTTGCTCTAGGCTTACTTGAACATGGACCTTCTGGTCCTGTGCTGTATTGGTTCTGAAAAGAACCCACGGCATCATCGTCACAAAAAAGTAAGATCTGAGCCATTGCTGTTGATTGCTGACATTTCTCAATGCATAATTTTAGCACGTTTACGTGACGTCAGCTGGAACTGAATGCATAGGATTTCAGTACATGGTACCTGGAACTGAAAGCATAGGATTTTAGTACATGGTACATGGAACTGAAAGCATATGATTTTAGTACATGATACCTGGAACTGAAAGCATAGGTTTCAGTATATGGTACATGGAACTGAAAGCATAGGTTTCAGTACATGGTACCTGGAACTGAAAGCTTAGGATTTCAGTACATGGTGCATGAAACTGAAAGCATATGATTTCAGTACATGATACATGGAACTGAAAGCATAGGATTTCAGTACATGGTACATGGAACTGAAAGCATAGGATTTCAGTACATGATACATAGAACTGAAAGCATAGGACTGATGTGATAAATTATTTAAGGGGGGAGATGACATAAAGGGATACATGCCCTTCCTGTCACCCTGAAATCTTGATCTTGACTCTAAGTGACCTGTGTGTACATAGGTTGCTAGGGGGAATTATATTGGAGGGGGGGGGGGGGAGGGGGGTTCAGACATTTACTGTATGGAGTGTCATTTGCTCTTTTTTCCCTCTCTTCAGGGGGTTCAGTTTGATCCAGCCAGCTCCCAAGTGGTGAGGCTGGAGTTTGCACGGACCAACAGTCGCCTACTCCCTCGTCACACCACCTCTCCGGTCAGTGGCTACTACCAGACATCCGCTAGTGCCCCTCACTGTAAGTCCCTGTGTGTGTGTGTGTGTGTGTGTGTGTGTGTGTGTGTGTGTGTGTGTGTGTGTGTGTGTGTGTGTGTGTGTGCTTACGCCTGTTGGTCACTACATGTAAGTCCTTTTCTCTGTTGGCCTATTGTGATGTAAGAAGTGTTGAAACATGTGTACACATACGTTTACAAACATTGGTAAGGTGTCTAAACTATTGGGAGGGGAAAGGGGGCAGGGGATGATGTCAAAATGACATTATCCAAAATCAGTTAGGACATGCTTCCCTTATTTTGCATCTAGTACACACACACACACACACACACACACACATGCATTCACCTGCAACACTCAGTCATGCATATCCTTGTAAGCACGAACACACATATTGATAGACACAGATGTATGCGTGACCTGGAAGTGCATGTACGTGTGTGCATGCATACACATGCATATGGCTTGTATCTATTTGTGCTTGTTTTCTGACCGGGTGTGCATCTGAAGTGAACGTGCAGTTTGCAATACATCAAGCTGTTTGGCTGAAGTTTACGACATGCTTATGCACAGGGTGTGTGTGTGTGTGTTAAAGAGGTGTTTTGTGCAACACCTTAGGAATACTCGCAGTGAAGTTTCCCTGGCCTTGGAACATTTATGTGGAAATGTTTTTCTTTCTCTTTGACACTAAAAGCGTATAGAATTTCAGAGTATTAGCAGCTGTTTTTATCCTTTTGCGGTACTTCTTGCAATCATGGCGTGTTATGCTGTATTGTGCAGCAATACATCACAAAGCCTGAGATTGTCGTCAAATAATAGCAACACTTTTGTGCGTTTAACAGAACTGCTCTGGAATTCTCTTCTAGCCTAAAGTGATCAAGGATTTCTCAACCCCTTTCTTTGTTTGAGATACTAAAATTGTATCTATGGTGATTGCCATTCTGGTATCTCTCCTCCCCAGACCCCCCCGTCCTATCCCAACATGCACCGTACCACCATCCCTCTCAGAGCATCATGGGCATGGCAGATGGGAGTTGGCCTTCTGTGATGTCCGGGTAAGAGTGCTCTCTGTGCTTTGTGCGATTGTGGCCTGAACAGATGCAAGGGGGGGGGGGGGGGGGGGATGGGAGGGTAACAATAACCTCTCTTGTATAGGGATGTTTTTGGGGTTGTGTGCATTCTGCTGTGCTTGTACTGTTCATTTATCTTTCTTCTCTGACAGTCCCCCATGTCATTGCTGAGCCTTTTCTCTGACCTGGACTCATCTTCGGTCAGTTAGGGGTGTGTGTTTGTGCATGGGATTGTTTGAAAAGGGAAGGGGGGGGGGGGGGGGGGGGGGGTTGAATAGGGAGTTCCTCAGTGTTTGAAGGAGGGGGGGGGGGGGGGGGGGGGGGGGGGGGGCATGGAATGGGGAAGGCTGTGCACCAGGCCCATGTACATGTGCTGAGATGTGTAAGAAGTTTTCTTTCTGTACTTTTAGGGGGTAACATTTATTATAGTCAGAGCACGCTGGATGATTAGTGGATGGGTTAAATGGTAATAACCAGTACTCACCTATGGATTTATTGGTTCAGTTATAAAATCCCCTTGCACTCTAATGTACCTAGTGTGTGATTATTACATGGAATCATACCAGTAGACAAGAAAGAAGTATTACCGTTCAGAAATCACTCACACAGTGCACAATTTATTATGTGTGTATTTATATCATGTTACGGCTTGCATATGCAAGGTCTGGGGACCCCATGATGTGGCTTTTGGGTCACTTTTTTTCATGAAGAAAAAACAAGCACTTCGATTGTTCGGGCAACTTCAATATTAATGTTTCTGGGCTTGAGTCATGTGCAAGGTTAGATTGACTAGCTCCTCTCACGCACTCCTCTTCCCCAGTATGCTGGCCCATCATCAGTGTACTGTGAAATGATGGTATGTCCATTGCGCATATGCATTTGATAACTTGTGCATGCCGATTTTTATTTACTATTGCAATTGATGTTTTGTATCTTGAATAGCATGGATATAACCCTTTGTGAGGCAAGTGTAGGACAGAGAAGGAAAGGTGGGATCTGTGTATTGGGCAATAAAAGGGGACCCATTGAAAACATATTAGAGAGCAAACCGTACTGTGTCAAGTCTTCGGAACTGATGTATACCTCTGTATGCACAGTTTGGTTGTTGTTTGGTTGTGTGGATTGCATCAAATGGTGAACACTTTATACATGCATATGTGTATTCTACATGTACATGTAGTTTAGTATTGCTCTTGGTTATTGGAATATAACTCATACTGTCATACATATGATCGTGAAATCTACTAAGCTGTACTTAACCCTCTCTGTCCTACACTTGTCCCACCTTCCCCTCCTCTGTCCTACACTTGCCTCACCTTCCCTCCTCTGTCCTACACTTGCCTCACCTTCCCTCCTCTATCCTACACTTGTCCCATCTTCTCTCCACTGTCCTACACTTGCCTCACCTTCCCCCCTCTGTCCTACACTTGCCTCACCTTCTCTCCACTGTGCTACACTTGCCTCACCTTCTCTCCACTGTGCTACACTTGCCTCACCTTCTCTCCACTGTGCTACACTTGCCTCACCTTCCCCTTTCTGTTCTTCATTTGCTTTGTGCTTTAGCTTGTTTTTTAACCCTTTCATGCCCTCCCATTTCTTTGTGCAGCCTCCCTTGTGTCTACCTGCTCTTCCCCCTCCTTCCACTTGGCCCTATCTCCCTCTTGCCCCCTTATAATTGCTTCCTCTTCCCACCTCTCCTTTTATTCATGTGTGCTCTCTGTATTCTCGTCTTGTTAGGTGCCACATAGCTCCACCCCTGCCCCACCCCCCACACTACACAACTTGGGACACCCCTTCAGTACACCATGTTCCACTCTATTTGTTGCAAACTTGGAACCCCACCAAACTGAGGAGGAGCTTGCAATGATTTTTTGCTTGGTAGGTTCATCCACGTACAATACACATTTGCACCAGCGTGCAATTGAACCATTAAAATCACACAAAATGAACATATTGTGTGTATAGAAAGCACCTCAGTTGATGGACATTATGAAGGGCGTTACCTAGAATGTTCGATAGGAAATACTATTGAGTATGAACATATCTAATATACTATGCATGCAAAAAAAATACATTTTATTTCTAAAGCCAAGTGGAACATGTTGAGAATAATTAAGGTTACGGGTGCGTGTGAGCCTTTGTATTTTGAGTTGTGCAAGACAATCTGTGAGCTTTGCATGCTGCCATTCCAGACTATGCACAATCTCCAGACCATACACATATTGGGAGGAGTCTCCAGCCCATCCACACAATGGGAGGAGTCTCCAGCCCATGCACACATTGGGAGGAGTCTCCAGCCCATCCACACAATGGTAGGAGTCTCCAACCCATGCACACATTGGGAGGAGTCTCCAGCCCATCCACACAATGGGAGGAGTCTCCAGCCCATGCACACATTGGGAGGAGTCTCCAGCCCATCCACACAATGGTAGGAGTCTCCAACCCATGCACACATTGGGAGGAGTCTCCAGCCCATCCACACAATGGGAGGAGTCTCCAACCCATGCACACATTGGGAGGAGTCTCCAGCCCATCCACACAATGGTAGGAGTCTGGGTCAATCCATATTCAATTGAGCCACCCTAATGACATCACTGTCTAGTATTGAAGCACCATTTCTTATTTACATTGTTCCCATGGAAATGCACCAAATTGCTGTATATTTGTATATCCCATGTTGTATGGTTTTTAAAGTACAAGCTTATTAATTTATAATCATTTTCTCAAACTTAGTCATTTCATAACTTTATCTAGGTCTGAGGTATATGGATACATTTTTGCACAAAAGAGTACTAGCTATGGAGTAGAACCTGTACGCAATGAATTTCATAACATGATATTATAGGGCTTCATGTTTGGCACAATATAATCACTAAAAGTAGTAATTGCTAAAAATATTAAATCTCCAATCAAACCAAACTTTTACCATAGGAAGTTACTATCACACCTCACATATTGTACTGATCACCTTTAAGGGTGAAGTATGTCCTGGGCTGGGACATCCCTTCAAAGGACAGGCAGCCATGTTTTATCCTCCCTTCCAAATTGTGTTGATTTAGTGCAGTTTACACAGTTGATGGACTACTTACCCCTGCTCTGTCAACGGAAACAATTTAACTGAAATGTACAGCAATTTGGTGCATTTCCATGGGGACAATGTAAATAAGAAATGGTGCTTCAATACTAGACATTGATGTTATTAGGGTGGCTCGATTGAATATGGATTGACCCGTCTCCAGACCATGCACACATTGGGAGGTGATCACCGTTATGACCATTTACCTGTTTTTCCCTTCACACCCGAAGCTGTGAAGGATTCATTAAAGCCAAGCTGTACACTCGTAGTGGACCTCCTGTGTGCTTTGCAGAGTTTAGGGTAAGCGTACAGTTGTTCTACATACATATATGATTTGGTTGGGTGTTACAAGTACATCTATTGTACATGTATGTATGCACTTTATCTGTGGGTTAGAGCAAACTTGCATTCTAACACAATTCAATATAGATTGCAAAATAGATTTGGATTTAGTGTATATTTTCCTCATTTGACATGATTTCGTTGTGAAATATTTAGGGATAATAAAAGTACGTAAATAAATCAACACGAACGTTTTCTCTTATGCACGATTGGCGCATCGTAGATCGATTGGCGCATCGTAGATCTTACAGGACTTCTCATCATTTGCAGTAATTTTGGTATCTGAGCCCAATTTATAAGTACTCGTTATTGATAGTTTATATTGATTTAGCGTGCACAATTTCAACTTTGATCAAGGGTAAGTCGCAGAGCATATCCGAGGTCATTTACGTTTACAATAAATAATGACTGTGAGTTGATCGGTTAGCAGTGGTTAGAGGGTGTGAGAGGGATGGATTAGCATCAATGGACTGATGTACATGTGCACATGCATATCGCCTTCATGCTTTTTTGTCTTGCAGAGAGAGTCTATGCAATGTGTGTACAATGTGAGTGTGTGGTCTGCAGTGGGTGTGTACACAGGTGCATATAATTCTTGGGAATCAAAATGGCTGGCTGTTGAGCATCAAGTTTTACATTTGCTGGATGTGTAGCCGAATTTAGAAGTGTCCACCTTTAGACTAGCTGTAGATGCGCCCAAGCGCTGTTCAGAGCTTGTTAGTCAGACGTGAGTATTGATGTGGTTGTGTTCTCAGGATGTCGAATGTGCTACCAGTGCGATGGAAAAGTTCCAAGGGTAGGTGGTGCTAGGACCACTTCCATGCATGGCATTAATATTTTATCTGTCACTGATAGACACATGCTAGCATCTTCAAAGCGAAATTCTGGGATTAGGATCGAGTATGCGAAGCAAAGAATGGGGGAGGTGAGTCAGCTGTGAGCGTACTGAAGGTTGCATGACTGCAGGAATTTATGAAAGCATCTGTGTGTGGATGTGTGAGTGTGTACATGTTTGTGTATGTATATGTGTGGATGTGAATTTCAGCAGTACATCACTTCTTCCTCCCCTCTCTTCCAAATGGTGTCAGCCTCAGTCTAGAACTCCCACCTCTCCTACCGCAAGTGAATCTGCCTCGCCAATCGAAAGCAGGACAAGTCCCCAGCCCACCATTTCTCTGTCCGGTAGCGCATATTCCTGCAGCATCGGTCACCAGTTTGCCGTACCCTGTTCCAACATCATTGGGCACTCCTCCACATTCATTGCTAGTAGCTTGACTACTCCAATTGTGTGTGGAGACCAGGCATAGGTGTCTGCAAACCCTGCTCCTCCCCCCCCCCCCCCCTTTTTTTTTATTTACATCTTGTGTTATTTGTTATACCACCCTTAATTACAAGTGCTGTCATTTGTATTTGGTTGACTGTGTGGTCACAGCTGAACAATGCAACTTTAATACAACTTTAATGAGTTATAGATGCATGTCCAATTTCGATGGTAAACTCTGTATGCTTGTATATTTGTAGATCAGTCAATCGGTAAAATAGGTAAACACTGCATGCTCGCAATCTGATTGGAGACGCCGATTTCCAGACGTGTGGTCAAAAGTGTAGCGTTGATGTAATCCATCCGCAGCTGTGGGAATCAGGGTCTGGGGCTGAGACTAGGAAAAACCCTACTTTCAAACATGTGGTTACTAGCCTTTGCCATCATAAGGGCATCCAGTTTGTGTTTGTGGTGCTCACGGTTGAAGTGGAGAAGTGGACTTGGTGGGGACTCTATCTTAGGTTGATCATGTGTTCAGGCAGAATTATCGTAGCTATGACAAGTTTTCCATGCTATATGAATTAAAACAAAAAACAAAAACAAAAAAAAAAAAAACTGGGACTGCCGGCGGTGCCCAGACCTTATTTCATGTACTATCCTACCGGTGATGTAATACATCTGGTGCTGTGAAATACGGTCTGGGCACCGAGGCTAAGGACTGCCCATGAACTGCCCTATTTTGTTAACAAATTTTTTGGGGTAAGAAATAACAATTGTCCTGGATGTCCCCCGCGGGGGACGAGTGTGCCCATGGGGGAACGCTGAAGTTGATGGAGCATTGCTTCATTTTAAAAACAATGCCATGTTTTTAAAAACCAGTGCACAGTTCACGTGCACCGAAAAGAAGACAATGAAAGCTTACGTAAATTTTGGTCTGAGTACTGATGCTGCAGTACTTTACAGCTCAACGATGAAAATATGGACTGCCAATCGACAACAGCAGTCATTTAAATACGCGTGCCTATTCAAATAACGATTAACAGTAAGTCACTACACCGTGGTTTTTTCTGGGATCCAAAGCTGAAACTCTACGAAGGATTCCCGGGAAAAAAAAAAAAAGATGTCTGTTGTCCTAATATCTAAGATTGTCCTGCAAATCCCCGCAAGGTGACGAGTGTGCCCCGTGGTGGTGTCGGCATTTATGTGGAGTACATAATCTTCCAAAGCAGGTTAATTCCCCCCCCCCCCCCCCCCAACCCCCCTTCGTGCATCCGTTTTATTGCAACGTGAAACGTTTTTAAAAACGAAGAATTTGCGCCCCGCCCCTTTCTCTTTACCTATGTCCAAGTAACTGTGACGTACCGACGTAGTGGCGCCACCCTCTCCCCCTTCGGCCTGTAAAATTCATATTGCAAATTTCCGTACTCCCTTGCTTCCTTACTCAATGGTTAATTTTATATCTTGTTAATTTAACACATTAAATAAACTGACCCAACAGTGCTGTCGTTTTCAGAACATGATGCAAAATGCGCCTGTTTGAATAATGTATACACTCACACGTAAGCATGTTAAAGTACGATTCAGTGTGAAAAAAAAAGGAAAAAAGAAAAAGAAACGTCAAACCCTAAATGCTGCGACGCCTATATATTCCTTCTCTTGTCGGTAAAAAATCGCCTCAGAATGAAGACCTGGGCGAACCCCACGAGAACCAACAACACTGCTACACCCAGAGACCAGTACTGCACTCTTTCGAAGAGATATTCAGCCGTATCCCTGCCTTGGATCTCGCGCAGACGGTGGTGCGTCTGATAGTCGGTCACCAGTTTCAGAGCGTCGTGGATCCTCACGCAAGACGTCTCCAGCTGCGTCAGGGCGCTATGCTGGGCCCCCATTTCGTTGGTAAGGGGCGGCTCGTCGCCAACGACGAAGTCGAAGTAGACAACCTTGTGGGAGAAGCTGGAGAACTGGTTGCTGAAACAGAAGAGATAGTCCCCGGTCACTGTGGCTGTGAACTGCACAGAGTCATATTGCTTTCGCCGACCGTCGTAGAGGGTTTTTTCTTCGGGGTCCAGTATGCGAACGTCGACATCATAATTGCCTCCTGAAACTACCTGTTAGGAAAAAAAAATTGCGGAACACAATTGTGTGTGCGTATTAATTAGAATACACAAAGCCGTTTGAAATAACGGCCTCAAGTGAGTTGTTTTCAAGTGATATTAATTAATCGAAACGTGCTTTAGTTACGGATTACCTGAAACTCCAGGATGCATTTTGTATCCTTCTCTATATCCTCGTGAAAACACTGTGTATCTCTGTCCGGCAGTTCAAACGTAAGCTCCGTGCAAATCACAACGGGGGGAAGTAGAGCTAGTGCCAATAACGAGACTACAAATGCCCCAGAGTGGCACAGCATTTCGACCGCTAGTCGCGACAACAATACAACAATACACCTTCTTAGTAATAGTATACACTAAGTAATAGTACGTATATTAAGTCACATGACAATGTTAATATTGCTCACGTGCGCTTAGTTGATCGGCTAACGGAAATGTCGAGGCCAGGTAAGGCCTTACCGCGTCCACCACCATTGTTGCCACGGCCTACTCGTAATGAACCTGCGACTAACGGCCCTCCGCTAGTAGCTCCGAAACCCACCGGTACTCCACCTCCCGTTCCAGCCAATAAGCCCAGCAATAAGGCGAAGTCGTCTGCATCAGCCGACTACGAAAAGCCTTTCTCCTCACCGGGGATTATACCAGTCCAAAAGCTTCCCCCCACTTCTCAATTGTCTCCCGTTCGAGAACCAGACACCCCGGACAACTTTGGTTTTTGCCTCCAGTCGGCTCGCGATTGCATCAACAAGAGACACGATGATGAGCTGAAGGCGTTGGAGTGCTTTCGCGCCTACATGCACAAGCGTGCCAAGGCCGATGCAGAGTACGCCGCCACGTTGGGCAAGATCAACAGCCAAACTGCCCGCGAGATGGCGGGAGTTGGTTCAGACTCGATTGTTGTACAGGTATGGATTTGCTAAGTTGTTGCTGTGGGCTTGTGTGCGCGTGGTGTGTGTGTGTGTGTGTGTGTGTGTGTGTGTGTGGTGTGTGTGTGTGTGTGTGTGTGTGTGTGTGTGTGTTTGTGTGTGTGTGCGCGCGCGAGAGAGAGAGAGCGTGGTGGTGTGTTGTGTGTGTTTTTTGTGTGTGTGTGTGTGAAAATATGCAATCCTTATATCGAAAACCGTTATTTGATGTTTATACGCGCGCATTGAGCGTGCGAAAATGATAGACAATATTGTTTGCTTCGAAAGCGTCTTGGGCGCCGGGATATAACGCGTACCCATGGGGATTACCCATTACATAAGTACATGCATAAGCAATTAACTCAGGCGTGGGTGGTACGCTTCGATGAATATAGGGTAGTTTCAACGAAAAAAGGGCATGTTTTATTTTATTCTAGAAGTCTTCAGAAATGTCATCTACATATTGCTTCTTACACACCGAGATTCGGAGTATCTGTCCTGGAGTTGTAAGGCGCTTAACTTTGAATTAGCCCAGTGTTACATTTCTATTACGCCTACTGGAAATGTTATAATGTATGCTCTAGGCCCATACTGAGATTCATTCAACCACCAAATGCAAAGCAATTACTACATTGATTGGAAAGGCGTCGTGTATAATTGGTATAACGCCTCGTTCCCAAAGAAACCTTTTGTTTTGCCTGTTGTAATGTGTTTTGTCGTGAATGGTTAGCACATGCTAGCTGTTAGCACAAACACTGTTTGATGTCACAAAAAGCTTGTTTTTGTCACATTAGTAAAGTTCCAAATTTTCATCACATGTGTTGAAGATAGTCATACCAACGGTGTTTATAACTTAGATAGTAGGAGGGTCAAGTCATTCAGATGGATAAACCTTTTCATAGTTCAATGTTGTTCAAAACCCCACCACATTGATGATGCCACATTTTGATGTACAATGATCAATTTTAGGATCTCAGTTATTAACCAATTACAAACTGCAGCTGATTATTGTTTAAAGATATTGCTCCAAAGTATGTGTCTGTGTAAGCTGAGTCACTTTTCCTCACCAGAGAGAGCATTTAACTCTTCTTAGCCATCATACTAGTGTAATATAATTATCACGTTCGACTCAACATTTAAGGGGTCGGATAAATCTTTTACATTGGGCACTATTTCAGATTGTATAAAATGAAGGAAGCACCAAATCAAATCTTTCTGCAGCATAAGATGTCCAACTGTTTGGACATGTAATAGAGTGCACTTCTTCATCACCATCAATATCGTCCAGGGGGGGGGGGGGGGGGGGGGGGGGGGGGGGGGGGGGCATTAAAAATGCTATAACTTTTCAATCTGTTAAGAATTCTTGATGCTAGGAACTGAATGTTGTATGTATGGAAACAGAAATTGCACTTACAGTGGGTACATCCAGTACCTGCATATTTGTCATTATGGTCTGATAGATTGGGATGTGTGTGCACTTCAGCTGTGTACTGGACAGAATGTCCTCCTGTCGTGATGGGTACCAGATGTCTGCTGTCCATTTTATAGACTGTTTGATCATTTTATGTGTAGAACAGTAAAGCTCCATGCTCTTGCTCCCCCCCCCCCCCCCTCCCCTCTCATACTTAAAACCGGTCTGGAAATTGTCATATTGTGTGTGCCTTTTGGTGAACACAATACAACAATGCTGCCCGGTGAAGGGATGCCCCCCCCCCCCCCCCACCCCCCAACCACTCACATGATCTGGCATCAGGTCGGTAGGAGGAGGGATGCTGACAGGAAAATTGCAATCCTGCAGAAGCGTGCTCGGAAACACCCGCTGCTGTCCCTTGAATTGAAAAAAAAAAAGACAGATGTTTTCAATGCAAAACAAAAGTGCTACAATCATTTGATACTAGTTAACTACTTAATCACTTCAGTAGTAATTAGGATGGAGAAATATAGCTTTGAAAGTCTTTTGGTTTCACATCACCATGGCAGGGACTAAGGTATAGCTCTGCAAGGTTTAAAAGTTTACCCAAAAATTTTACATCCATTGTGTTATTATTTGTGAGTGCATATGTCTGAAGATGAACATATATGGGAGGTTGGAACTAATTCTGAAACAGGTGACTTGATGTGAAAATGACCTGGGTGTAGCCACAGTGAAAGCTCAAGTTTGTTTTGAATGAATGGTGCTGAATCAGAAATGAAAGTTTGACTTAAGTTTTAAGTGGTAATTGTGCTCATAGTGGTGTATCATTCTCTCAGAGCATACCATCACAAGTCCGGTTTTAAAATTGCCCTTTGAGGAAGAAGAAATGCGATTGTTGTAATTCCTATAGAACTATTTATATGTGTATAGCAGCTGACACTTTATCTCACTCTACACTGTACACACTACACACACATACACTCATACACACATGCACACATACATACATACATACACTCATACACACATGCACACATACACTACACACATACACAATACACACTACACACACTACACACATACATACACTCATACACACATGCACACATACACTACACACACATACACACTTACACATACACACACTACATACACACATACTACACACACAAGACATGGAATGGAGTGCTGGAAGCAATGGACAGCATACAGAAGAGGCTTCACTACAGTTACAAGCAAGTAGAGGACACTCTGCTCCACACCATCGACCAACTCATAAAGGACAAGAGAGGAGCTAAAAGGGTCAGTCTATTGCACCAGGAGTAGGGAGGGGAGGAAGGAAAGGATGGAGGGGGAGGAGAGGAGTGCATGTGTTATCGATTAACTGAGGCTAATGCAAGACTTGGCTGGTAGCTGACATTATTAGGTTGGACAGTGCAGAGAGGTTTGTCATTCATGTCAACTTACTCTCTAGGCGTACGACACGAGTCGCTCACGGCTGGACGAAGAGTATCGCGAGTCATGCAACCATGTGCAGGGCTGCCGGCGGGACTACAGACAGAATCTCCAGCTGACTGAGGCGGCCAAGAGGAAGCTCGAGCAGGCACAGCTGAAGTCAGCTGTCAAATCTTCTGAAATCGAGAAGTGAGTGTCTGTGGCATCCTTTATTTCTTAAAGGGTTATATTTTATTTGATGTGTTTTGAAAAAAAGCTAAAGTTATGATCACCGATGCTTTGATTAGACAAAGCCCAAGTTGGAGATGGCAGAAGGAATTTACACAAATAAATGCACACACATATACACATACACACGCAGTCACACACACACATGCACGCACAGTGTAGCCATGCTGATGATGGTAAATATGTATTGCTTGTAAGTTGTGATCACTGACGCTTTGATTGGATAACCACTTGACTTGGAGACGGGAGAAAAATATTTTAAAAATCCAAATTGATTATGGACTATAGTGTCAGACCATGCTGGGGGAAGCGTCTTTGAGTGTTGCCAGGTCGGTGGGGCGCACCCAATTGGGGAATGTCTTTACATGATGTGTTAGATGTGCATTGCATACAATGCGACATGCTCACTGCCTGTGGCCTTTGGAGCTGATAGATTATAAGTGTGTGTGAGGGGGGGGGGGATGTGTGAAGCCTGGTGTAGGTGTTGGTGGGCTTTTGTTGTGGCAGGGTGTCGGCTACGCAGAAATGGAGTCACGTGTGCCTGTCAGTTGGAGGCGCCTTTGGTCTAATTGGGGTAATTGGGACTCATTTTTTGTCTTAGCAGGACTGATGTCAATGTGATGGGAAACATTTATTTAGAAGCAGTTTTCCGATTGAGATGTACCACCAGTCTACATGTAGCACATGTTGGGCCAAATACTGCGCTGTGTACCTGTCTGTGTATGAAGTAAATAGACCTCAGTAGTTTTTAATATGGTGCACAAAGCATACTGAAATGCCTGGATCTGGGTTCGGGTGAAATGGGAGGGGTGGGGCTTAATGGAATGCTACAATGTAGTTCACATTTAGAACAAATGAGATGCAATGTTATACTATACATAAAAGGGGGTTGTGTGAGTGTGTGTGTGTGTGTGTGTGTGTGTGTGTGTGTGTGTGTGTGTGTGTGTGTGTGTGTGTGTGTGTGTGTGTATTTAACAGTGGAGGGAGATTGTGTGTGTCCTGTGTAAGTGAGCATACGTCTGAGTGTACCGTGTTTCTGGGTCTTGACTCCACTACATTTGAGATGGGAACTCTCAATGCATGGGACAGAAACTCCAAAATGCTTGGGTGGGTGGAATCCTTACATTTCAGTGTAGGTAACCTTGTCCAAGCTAATGTTTCTGGTAAACAATTACTCTTCGTTTGTACTAATTAATTCGGAGCATTTTAACTTCAGACACAAAGCAAGCTTCATTCTCTAGCAGTGCAGCGGATATTGCTTGGAGTGTAGGTGTCTCTGGTCTTGGGGTTCTATACATTGCTATTGGTTGTGGAGACTGTTAGGGTGTATTACACGGTGTAATGGTGCCAGACTATATTACCATTCTTTTATCGGTGTGAAGTCTTGCAGCTCCTCCAGGATATAAGTTGTTCTTCCTCCCTCCCCACCCCACCCCTCATCCTCCCCTCCCCACCCCTCTCTCCCCTCCCCACCCCTCTCCTTCCCTCCCCACCCCTCTCCTCCCCTCCCCACCCCTCTCCTCCCCTCCCCACCCTCTCCTCCCCTCCCCACCCCTCTCCTCCCCCTCCCCACCCCTCTCCTCCCCTCCCCACCCCTCTCCTCCCCTCCCCCACCCTCTCCTCCCCTCCCACCCTCTCCTCCTCCCCACCCCTCTCCTCCCCTCCCCACCCCTCTCCTCCCCTCCCCCCCCCTCCTCCCCATCCCCCATCCCCTCTCCCCTCCCCCCCTCTCCTCCCCTCCCCACCCCTCTCTCCTCCCCTCCCCACCCCTCTCCTCCCCTCCCCACCCCTCTCCTCCCCTCCCCACCCCTCTCCTCCCCTCCCACCCCTCTCCTCCCCTTCCCCACCCTCTCCCTAGGCTGCGTTCAAAGTTTGTGTCATGTGCGGATAAATTGCACCAGTGTCACAATGAATACACACTTGCCGTACTCAACGCCAACGCACACCTTCACCACTACCACAAGTCCATGCTTCCGTTCTGCCTCAACACACTGCAAGAGAGGATGGAGCACCTTGTGAGCCAATGGTGAGTCCTGTGAGGGGTGGAGCCAGTGATGGTGGAGCCAGTGAGGGGTGGAGCCAGTGATGTGGAGCCAGTGATGTGGAGCAAGTGATGGTGGAGCAGTGATGGGTGGAGCCAAGCATGTAACAAGTGGCTCAGGGTTGGGTGGGAGCTCGTTTGTTGTGTTAATACGTTTAACCCTTCCTGTTGTGTTAACACCTTTAACCCTTCCTTTCCCTCCTCAGGAGAGGAGGCTTGGAGGAGTATGCTCGCACAATGGATATGTCCCAGATGTACCAGGAATCATTTGGGAAGGTATTCGCCAACCTGCAGAAACTCAATCCGCAAGAAGAGTATGCCGAACTGATCCAGGAAAACAAGAGGTGTGAGTGTGTGTGTGTGTGAGTGTGTGTGTGTGTGTGTGTGTGTGTGTGAGTGTGTGTGTGAGTGTGAGTGTGTGTGTGAATGTGGTTTTGTTTCTATTTCTATTTCTTTTCAGTTGTAGTTTTTTGTAGTTATAGTATTAAATAATTTTATTTTCAGTTGCCTCACTTGTCTCTGCATTAACAATCAATAAATAAATAAAAGGAGTTATTGAAAATATATTGTTTCAGAATGGTCTGTGCTTTCATCATGTGTTCTTGTAGTAATGTTTTTGAATCCCGGAAAATTTTTTACCTAGGCTCAAACTGAATTCGAAATAGTGGATCTGTTGTAAGACTAAGTCTAGTTGGTTGTATAGTATTGTCCAAAGAAGTTAGCAGAGCATCTTGCCGATTATTCTGATCTCAAGATATGTTTTATTCCATGTTGGTAATGAACACACTGATAAGACTGATTTGACCTGCAGCTGCAAGTAGACTGCCTGCAATGGCACTTGCAGTGCAGGCCACTTGGGAGGAATGGATGCAGTGCAGCTTTTCTTTTCTTTTTTTTCTTTTTTTTATTTCTCAGCATTCAAAAACCAACTCATATGTTGCATTTAGGTCTGTTACAAAGTAGTTGGGTTCCATCTGCTGGGCAAATCCTTTCCTGTGAGCTTTGTCTGCTTCGTGGATTTATTTCAGCCATGCATGTTATTGAATCACTTACTACAGGTATATCATACTTAAAATAGTTCCAAATGCAGGTTTACTTTTTTTTTTTCAAATCATTGACCTCTGATAAGGCTACCATCTTCGTCAACTTATAAAATACAAAAAAAACACTTCAATAGAGTAAAGTGCTCCAATTTGCTTGTCAATGCTACGAAACTACTCACTGCCCGCCCATACAAACATGCACACATGCTGGCTAGCAAGTGGTGCATAATGACATATACAACATTGAGCACTGCATGTTATTTTATTTCGTATTGAGTAAACTTTAATATATATTTTTGTTTTGTTAATTTGTTCTTGCTTATCAACAACAGCTTTGTGATTACATCATCTACATTATGTTATCTGTCTAGCATCTTGCATCATCCATGTATTGCCACATCATCCATGTATTACCACATCATCCATGTATTACCACATCATCCATGTATTGCCACATCATCCTTGTATTACCACATCATCCATGTATTGCCACATCATCCATGTATTGCCACATCATCCATGTATTACCACATCATCCATGTATTGCCACATCATCCTTGTATTACCACATCATCCATGTATTGTCACATCATCCAGTGACTGTGATGTGGAGCTGTTTGTGTTTGACGCCTCGCTCCTCCAAGACTACTGCTCACCCAAGGTGGAAGCCACCAAGATGAGCATCAACAACCTCACCTATGACAACCTGAAGGCTGAGCTGTCCAAAATGGAGCAGAGGCTAGAGGAGTACGCGAAGCAACATGCAGAGAAGGTATGGGAATGGGAATGCAGAGAAGGTATGGGTGCAGAGAAGGTATGGGAATGCAGAGAAGGTATGGGAATGGGGATGCAGAGAAGGTATGGGTGCAGAGAAGGTATGGGAATGGGAATGCAGAGAAGGTATGGGTGCAGAGAAGGTATGGGAATGGGAATGCAGAGAAGGTATGGGTGCAGAGAAGGTATGGGAATGGGAATGCAGAGAAGGTATGGGTGCAGAGAAGGTATGGGAATGGGAATGCAGAGAAGGTATGGGTGCAGAGAAGGTATGGGAATGGGAATGCAGAGAATAGGAATGCAGAGAAGGGGAATGCAGAGAAGGTATGGGAATGGGGATGTGCAGAAGGTATGGGGATGTAGAGGTGTGGGAATGGGACATAACAGGTTTGCATATTGTCTTGCAGGAGGAAAAGTGTAGAGAGTTGAAAGAACAAGACACACCGACTGAAGATCCAGATGCAGAGTGAGTGACCTTTTGTGGAACAAGTGACCTTTCGTGGAACGAATGACCTTGTATGGGATGAGGGAACCTTTCACGGGATGAGGGAACCTTGCATGGGACAAGGGAACCTTTTGTGGGGGAGGGGAACCTTTTGTGGGATGGGGGGTTTTATTTTGCAAAAGCACAAAGTTAAATATTTTGTTCAATATGTGATGACTATCAAGTAATTGTGAAATCAGTGTTATAAGCCAATTTATTTGTTAACCCTTTCAAAATGCATACCATATCTTGAATGTACTTTATGAGGCTGATGTCAAACATGCTACTGTACTCTAAGAGGGAACCAAGATAAGACACTGCAAAGTTGAACTTATCAGTAAAGTGATTCATTATTCAGCGATGCATATCTCCTAAACCAGTGAAGTTATTAAATATTCAAGCCTCTTCTCGTGTGAAGACAAACCATACATGTATATGTCCATTTGCTTGTTGAATGGATGTGGATTGACCCGACTTGATTGTTCTGTTTGCGGGATGAGACAGGGATACGGTGATTTGTGGGACCTATAATGAGGGGGTTTCATTGAGGAAAAAAGAAGGGAGGAGGGGGCAAATATTTTTAAAACTGTTTTGAGGGGGCAATAGAAAATTTATGTAACGGTGAACTCTGAGGCTACATATACGTCATGTAAATGTAACTGAGATTACTAACAAATAAAATTACGAATGAAATCGCCTCCAACGAAATGTTAAAAGACATATTTCCAAATTTAAATACACTATTAGTCTAACTATGTAAAAAACATTTCTCAGATGTGGTGTTTCTACCTTACTGTCTAGCTAATTAAATTCGAGTCTCTATCAGATACTGACTATCTGATGCTATATTTACTTTTTGATGCATGTAAGCGAGGGGGGGGGGGGGGCAAAAAAAAAAGTTATAGACACCATCCCAAAAATTCTTAAAATCAAGGTCCAGGTCAACCCCCCCCCCCCCTCCGCCTACGAACACGCCCATTTTAGACCACGCCCCTTAAAAATCATTACGTAATCGACAATTGACCGCACCTCTATTAATAATAAGAATGCAATCGCGCACAAACTTGCATAAATACACTATATACTACACATTGCCGCATTGCGTTTATAAATAGTTGTAGTTATTCCCATTCCTCTCGCATTAACTTACTCCAAAACAAAGAGATCCGAGGCTCCATTAGCATGTCCGTCTTCAGAAGCAAGAATTCCTCTTCACTTCTATTTACAAGCATCATGCTCACCTTCTGCTTCCACTTCCACACCCACAATCTCTTCTGCAGATGTGGAAGACGGACTCGAAATAGGCGTTACGGGTTGCACAGCAGCTGCTGTAGCATCACTTGCAGCTGGACTTGCAAACACGTGTCTTAACAACGAAGTTATTTTTGGCTGACTAGCGCTAGCTTTTACCTTAGCAGCAACCGCTTTACAACTCTTGGATTGTTGATGCTGTCGTAGATTGATCTCGTCTATCAGCGGTATTTGAAGCTGTACGTTGCAACGATCGCAAATAGTTATATTCATGAAGAAAGTGTGTGGTTTTGCAAATTAGCCTCAATCACGTGATAAGTACAGTTGGCCCTCAGTGGCCCTCACCGGCTAATTTCCGTACAAATAATAATATAGAATCGCGCTACTGGGCAGATAGTTGACTTAAACCATATCTTCGCACGCACAAAAAAACCTATGGACACTACGAACTGTATGATGTTGTCCGCTATGTTGCAAAAAAAAAAAATTCATAAATGTTATGAATTTTTTCAAGAAATTCATTTAAGGCATAGACCCCCCCCCCCCCCCCCCCCCCAAACTTTGACACCTCATAACTTTTTTTCCTAGACCCCCCTGCAAAAAATAATAGCATATTTGTGATGCTCTCAATGAGCTCTTCAAAGTTGGGGGATGGTGTCTTCCACTTTGTTTTTTGCCCCCCCCCCCCCCCTCGCATTAAGAAAAATTAAAATTGCCAAGGGGGGGCAACAGGATGTAGGAAATGGTAATGATACATGTACTGTGGACTACATGCTTGCATTTGCTGCTGCAGGGTATTGCAAGCTGTTCAGTTGTCCAACTTGCAAGCTGAACTGAGACATCTAGACTGCAAAATGGAAAGAGAGAAGGTTAGCTTGGAGTGGTTGTGCAGTAGCCACCCCATTATGCACACTCTGCTACCCCCATGCCCATCACTACCCTCCACACCCATCACTACCCCATGCCCATCACTACCGCCCATGCCCATCACTACCCCCATGCCATCATACCACTACCCCCACTACCCCCCATCCCATCACTACCCTCCACACCCATCACTACCCCCGCCCATCACTACCCTCCACACCCATCACTACCCTCCACCCCATCACTACCCCCATGCCCATCACTACCCTCCAACCCATCACTACCCCCCATGCCATCACTACCCCCACCCCACCCATCACTACCCTCCACGCCCATCACTACCCCCATGCCCATCACTACCCTCCACACCCATCACTACCCATGCCCATCACTACCCTCCATACCCATCACTACCCCCATGCCCATCACTACCCATGCCCATCACTACCCCACACCCATCACTACCCCCATGCCCATCACTACCCCCATGCCCATCACTACCCACCCCCTCACTACACTACCCCATGCCCATCACTACCCTCCATGCCCATCACTACCCCATGCCCATCACTACCTCCATGCCCATCACTACCCTCCACACCATCACTACCCTCCACACCCATCACTACCCTCCATGCCCATCACTACCCTCCACACCCATCACTACCTCCATACCCATCACTACCTCCATGCCCATCACTACCCCCATGCCCATCACTACCCCCCACACCCATCACTACCTCCACCCCATCACTACCCTCCATGCCCATCACTACCCTCCATGCCCATCACTACCCCCATGCCCATCACTACCCCCATGCCCATCACTACCCCCCACACCCATCACTACCCCCCACACCCATCACTACCCTCCACACCCATCACTACCCTCCACACCCATTGCTCTGGTAGTGTGGCTACACGCTTCTCTCTTCCTCTCAAACCTGCCATAGATCAAAGTGTCCAGACTCAAAGAAGACTTGAAAGAGATCAGAGGAAGTCCTCCGCTGTTTGATCCTTTGGGGTGTGTGGTCACACCAGACCCTGCCTCCAACGATAAGAATGAGCCAGAGGGAGACAAGGAAAAGGATCGGAAGGTGATTGTCCGAGGGTCATTCTTACCCAAGCATACGCAAGTTTCTGCATGTCCGACTCCAATTTCACCCAAACTATTTTATGGGTAGGGGGGTCATGTGACATGACAAAGTGCAAAGGTCACCCCTTAGAGGTCTTCTGTTGTGGAGATATTATTGGTTATTTTTGTGACCTTTTCCTTGGACACTATGTGTTTGATGCACTGTATTTGGTGTACCTTTCAATCTCTTCAATGAATTTAGTATGAAATAAAAGCTCCTTCATTAAGGTATTATGAGGGATGTTTAAACTTTATTAAGTGTCTGTGGTGAAATAATTACAGCTTTTCATCTTCTGTATAATTAGATCCTAATTGATCTGCCATACCATTTTGAACTGTAATAAATATGGAGAAGCTATATGCAAAACTAGCAGTTGGGCTGGCACTGGGTTTAGATGTAGAGAATGGAAAGGTACTGATTCTAGCTGTTTGGTGCAATTCCACCCTGCCTCCAACCTAATCACATGTGTTTATGTTTTGATAGGCTATCAAACATCTCTGACCTAACACAACTGTCATAACCACTGAGAGAAACAGCCTTTCACAAACACAGGCTTAGAACATACAGTACAACACCTCCTTCCCCTGTCCTTTCCCTTGCATACATGTACACACAGGTAAATATATAAACCCTTCCACTACGTGTGGTTCTCAAGTGCTCGTGTGGCACTGTCCATTTCATTATCAGTAAGTGTGTAAGTTTGTCCAGTAGGTTGTAGGCTCCACAAAAGTCATAATGTCACTGATGTGTACCATTAATATGTCTGCTCTGTGAGGATAGACGAATGACCTGCTAGGCCCACGCGGGTGAAGAAAAGACAGTGTTACTTCCTGCATTTCAGGATCAGATCCTGTCACACAGGCTACCCACCAGGCACCATCGTCACATTCCCTTTTGTCTATCCTCACAGAGCAGACATATTAACAGTACACATCAGTGACATTATGACATTTGTGGAGCCTACAACCTACTGGACGAACTTACACACTTACTGATAATGAAATGGACAGTGCCACACGAGCACTTGAGAACCACACGTCCACAACAGAAGACCTCTAAGGGGTGACCTTTGCACTTTGTCATGTCACATGACCCCCCCTACCCATAAAATAAGTTTGGGTGAAATTGGAGTCGGACATGCAGAAACTTGCGTACGCTTGGGTAAGAATGACCCTGGAGGGAGGTGTGGAGAGAGGGGGATGTGTGAGGGAGGAGATGTGTGGAGGGAGGGAGATGTGTGGAGGGGAGTAAGGGTGTGAGGGAGGGAGATGTGTGGAGGGAGGGAGTGTTTGGGCGGAGGGGAGATGTTTGGAGGGGGCGAGATGTTTGGCGGGAGGGAGCTGTTTGGCGGGGGGCTGTTTGGCGGGGGGGCGCTGTTTGGCGGGCGGGCGCTGTTTGGCGGGCGGGGCGCTGTTTGGCGGGCGGGGGCTGTTTTGCGGGCGGGCGCTGTTTGGCGGCGGGGCGCTGTTTGGCGGGCGGGGCGCTGTTTGGCGGGCGGGGCTGTTTGGCGGCGGGGCGCTGTTTGGCGGGCGGGGCTGTTTGGCGGGCGGGCGCTGTTTGGCGGGCGGGGCGCTGTTTGGCGGGCGGGCCTGTTTGGCGGGCGGGGCGCTGTTTGGCGGGCGGGGCGCTGTTTGGCGGGCGGGGCGTTTTGGCGGGCGGGGCGCTGTTTGGCGGGCGGGGCGCTGTTTGGCGGGCCGGGCGCTGTTTGGCGGGCGGGGCGCTGTTTGGCGGGCGGGGCCGTGTGGCGGGTTCGTGTGGCGTGCGGGGCGCTGTGTGCGGCCGGGCGCTGTGTGCGGGCGCTGTCTCGCGGGCCGCTCTGTGGTGCGGCGTGGGCGCTGTGTGGCTGGTTCGTGTGGCGGGGCGGGGGCGCTGTGTGGCGGGGCGGCGCGGTGTGGCGCGTTCGTTTCGGGCGGCGCTGTGTGGCGGGGCGGGGCGGGTGTGTGGAGGGGAGGGGATGTGTAGAGGGGAGGGGGAGATATATGGAACAAATGGGAGGAATATATCTTGGAGGGAAGGAGATAATCTAATCTACATGTAGAAGTGATCCCTTGAGGAAGATGTTCAGTTGTTTCGAGCATTGAGAAGAAATAAAATGGAGTCTGAGTGGGCATGTTGAGGAAGGGGATGGGGGGTTGGTGAGGAGGGTTGATTTCAGATGGGATGGTGTAATCATTGTTACTATACGTGTAACTTATTGCAGAAAAAAGGGTTCACCCTGTTTGGATCACATTCCTCATTGCCCACTCAAACAAAAACCTCTGCAAAAGATGTAAGAGCATCACCTGAGCGGAATGAAGATGCATTATCTGACACTGGTTCCAATTATGAAGAAGTTGTAAGTTTGACACAAATCATACTATTGTTTATTTATATTTATTTTGATTATTTTTTTCAGTCAAATGAGACAAGAGTGGAGGATGAAGGATGGTTCTATGCCAATATGGAGCGCAAGGAGGCAGATATGAAGTGCAAGAGCCCTGGAGACTATCTCGTACGCTACAGCTCCAAGCAGAACAGATATGTGCTTTCCGTGAACTGGGCTGGACAGGGGAAGCACTTTGTCATCCAGGAAGCGTGTGATGTAAGAGGAAGTCACATGCACGTCATGAGGGGGGTTCTAAAATGTTAGTCTTGGATTACTGTTGAGCAATTTACTCTCGGATGCAAGCGCAAGGGCTCCAATTAAAACTGATGTCATTAATAAGATAGAATTAAAAGCCTGGAGTGTTGTTGTATAAGGCTTAGTATAATGGCCTGTTTTGTGAGGCAAGAACTCTAATTGTAAGGAGAAGATTAAAATTACTTCTGATACTTAAGGCTTTGTTAGTAGTAGCCTGGCCATAAGGATCATATAGTCAGGACCAAATGATTGGCTGCAATTGTGCATACCATGTGGAGTTTTGCTATCCAAATTCACATGTGCTGATGCACCGCACTTGGATGTAGCATGTGACACTTCTATGAGCCCTGTAATTCTATTATGTACACCCAAATCCTCACTTGTGGGTTTGTTTCAAGTACTGTAAGTCTCAGAAAGTGTGCACATATGCTTTGTCTGTGTAGGAGGAGTCAAAAGAAATCAAGTACCGCTTGGAGTCCCGAAACTTTGATTCTGTCAAGGAGCTGCTGGATTATCATGTGAGCTCGCAGACTCCGGTCACGAAGGGCTCGGGCGCGCTTCTCATCAAGGCCATCGTCAAGTTCGACAAGTGGGCTCTGAAGCATGCTGATGTCAAGATGGGCAAGAAGCTGGGCAAGGGTGCCTTTGGGGACGTCTGGGAGGCTGTGCTGAAGGGGCAGAAGGTGGCGGTGAAGACGTGTCGCTCCACGGACGACGGGATGCCTGAGAAGGAGAAGTTCCTGCAGGAGGCCGAGATCTTGAAGCAGTACGAGCATCCCAACATTGTGAAGCTGATTGGTGTTTCCTGGGATACGGAGCCGGTGCTGATAGTGATGGAGCTGATGCCTGGAGGGTCGCTGCTGGATTATCTCAGGAAGAAGGCAGCTCAGATGTCCAAAGGGAAGCTGCTACATATGAGCATCGATGCCTGCTCTGGCATGGAGTACTTGGAGTCTAAAAACTGCATCCATCGTGACCTGGCTGCCAGGAACTGTCTCGTTGGAGAGAACGACATCGTGAAGATATCGGACTTTGGCATGAGTCGTGAGCAGGACGATGGAATCTACACAGTGCATTCTGGAGGGTCAAGACAGATCCCCATCAAATGGACTGCTCCTGAGGTGAGGACCCGTGGGAGGGTGGGGAGGACTTGTGGGGAGGGGAGGGCCCATGGGGAGGGGAGGGCCCATGGGGAATGGGGAAGGGAGGGCTATATGGTGTCGTTGCCATGAAAAGAGACCAACCCTTGTGTTGGAGTCTATGGCTGAATAAAATGTCAGTGCCTAAAATTCAGTGACCGATAGTAAGAATTGCTGTGTAGAGGGCATTTCAGACTTTGAGAATACCAAAGAATTTGAAATCTTGGAATACATGTGCATATGTTAGTACCTTTCGCTGTAACAACCCCATATACAACAATGAAATGAAATCTCAGTTATTACAGTTTGAATAAAATGGACCATTATATCAACTTGTTTTCAAGAGTCTTGATTTTGTTTATTACCCATAATTCTTAACCATATTTTACGTGAAGGTATTTTACACAACTTGGCTTATATTATACATGTATTGAAAATTAATACAGTCCAGTAATCCATTTAAGTGCTCAATTATAATACATAATGTGTTAAATTGTGAGACACCCTGTACATTTCTAAGCTAGTGTGATTTAATATTGTCTATGGGAACTACTGTACCGTTGCACTGCACAATTTTCCATCATGTATTTCGTCACACTGTAAATGCTGAGCCATGATCTCGTCTTGATTAGTGTGGTTTGACATAGAATATTCACTATGAGCTGTCATCCATTAGTGCATTTATCTGTGACCAATCACGTGGCATACAGACAAGCACCTAAGTTAATTACATGCAACAGTAATGCAGATCAATTGCTTTTGTACAAAGTGTGCTGTACTCCTTCATGTGTAGCAAAGGTTTTAAAAGCTGCTGCTCTTTTATTTTGGCCCATCTCTGTAGTCCTTGAACTGCGGCACATATACGTCAGCCAGCGACGTGTGGAGCTTTGGAGTTCTGCTGTGGGAGGTATATTCCAGTGGATCTGCCCCCTATCCTGGGATGTCCAACACGGAGGCCAAGAACCAGGTGATGATGTGGAAAGTGTGGGGACGTGGGAGTGTAGGATGACTGCAGGGGTAGGACTGGGGTACTGTAGCGGGATTTTTAGGGAGAGGGTAGAGAAAGGTCAGATAAATATTGACGACAGTAGTATTTGATCACTGTTTAAACCATCTGCTGAAATGCATCACAACCAACTGAATTGTTTATAGGCAGTGACTTCTGGCTCCTCTACAGTTGAATTTGTTTTCTTCCTCCTAATGGCACTTCACTATTTCGTTTTGTTCCCTTCTGCACAGGTGGATTCAGGCTATCGCATGCCACCCCCTCCTGGATGTCCCAAGGAAGTACACAGTATAATGAATCGCTGTTGGATGTATGAGCCTGAGGACAGACCCAACTTCACTGGTGTGCTTGAAATGCTGAAGGCCTTGGAGGGAACCATGAAGTAGTGATTCTCCGATGTTGCATCTCTCTACTTTCTTTACCTTTATGCTGTTCTATGAAAATACCTCATGGTGTTAAAATCCAAAATAAACTGCAACAGCTCGTGACTCTTGTAGAAATGTATCAGTGAAAACGAATGTGTTTTGCTGTGTTTGTTCTTTTTTTTTTTTGTTTTTAACTGTTGTATGTGAATGATTTATAGACTCTTCACTGTTTTTACTCCCCTCTCTGCTTCCTCATTGGACTGTGGATAAAGTGGGCTGCTAGTGATGTGTTCAAAACCATACTCCCTACTGAAGCTCTGAAATGTTCTCGAAGAAAACTGAGGACCATTATCAGATACAACCTCTTCCAGCACGCAAAAATACCTTTCACTGCTCCTATCACTGCCTCAGTTGACACGCGACCTCCCAACCTGGTCACGTCTATGAACCTTGAATAATAGTCTACCATAAGGAGATAGCAACACTTTTTCCATTCATAAATATCCATGGCAACCCTCTGCCACGGCAAGGTATAGGTAAAGGTGTTGTTAACAAAGGTTCTGCTCTTTGTATCTGCTCTTTACAACATGTTGGGCATCGCTGCACTAGCTCTTCTATTTGTTTTGACAATCCTGGCCACCAAACGGACTGATGGGCTCTTTCTCTGCATTTTGTTATGCCCTGATGTCCTTCATGGATCTTCTTTAACATTTCAGACCTCATGGATACTGGAATAACTACTCTTGCTCCCCTCATCAATACACCCTTCACAACTGAGAGTTCAGCCGACACATGAGAATAGGCTCTTACTGTTCCTGGCAGCTTTTTCTTTTCAGGCCATCCATCCAAGCAGTACCTAGCGACTTGTTTGATTACTGCATCCACTTCCTGCTGCCTTCGAATCTGTTGGACACCCTTAACTTCTCTGACTTGCGGTGATTCTCCATCATGACATCTATAAATGCACTTGTTTCCTTCTGTAGTAGTAAATAGTAGTAAATCATCCGCAGTGGGCTCTGAGAATGGGGCACGAGACAATGCATCTGCGATTGCTAAATCCTTGCCTGCTACGTGGGAAATCATGAATGAGTACCGCATCAGACGCAGTTGAAAACGTTGAACCCGTATTGGCAGTTCATCCAAGTTCTTATTACTGAAGAGCAGTACTAAAGGCTTATGATCTGTCTGAAGATGAAATTGCAAGCCGATCAAGTAGTCAGAGAATCGTTCACATGCCCACGTCAAAGCTAGAGCTTCTTTTCCAATTTGTGCATATCTTTTCTCCGTAGCCCTGGACACATATGCTATAGGACGCAACTCGCCATTCAGCTGCTTCTGCAACAACACTGCACCAAGTCCAAAGGAGGAAGCATCTGAAGAAACTATTGTCTCCCGAACTGGATCAAAAAAAGTCAACAGAGGTCTTGGCCTCATTTACTTCTTGAAAGGCCTTCTTTTGTGGCTTTCCTCAAATCCACATATTTCTCATATCCATTGACAATAGATCTCGCAGAGGCTGTGTAGAGTCTCTCTGCAAGGTTGGGTGAAAATTTACTTAGCTGATTGACCATGCCGAGAAACCTACGAACATCTCCCATGTTTGTTGGTTCTGGAACGTGTCGAATCGCACTAACTTTATCAGGATCTGACCTGATTCCCTCACTATCAATAACCTGACCAAGAAATTTTACTTCAGGTAAGGAAAGAAACTCTTCTCTTTATTTAGGGCATAGATAGAGGGATTGGAAACGGCGCACGTGAGCCATTGAACCCTGTGAATTTACCATCCGCGCACTTGTTAATTGAGTGACTGGCTATCCTCCCCCTATGGATTTTTATTTTTATTTTTTAACTACGTCAAAACAAGGTACGTGTCTGGATTCTTTATTGCGTGTAGATTTCGGCAACGTTTAAAGTTTTTTTTGTACGACGTACAGAAGAAGAGATACAATTATCTTCGCGCGTAGCTTCCAGTTTCAAACTTGCGGGTGTTACGGCCTTTTAGATAACTTGTAGTCCTTTTTTTAAGTAAATCGGATAGTGGTCGCGTTTCTACACAGCAACGCATAGGTTTTACATAGTTTGCTCGTTAGTAACAGCGCGATTTGATTAAAACAGCTTTTTTTAACATGTATTAGAACTTGCGGGTAAAACCTAGTCACGTTTGTATTTAAAAATGATACAATACCACTGCCAGATAGAGCATAGATTTTTACACAGCAACGTCTCATTTTCTATCGTGGTGCTACAATGGGAAATTTTATATAAATTTTCAAAGTGCTACCGGTTTTCCGCATCATTAATTTCTGCATATATTAATATCAACGATTTCTGTAAGTCAGAGATTTCTGATACACATGCATCCAATTACTTGTAAAATATCCTATTTGTTCATTTTAGAGTCGTCTTCATTATGAAACTCCGTTGATGCCATGGCCCAATAGAACAAGACATCTTCGTTCTTAGTCAGCAAATCCTGCAAATTTTCACATCCAATGTAGGATGTTGGGGACTAAGTTGATGTACTTGTCTTCTCATCTCTTCCTCCATTGCAAAAAAACACTGGGTACACTATATCTTTCACGTGCCAAAGTCCACCACGATCTATCATATCTATCCAAGCAGACGAATCATGTGGATGCTCACTTGAATTCTCATCACGTAACATCTCCAAACCCGACAATAATTTCAACTTTAAGGGTAACGGACGTTTTGAGTGCTCAATGTTCTCAGTTACCTTTCTAACAACGTATCCAGCAGCATATCGTAATGCGTTCTCCTCACTTTGTGTGATAGGCTGAATGTCATTCTCAGAATGATCAATAATTCTTGTTCTTACTTGAATCATCTTCCTAAACAGTATCACTTTAATGTCCTGTGACAAATGTGGATGCACTGTTTCTTTAGTAACTTTTAAAAAGAAGGATTTCCATTCCTCCCTAAACTGAGATGAAATTCGCAGTTCGTGAAAAATTTCCACATTTTTTCTCTGCCTTTACTCATTCTCTTTGTGTTTAAAAGCAATCTTGTAGCTTTAGAAAGATTTTAATGAAGATGTTTACTAAATAAATCCAATTCGCTGTTGTTCTCTGGCTTTTTCATCCAATATTCAATACTTTAGCTGCCGTTAAACAATTGGAAGCCACTGGAGATAGCAATTGGTAGCTGTCCTCCACTAAAATCGCGTCAACAGCTTCAATGAAATTCTGTACCGCTAAGGAAAACACACCACTTAATATTTCAAATAATGAGTCAAGTTGCATGCGAACTAAGTTTACTCACCGTCGTCTAGGATAATCGTTCAGAATTCTAAATAGTGCCCGAATGTGCGGAGTGTAGGTGTTAACTAGTGTTGATTGGGCTTGTTTCCAATCCCAATATCTATGTTTAGGGTGAGATCAGAACGTTGGATTCTCCGAAGAACTTCCTGTAGACGACTATCGTGTTGTTCTTGAGTCTTGCCATGGACCAAAATATCATCCATCATGCACAGCACTCCCTCTAAACCTGAGAGAATTGAGAGCATCCGTTTTTGAAAATGTTCTGGGGCAGATGTGATGCCAAATGGAAGCCGATGAAAACAGAAACCGCCCAAATGGTGTGATAAATGTTGTGAGTAAGCAGATTCTGGTGATAATGGGATCTGCCTGAATCCACTGTTGGCGTCGAGCTTAGAAAACAACTTTGTAACTGTTAACCGGGCCAATACTTGTTCCACAACTGGAAGTGGATGTCTCTCTCTACAGACACTTTCATTAAGTCTAACAAGTCCACACAAATTCGCACAGAGCCGTTGGCTTTTTGAGCTATTACCATCCCAGCACACCATTCAGTGGGTTCCTTGACAGGAGAGATCACCCCCAATTGCACCATCCTCTCAAGCTCTGCTTTAAATTCTCCCTTCAACTTCCGCAGTCCCTTGAACAGGCTAAGAAACTGAAGAGGTATCTGATCTCCTGTGAGGCCAATGCTAGCAGCTCGTGTAATCAGACCAAGGACTCTATTGCAGGTCTACCTAGTAATGGGGTATGCAGCCCTGGCACCGCATACACTTCCTCAACAACTGTAGCTTTCCTGTATGCCAGGGTAGCTGCTCAAAGACACCCTCTTACTGGCAACTCCTGGTTATTTGGACCACGCAGTCGTTTCCGAGCTGGGTAAAGTGTCTTTGTCTCCCTCTGGCGGCGTAGCACACCCATTGGTACAACTGTCACATCAGCGCCTGTATCCAGCTAGAAGGTGACAGATTGCCCATTGAGTTGCAAAGTCACTAACCAAGAATCATTTCTACCCGTTCTATTGTCAGCAAGGTTACGTGTGTACACTGCATCCAATATTTCTGAATTGTCATTGAATGCGTCGTGAAAGCGTCGAACACAAACTGTGTCTGTCCGATTCATTATTGTCGCAAACATATCAGTCTATAATCGACAAACAAATGTGGAATGGAAACCTGATAGGAGCGTATTTCGACGCCTAAGACCATACCACGCTGGTACTTGTTTTTATTTTATTTTTTTACCTGATATCACTTGGATTGTAATTATGCTCATTTGTGCATCGATGTCATGATTTCGTTAAAAATAGCATTGAATGCGTCGAGAAAGCGTGGAACACAAACTGTGTCTGTCCAATTCATTATTGTCGCAAACGTATCAGTCTATAATCGACAAACAAATGTGGAATGGAAACCTGATAGGAGCGGTATTTCTACGCCTACGACCATACCACGCTGAATGCACCGGTTCCCATCCGATCACCGAAGTTAAGCAGCGTCGGGCCGGATCAGTACTTGGATGGGTGACCGCCTGGGAACATCCGGTGTTGTAGGCTTGACTTGTTTTTATTTTATTTTTACCTGATATCAATTGGATTGTCATTTTGCTCATTTGTGCATCGAATGTCCTTGTTTCGTTGATTTTTATTAGAAAATAGCATAGAATGCGTCGAACACAAAGTGTGTCTGTCCGATTCATTATTGTCGCAAACGTTTCAGTCTAATCGACAAACAATTGTGGAATAAAAACCTGACAGGAGCGTATTCGACGTCTACGACCATACCACGCTGAATGCACCGGTTCCCGTCCGATCACCGAAGTTAAGCAGCGTCGGGCCGGATCAGTACTTGGATGGGTGACCGCCTGGGAACATCCGGTGTTGTAGGCTTCTTTATTTACTTGTTTTTATTTTTATTTTTTACCTGATATCAATTGGATTGTCATTTTGCTCATTTGTGCATCGATGTCCTTGTTTTGTTAATTTTTATTAGAAAATAGCATTAAATGCGTCGAGAATGCGTCGAACACAAACTGTGTCTGTCCGATTCATTATTGTCGCAAACGTTTCAGTGTAATCGACAAACAATTGTGGAATAAAAACCTGACAGGAGCGTATTTCGACGCCTACGACCATACCACGCTGAATGCACCGGTTCCCGTCCGATCACCGAAGTTAAGCAGCGTCGGGCCGGATCAGTACTTGGATGGGCGACCGCCTGGGAACATCCGGTGTTGTAGGCTTCTTTTATTGACTTGTTTTTATTTTTATTTTTTACCTGATATCAATTGGATTGTCATTTTGCTCATTTGTGCATCGATGTCCTTGTTTCGTTGATTTTTATTAGAAATAGCATAGAATGCGGTCGAACACAAAGTGTGTCTGTCCGATTCATTATTGTCGCAAACGTTTCAGTCTAATCGACAAACAATTGTGGAATAAAAACCTAACAGGAGCGTATTTCGACGCCTACGACCATACCACGCTGAATGCACCGGTTCCCGTCCGATCACCGAAACTAAGCAGCGTCGGGCCGGATCAGTACTTGGATGGGTGACCGCCTGGAACATCCGGTGTTGTAGGCTTCTTTTTATTTACCTTTTTTTTTTTTTTTTTTTACCTCATATAACTTGGATTGTAACTTTGCTCATTTGTGCATCGATGTCACGTTTTCGTTAATTTTTAAATAGAAAGCAGCATTTAATGCGTCGTGAAAGCGTCAAACACAAACTGTGTCTGTCCGATTCGTTACAGTCGCAAGCGTGTTTCAGTATAATCGAGAAACAAATGTGGAATGTAATCCTGATAGGAGCGTATTTCGACGCCTACGACCATACCACGCTGAATGCACCGGTTCCCGTCCGATCACCGAAGTTAAGCAGCGTCGGGCCGGATCAGTACTTGGATGGGTGACCGCCTGGGAACATCCGGTGTTGTAGGCTTCTTTTATTTACTTTATTTTTATTTTTATTTTATACCTGATATCAATTGGATTGTCATTTTGCTCATTTGTTCATTGATGTCCTTGTTTCGTTAATTTTATTAGAAAATAGCATTGAATGCGTCGAGAATGCGTCGAACACAAACTGTGTCTGTCCGATTCATTATTGTCGCAAACGTTTCAGTCAAATCGACAACCAATGTGGAATGGAAACTTGATAGGAGCGTATTTCGACGCCTACGACCATACCACGCTGAATGCACCGGTTCCCGTCCGATCACCGAAGTTAAGCAGCGTCGGGCCGGATCAGTACTTGGATGGGTGACCGCCTGGGAACATCCGGTGTTGTAGGCTTCATTTATTGACTTGTTTTTATTTTTATTTTTTACCTGATATCAATTGGATTGTCATTTTGCTCATTTGTGCATCGATGTCCTTGTTTTCGTTGATTTTTATTAGAAAATAGCATAGAATGCGTCGAACACAAAGTGTGTCTGTCCGATTCATTATTGTCGCAAACGTTTCAGTCTAATCGACAAACAATTGTGGAATAAAAACCTAACAGGAGCGTATTTCGACGCCTACGACCATACCACGCTGAATGCACCGGTTCCCGTCCGATCACCGAAACTAAGCAGCGTCGGGCCGGATCAGTACTTGGATGGGTGACCGCCTGGGAACATCCGGTGTTGTAGGCTTCTTTTTATTTACCTTTTTTTTTTTTTTTTTTACCTCATATAACTTGGATTGTAACTTTGCTCATTTTTGTGCATCGATGTCACGTTTTCGTTAATTTTTAAATAGAAAGCAGCATTTAATGCGTCGTGAAAGCGTCAAACACAAACTGTGTCTGTCCGATTCGTTACAGTCGCAAGCGTGTTTCAGTATAATCGAGAAACAAATGTGTGGAATGTAATCCTGATAGGAGCGTATTTCGACGCCTACGACCATACCACGCTGAATGCACCGGTTCCCGTCCGATCACCGAAGTTAAGCAGCGTCGGGCCGGATCAGTACTTGGATGGGTGACCGCCTGGGAACATCCGGTGTTGTAGGCTTCTTTTATTTACTTTATTTTTATTTTATTTTATACCTGATATCAATTGGATTGTCATTTTGCTCATTTGTGCATCGATGTCCTTGTTTCGTTAATTTTTATTAGAAAATAGCATTGAATGCGTCGAGAATGCGTCGAACACAAACGATTCATTATTGTCGCAAACGTTTCAGTCTAATCGACAAACAATTGTGGAAATAAAACCTGACAGGAGCGTATTTCGACGCCTGCGACCATACCACGCTGAATACACCGGTTCCCGTCCGATCACCGAAGTTAAGCAGCGTCGGGCCGGATCAGTACTTGGATGGGTTGACCGCCTGGGAACATCCGGTGTTGTAGGCTTCTTTTATTTACTTTATTTTTATTTTAATTTTATACCTGATATCAATTGGATTGTCCTTTTGCTATTTGTGCATCGATGTCCTTGTTTCGTTAATTTTTATTAGAAAATAGCATTGAATGCGTCGATGAATGCGTCCGAACACAAACTGTGTCTGTCCGATTCCTTATGTCGCAAACGTTTCAGTCTAATCGACAAACAATTGTGGAATAAAACTGACAGGAGCGTATTTCGACGACTACGACCATACCCACGCTGAAAATGCAACCGGTTCCGTCCGATCACCGAAGTTAAGCAGCGTCGGGCCGGATCAGTACTTGAACATCCGTGTTGTAGGCTCTTTTATTTACTTTTATTTTTATTTTTATTTTTTACCTGATATCAATTGGATTGTCCATTTTGCTCATTTGTGCATCGATGTCCTTGTTTCGTTAATTTTTATTAGAAAATAGCATTGAATGCGTCGAGAATGCGTCGAACACAAACGATTCATTATTGTCGCAAACGTTTCGTCTAATCGACAAACAATTGTGGAATAAAAACCTGACAGGAGCGTATTTCGACGCCTACGACCATACCACGCTGAATACACCGGTTCCCGTCCGATCACCGAAGTTAAGCAGCGTCGGGGCCGGATCAGTACTTGGATGGGTGACCCGCCTGGGAACATCCGGTGTTGTAGGCTTCTTTTATTGACTTGTTTTTTATTTTTATTTTTACCTGATATCAATTGGATTGTCATTTTGCTCATTTGTGCATCGATGTCCTTGTTTCGTTGATTTTTATTAGAAAATAGCATTAAATGCGTCGAGAATGCGTCGAACCACAAACTGTGTCTGTCCGATTCATTATTGTCGCAACGTTTCAGTTTAATCGACAAACAATTGTGGAATAAAAACCTGACAGGAGCGTATTTAGACGCCTACGACATACCACGCTGAATGCACCGGTTCCCGTCCGATCACCGAAGTTAAGCAGCGTCGGGCGGATCAGTACTTGGATGGTGACGCCTGGAACATCCGGTGTTGTAGGCTTCTTTTATTGACTTATTTATATTTTATTTTTTTACCTGATATCAATTGGATTGTCATTTTGCTCATTTGTGCATCGATGTCCTTGTTTCGTTGATTTTTATTAGAAAATAGCATAGAATGCGTCGAACACAAAGTGTGTCTGTCCGATTCAATTATTGTCGCAAACGTTTCAGTCTAATCGACAACAATGTGTGAATAAAACCTGACAGGAGCGTATTTCGACGCCTACGACCATACCACGCTGAATGCACCGTAAGCAGCGTCGGGCCGGTGTCACGAAATAGATTATCCCCACGTAATAAATGATCCCCCAGGATAATCTATCCGGAAATAGTTTATCACCCCAGGATAAATTATTCCGTTATCCCCCTTTGGAATATATTATCCCCCCCCCCCCCCTCCCGTTCCCTCTTCTTTCTCTCCCTCTCCCCCATGCCCCATCCACACTCTCTCTCTTCGTCCCTTCTCTCTCTCCTTCTCCTCTCTCTCCTTCGTCTCTCTCTCCCTCTCTCTCTCTCTCTCTCTCTCTCTCTCTCATCTCTCTCTCTCTCTCTCTCTCTCTCTCTTCCCTCATCTCTCTCTCTCTCTCCTCACTCTCTTCTCTCTCTCTCTCTCTCTCCTCTCTCCTCTCTCTCCTCTCTCTCTCTCTCTCTCTCTGCTTATATTACGTGCGTGTGTTACTGGGTATGCAATGCGTTGTACCACTGATATCACAAAAGTAAACATAATCTGAGGCAACATGGACTCTTATTTTGAATTGATCTATCACACTATTCCATTATTAACACGTTTAGTACGGCTGCACTGCTGGTGCAATCGTACTCGCTCCATGTGTGAGTTAAAAGTTTCTCCACATATTTATTTTATCTGCTGCTGATGTGCATGTGACAATCAATGGCTTCGTGCATGGAATTACTGCATATTATTCAAGGTTAATAACAATTCAAGCTTTCAGTTCAAAAGGGTGTCCACATATATAATACTGTTTCTTCATAATTCATTTCTTTGCTCTTCGAATAATTGAAATCATCAGCTATAAGTGACAGAAACATTAATTAAATTAAAAGCATTATATTAACATCTGAATAGATTAACCTCTGGGTAGCAAATCCCAGGCAAGGATGTTTGCTTTGTTGCCTCCATATCCCTCATCAATGGCAATTCCATATAGAAAGTGCTGACTGCATCAACCTTCACGAAAATTAACAGTTTCTAATTGATAAATGCATAATTAAACATACCATTTTGCAGTTAATGATGGGCCACTTTCTAAAGAGAGACTTAAGCTCAGTAGGATTTATTGAGCTAAACCTCCATCACGCTTTCCTTGAATGTAAACATCAAAGAAGCCTGACTTCACAAGGTTTTTGCAAATCAGCCGCAGATGTTCCTAACAAGTGATGTGCTTGTTATACAGCACATTACACATTCTAACCTCAATAATCATGGCAGAATTGTACAAGATCTTCAAAGGACAAGTGCTGATCCCTGGTGATGTTCAGCAGATCAATATGTAATGTATTCCAATTTTTTAAAACGTTTACCTGTCTCGAATGCTGGAAGTGGTTTCTTCCAAAGCTTTAAATTCTTAGCATGTTTTTCAAAAAGCACCTTTCAGGTAAAGGATCTGGACTAATTTCCTCAGGCAGTGGTGTGTTTAAACTTTGGCAATAAACTTTTGTATGTGTATGTCTTCACTGTGTGGATTTTTTAAAAAATTTGCTTACATTACTAGTAATTCTTTTAACATAAGCAAGAACATACTACCTGTCTCAGAAAACTACTGGTGAACTGTTAAAAATGTTCAAAATCAGATGCGTCCATGACAATTGGTAATAATGGTAACCTTTTCAATAGAAGCTTTAACATCTAGCAAGGCTCCTGTGGAACACTGGTTCAGAATGAACTGTTTCTGTTTTATCATTGATAGTGACCACTGAAGATGGACTGTTGTGTTAATTAGTGCAAGTAATACATATCTTTTGATTGCATATTGTTGATTTGTGTCACCTCTCCATCAGCCGTAATGCAAGCCAGGAGCGATTGCGATGCTTTTTGTCTATACAAGGTATAACTCATGTATTTAATAGATATTAGTTCCATACAGCACAACAAGTAAAATACTTACTGGAATATTTAGAGGACTCTTCTTTACTATACAATCACCAAACATGCACCTGTGAATGTAAATGGCTGTTACTACTTATTCACATAAATGATTACCTTGCATGCTTTGCCTCTTGACCAGATTCTTGTGCATTGTGCATTGTGGATAACAACTTTGGTTCCAGACTGTGTCACATTTTGACACTCAGCAACTTCAGATTTCAAATTTTGTGTCTCATTACTAACAGCTTTAGCCCTCTTTACATGTTCTAACTGATCTGAATGAATATCCTCCTTTTTAAACCATCAGTAAATAGGTATTTTTTTTCCCCCATGCCTTTGAAATACATACTGGACAAGCCTTTTCATAGACAATTTGTCACCCTTTCTTGTGTCTCTCCTAGAATTTGCATACCATACTTCAATCTCCTACCTTGAAACACACATTTTGGGCTACATCTCTATCCATATTGTCTTTTTTGTGTACTTGCGCAAGCTTAATATTTTATGAGCATCTATACGCTTCTCACTAACTATTTTGAAGTTTTGCACTACCTTTTCCATAGCTTCAATACCTTCATCTCCTTGATACGTGTGCATAGGCAAATCTAATTCTATAGGTAGCCTGGCTTTCACTCCATAAACAAGTTCAAATGGAGAGATAACGTAGATGACTGAATGGATGGCGATAACCCAGCAAGATCAGATCTAAATCATCTTCCCAAGAGTTTACCACCATCAGAAAACTTACTTAAACAACCAACATTGTTTGATTGAACCGTTCTGTAAGACCATTACTTTGAGGATGATACGCTGTCACGATTCTTCTTGAGATACCAAAGCTTTTGCAAAAATTGTCATTCAACTCATTACAAAATTCACACGCCCCTGGTCTGATATGATTGTCTCTGGAACTCCAAACCTCCCTATCACCTTTTTGAGGCATTTGAACAAGTTGTTTGCTTGTTTATTTGGTATAGGATACACTTCAGCCCACTTTGTTAGATATTCTGTTAGAACCATAAGAAAACATTCATTTGCACCAGAAGTGGACCCACCAGGTCCATTCCCCATTGCGCAAATGCATGGTTTGGGACACCAACAGGATGCAGTTCTGAAGTTTTTTTTGGCATCTTGTTCTGTCTTTGACACACTAGACAAGTGCTGCAATAGTTAGCAATATCTGAGGCCATTCCCTTCCAATAGTATCGTTCAGCCACCTTCTCTTGCCTACATAGATGCATGTATGAAGTGAAGAATACATCAGAAAGTAATTACCAGCGATTGCTTCAAATTAAAGGAAAGGCAATAGCAAATTCCTATGCTGCTATACAACTGAGAGCATAGATTTAAATCAAATAACAATCTTTAATAGGATTATCTCATGATTTTACATGCATGCTAGTAGATGGATACACATGTATATAGTGAAACCAATAATACAACGTACGTTTTATGAACTCCAAAGTGACCGCCTGCTGGATCTTTGTGAACGGTGTCAAGCAGTCTAACCTTCTCGTCAACCGTAACAACTCGATACCTTTCTTCCTCCCGTACAGACGTCAGCCCTTTCTTTCGCCTTTTTGTCTTGAAAAGCAAGCCATCTTCGGTTATGAAACCCTCCATTTCTGTCGATAAGCCCTTTTAGCATCTATGCCATCTTTTGACCCAACAAATCCTGAGGCCAATTTCGCTGCTCACTGTCTTGCTCTCAAGGAACCGAACAATTTCGTCGTATTCTTTTACATCCATCCGTTATAAAGGACACGAGTGAGCGTTTTATGAAGGGGGTTAATCTATTCCAAGGGATGATAAACTATTCCGGAATAATTTATCCTAGGGGGATAATCTATTCTGGAATAGATTATCCGGGGGATGAATTTATTGGGGGATAATCTATTCCGTGACACCGGATCAGTACTTGGATGGGTGACCGCCTGGGAACATCCGGTGTTGTAGGCTTCTTTTATTGACTTGTTTTTATTTTTATTTTTTTACCTGATATCAATTGGATTGTCATTTTGCTCATTTGTGCATCGATGTCCTTGTTTCGTTGATTTTTATTAGAAAATAGCATAGACTGCGTCGAACACAAAGTGTGTCTGTCCGATTCATTATTGTCGCAAACGTTTCAGTCTAATCGACAAACAATTGTGGAATAAAAACCTGACAGGAGCGTATTTAGACGCCTACGACCATACCACGCTGAATGCACCGGTTCCCGTCCGATCACCGAAGTTAAGCAGCGTCGGGCCGGATCAGTACTTGGATGGATGACCGCCTGGGAACATCCGGTGTTGTAGGCTTCTTTATTGACTTGTTTTTATTTTTAATTTTTTTACCTGATATCAATTGGATTGTCATTTTGCAATTGCAAGTTCACTTCTGTATGTCCCCACACCAGTATATAGTCAATGTCCGTCTCCACACCTGGCAGATCTCCAAAGCACTGATGCATCCTTTTCTGGAATACTTCCTGAGCTGGCTTTATCCCAAATGGCATTCTAGTATAGCAATATCGACCAATGGGACTGTTGAAAGTTGTGAGCAGCTGACTGTCACTGTCCAATGAGATTTGCCAATAGCCATGACTTGCATCAAGTTTTGAGAAGAATCTTGCTCCTGATAGGCGGGTGGACATGTCTTCCAGAGTTGGCAGTTGGTAGTGCTCTCGCTGAATTGCTTTGTTAAGCGCTCTTGGGTCGCAATTTGTGTGTCTTGGGTTTCTCCACAACCACTATTGAGTTCACCCATTCTGTTGGTTCGTCTACTTTCCTTATGACCTGCATTGCTTTCATTTTGTCTAGTTCCTCCTTTATTCGATCCTTGAGTACTACCGGTTGGTTCCTGGGTGAACCATATCCAATACATCGAGAGGACATCTATGCATTTTAAGTCGACAGTATTTTACGATTACATCAGTGGATAGAGAAAAATTGGAAGATCATAATGAAACATATTTTATGGCATTTGCACTGAATGGAAAAGTGCTAAAAATTGTCAAAGAAAAAGTAATTAGTACTTGCGGTCATTACGTAATGCAGTTTGTCGTGCTTTACGTCATGAACTAGTTAGCTAATGTAAGCACGCTTGTGCACAGATCGGTCCTTAACACATAACCATTTGCGGAAATGCTTCTAAGTCGGAGGTGGGCAACTGAGTTTATAGCCGCGCCTCAGCCTGTCTTTGATCAGCCAACACACGTTCAATCCTGGCCCGCTTCTACTACCCTGAACGGGACAATGAATATTGGCGTAGCATACACTCCGCAAATAAACGTGGCTGTGCTACGCCAGTCTAGCGTGTAAGTGTGTCGCATTCTTGCTGCACCATGGCCACGCATCAAACGTTGATATTCTGTTAACTGCAAGATTACGGCTGGCTGGCATCTGCAGATCTATTACGGGCTTCCGGTCACACGGACTCAGTCTTGGACAAACTTTTGGCTTCCTCAGCAGTTCGAGCTTCCACTGTACTTGCCATGGCCAGATGTACGGAGGACCTTACACAGTATGCACGTGATCGGTCTTTAGATATAGACTCATTTAATACTGCATGCACCACTCCGACACCATGTACTATAGGCCCTATAATATATAGGTAGAGAGCACTGTTTGCAATCCTGTGTTGCGTGGGAATCAGCTCGCTTGACTTTTTTTCTTTCAGCGACAGGTTGAATTGTCTTTGATATGAGCTCAGGTTGCGTTGTGTAAACTTACCACGGGTGCAGACCTTACAGTTGTGGCTAGATAAGAACTCCTTCTGCAGTTTAGGTATACAGCAAATACAAAGGTAGACGGTTGCTCCTTCATGGCAGAAACGGCGCAATTTTCGCCATTCCGGCAGAAATAGTAGTTTTCTGATTATCTTGTCGGTCTGGGAACTCATCATGCAATTGTGCCTTGTCATCAGCGACATTCTGCAGCTTACCCTTATATTTTGAATTTGAATTCATTATTGACTGTGATGCTAGTGGGGATGGTGTCAGAGCAGTACTGTCACAATGCATTTGTGGTTCTGAAAATGTTATTTCATATGCACTAGCATTGGTGTGGGCAGTGGGTCAGTTCTGCCTCTGTCTTCTAGGAAGACCATTCACAGTGCGAACAGATCACAGTGCACTCCAGCGGCTCTACTCTTATTAATGATAATGAAATGATAATTTATGTGCACATAGTATACACAAAGGCAAGTAATGGCATATGTAAATGCACTTATATACTGCCCAGAACTAAAACGGGAAGCATCTGCAAAAGGGAGACAAGTTCACTGTACATAGTCTTCACTTAAATATCAGTTCAGAGGATGATCATGAGGTGACAACAGTATCTGGTAAGGAATTCCAAATATTAATAATTCGGAAAGAGAAGAAATTGGATCTAAAGTTATGGCATGGTTTAGCTGAGACACCGGACTTAGTTTAATGGAGATACCTCTTGTACCATATGATGAAAGTTGATGTGGAAAAAGGCTGATGCATCAAGATCAACAAGGTTTTCACAATCTTAAAACACATAAGAAGATCTAAAAACACCCTGCGATACTCCAATGAATGAAAACCTAGGTGTAGAAGACGATCAGCATAGCTCAGGCAGCTGTACCCATTTAAAAATAGCTCTAGTGAAAAAGTGCTGAACCCTTTCAACACTTCTAGTGTCTTGTAATAGCCATGGATTCCACACTGGAGAATTATATTGGTCTGACATAGGATACGTATACTCGACAAAGTGTAGTGATATCAAGAGTATGAAGCCATAAGCAGAAGAGAACATCTTTGGAAAGCCTTTGCAGCAATAGATGCACAATGTAAGCTGGACTTAAATTCGGATGTTATATGCACAAGGTCACAATTATCATAAACTCTATTCAGCAATACCCCCCCAAGGAATAAGAATTGTTTGCAGAGTTATGTCCAAAAGATATTATACTACATTTCTGAAAAGCAATATTAAGTTGCTGCTAGCTTTGAGACCATATACAAATATTTGACAGTGATAGGGACAAAGGTGAAATTGAATCAGAAAAGGGAGCAACGTAGAGTTTAGTATCATCTGCAAATATTTTAGCTTGAACTGGTAGTACCAAAAAATCAGGGAGGTCATTGATATATGTGAGGAACAAAAAAGGACCAAGCAGTTAACCTTGCGGTAATGGGTAGAGGCAAAGATAATGCACTCTACCTTGAACAGCAGTTTTCGATGGGAAATTGAATCAAAAGCTTTAGCAAAGTCAATATATACAGAATCAATTTTAGAACCAATATCAGTGAACAGTGTTCATTCATTAAGTGTGGCTAGCAATTGGCTACAAGTAGAACGCCTGGCAAGATAACCAAATTGATCTTTAGAATGAGGTTGTTAGAGCGGAGAAAGGATATCATCGAATCATAAACAATAGACTCCATTACTTTGCAACAAACACTGGTTAGAGAGACTGGATGATAATTACTAGGTACTTTTCGGGAACCTTTTTAAAAATCCGACAAACAATTGCCTGTTTCCAACCCCTAGGTATACACCAACAATCCATAGACATAGTATAAAGCCTGGAAAATGGAAAGGCAATGGCATAAGCAATTGACTTTAAAAACCCAGCAGCAAAACCATCAGGGGTTCTGGAGTATTTAGAAGGAATACGCTTAAGAGCACAAAACACTTTATAATGTGTAAACTCAGCTTGTTGATATTCCTGATGACAAGAATCCTTTAGATGGAAGACAGGGAAGACACCATTAGCTGAGTGAAAACTGAAGCAATGTAAGCATTAAAAAAATTGCATTTGTCAGGATCAGTTGTAGCAAGAGAACCATTAGTCTTAATGAGAGGCGGAACAGTAGATATGTGAGGAAGTTTGGAATTGACATATGAATACAATCTGGATAAATTGTTGCTTCTGATAATATTTTGTTCATGAGATTCATAAAAGGACTGAACAGCAAGTTTGTGTATACTCTAGCAATTTTCTTGTAGACCACTCTGTCGTTATGATACCATTGTTTCTTTAGGAGTAATAACTTACGAATCGCTTTAGACATGGTGGCTTTCTAGACACAATTCGTATAGGAACAAACCTTTCAATACACTCATTCAAATACATTGAGAAAGCATTCCAAAACTCATCAACTGAACAAGATTGCTGAAGCATTAGCCAGTCTATATCCAGTAGGAAAGATATAATTGAGTCATAATCAGCAGCACCAAATTGCCGACAATAAGAAATAGAGTTTGAGGGACGATCACTAGGACAAGGAACTAAGAATTCAACAGATTAGTGATCACAAGAGATAGCAAAGGGATCAACAACTGAAATATCCAACATCATGACAACATCAAACCATCACAAGGTCAAAACAGCAGTTATCATCATCAGTGGGAAGATTAACAACCTGGGTAAGCCCATTTTGTAATATGAATGTCAAGAAGATACTGCTACACACTGAACCAGTATTAACAGATACACTCCAGTCGATATAAATCACCAACCACAAAACAGGCACTTTAGTGTTGCAGTAACTGTCAAGAAATGAACATAAGCATTATGATTGATATCATTCGCCAATGAAGGAGGGTTATAGATACAAATAAACCGATATTGTAGAGAGAGAAATAGCACTTCAATAATGATATTTTCAAGCTGTTGAAAACATGGAATGGATGTACAATTTTTAAGCAGTGCTTAACAAATATAGCCACACCACCGAATTTGTCTGGTCTATCTTTCCTTATCAATGAGTAAGAGGAATTCGACAGAAGAAGAGAATCATTAATGTCAGAGTGAAGCCATGTTTCAGTGACAAATATGAGATCAAAATCAGAGGTCAAGAGCAAAATATTCAAATCATGATTCAAATTTGTTACATAATGATCGGGCATTGATTAATTTACATCTCAAAAATCCATTACTTACCCTGTCCTATTTAGCAGTAATTGGACCAGATACAATTCCTTGAGAAGAGGTGGAGTCCAAACAGGGCCACGCCTATCAATGTAGTAATCCATTCCAGTTTTATTTCTATTTTTCCGCATGATGTCACAGAGTGCTCAACAGCAGTATGGCTGGGACGCACAAAAAGAATTTCGCAGAGTCTTTCAGAATCTTTGCCTTTCGTAGAATCGTCGGTCCTCTGAGAGGAATTGGCGACACGAACTTTGATTAGTCGCGGTTTGGCCACTTTTGACTCTTTCCCTAGGCGAAAGGCATCAATTAGAAACCATGCGGTCTTCATCCATGGAAACAAGAATTTCTCTTTGACAAGGGCTTTATCCATATCAGCACCACCAGTTTCTCAACTCCAGAAAAAATAATGCATAGCTTTTCGTCATGGGCCGAGATAGCCTCCTTCACAGCCTTGTCAACGCATCCTACTAGCGACCGTATTACAACCCCGTCACATGCACGGTGCTGGCAATGACCCGCCAATAGTCAACTCTGCTTTTGCCACAATTCCACAACTTTAGCTCAAGTTTAGAAACCCTATCTGGAGGTTCTTGAGTGAGTTTCACAACTCGGACAAGGAGTAACCAGACATTCTTCACGACAGACAGAACAAGAACCCAAAGGGCAGGTGGCGGTGGCTGGAATCTTATGCAGAGTAAGATTTGACCTCCAGGTTCAGCATTGCCTGGAAAAAGCACACTAATGCAGATGCCTTGTCCCGCTTACCTGGCCAACTTATGGATGTTAAACCAACAGTGCAACTGCTGCCTAAGCCAATATCAAAGGCAACTGGTTATCGTGTCTGACGGAATCCCAGATCTTGAGTTGCAGAGAGTGTGAGGATGTAAAAGTGGAGAGAGCATCATGCACAACCCAACCAGTGTCCACCTCATCTAGGAGCTGCCAAGGTATTGGAAAAGGTTAGGGCCAGGGTTTATTGGGTTGGACAACATCGTGACATGGAAAAGTGGTGTGAATTCTGTAACCTTTGTGGGTCCACTAAATCACCCCCCTAAACACCAAGATGCTCCCTTAAAAACCCATATAGCAACAGGACCTATGCATCATGTAGCTATGGACATTTGGGTCCATTACCAATGACTCCACATTCCAGCAACCATGTGTCAGTTTTTGGACACTATTTCACAAAGTGGACAGAAGTGTTCGCTGTATGGAGACTACCACAATTTCTTGTGTATTAGTAAATGAATTAAGCTCTAGGTTTGGGGGGCACCAACTCACCTCCACACTGACCAGAGCAGGAGCTTCGATCGTTAAGAACCAGGACTACTCTCTACCACCCTCAATCAGATGGCATGATTGAGCGATTCAATAGGACATTACTCTCAATGCTGAGGATGGCTGCAGTGGACGATGAGACTAACTGGGACCTCAGGCTGCCATGCCATTTGCTGGCATATCGGACCAGTGTTCATGAAGCCACTAAAACACCTTCACTTTCCTTAATTTTTGGCAGGGAGGTGCAGTGCCTATTGATGTCATGTATGGTTATGTGCAGGTACTAGACAGCCAGTCAATGCACCACTGTATATCAAGGAGTTGAGGAATGGACTGTTAACTGGATGAAAAATCATTTATCTTCTGAAAAGAGAAGTTGTATGATGTGGAAGTGGCTGGTAAGCCCTTTGCAGTAGGGAATAAGGTGCGTTGCCATAACCCTGTAGTTCCTTGTGGGGCAGTCCAGGAAGTTGCGCAGATTTTGCAAGGGGGCTTCTACTGTTGTCGATGTTCGTGGTAATTGTGTGGACAAGATAACACAAGCTGCATACCCTATAAGAATCATGCAGTGCATTTGATAGGCTAAAGCCATATGATAAAGCATATGTTACAGGAATTAATTCCAAGTGATGACACACTCGGGGAAAGGGGATCAGAAGAGGATGCATTGCCAGTGAGAGATCCATACCTGACTCCGGAAGAGGCCATTTTACCATGCACCTACACATGAGCATCATAGAAGAACTTGTCATGATTGACAACCATAGAGATGAGGAAAAGACAGTTAACCCTAAATATCTTCTTAATGAACTTCGTTGGGTCCACAGCGTGTGTTTGCTCTCGCCTTGCTGGCATTATTCTCACTTCGCCCAGTGTAACGGCAGTTGTGCTCGCTTCGTGACTTGCAGGATTCTGATCAGTGGCTTCTGCTGGCTTTTAATGCACAGTATTGTCTTTGGCATGGTGGTCTGCTGCTAGAACAGCCGGCCACATCCAATTCTGTGGCAGGCATGTTGCGCGGCGTCGCAATCGCGAAGCAGCAGTACAGTGAATCTAAGTTGAAAGTACGATAGTTGTAAATAAAAGGAAACTTATTGTAGAGCGTAATAACTGACTTCCACCCAAAATTGCATCTGATCCATTCCATCTTTCCTTACTTTGGCTGGAACTCTACCTCGCGTACGCATGCTGCTCCTAGCTGCGAGTCGCGGATTAACGATTCGTGATTATTTTTTTTTTATTACTGGTCGGGCCGAGGGGGGGGGGGGGGGGGGGGGGGGGGGGGGGGGGGGGGGGGGGTGGGGGGGGGGGGGGGGGAGGGGGTGGGGGGGGGGGGGGGGTGGTGGGGGGGGGGGGGGGGGGGGGGGGGGGGGCAATGTCTGTCATAATTGAAGCATTGCCACTGTGGAATGCAATTCGCACGCTACTAAATTGAAATGGCTTCCGAAATCACAGAACCGAATATGCGACGCAAGCTGCGACTATAGAGTCTGGGTACGAGGCTACTACTATTCGGACTCAGTATGTCTGGGGACCAGACGCCAGGCACAGTGGTCTACTGCCAGATGTCTGGTCTCCAGGCTAAGTACTGAGCATGTCTGTGTAGCCATCCCCTTGCATGAAAATACCGGTAGGTTTAGTTGCCTTGGGCGGAATACTATCGATGAAGTTGTGGGCGTAGTCCGACCTTATTAACGTGTTCCTTAACGGCACACAAATATCGGGCTAAGCCAGCTTTGATGCTGAAATCAATGCGCAAAATATTACTCATCGATACCTGTTTATAATTGTGGGTAACCTGATTTTAATGACATCAGAGTGAGGTAATATCATGACGGGCACCGCAACACGCATGCGTAAAAAATGAACCGAAACGAAATATAAGGAATAATTAGTGATAAAACAACTCTCTGAACCATACAGGTAATTTTTTTTGTCGTAAGATATTTATACAATTTAATTAATAATTACTTTCTCTATGTAAGTTATTTTTAAAAATTACATCCTAGCCAGAGTTGACAGTTACTACATCAATTAGGCAGGCCGTGCGAAGGCTATAAAAACTGGCCCTGTTAGGTAACTATAGGAAAAAGTGCACGTTGCATATATCTCTATGTGGGAAGCTGTTGGGCCAAAGTCGAAAGCTCAATACAAGTGGATAGTTTTGTCCAGTTAAATCAAGATCACGCCGCACTAGAAGCAACTTTGCTCAGTAAATCTTCGTAATGCTAACAGTATACCATTCTAAGTGATTGCCTTTTTGAAGGCAACGCAATCGTGTATTGCTCTACGCATAAAAATAAAATACGCGAGTGCCTTTTCAACGATGTCAAGATCCGGCACACTCCCGACAGTGTACAGGGCCGTCCCGCCGGTCCCTGTCCACGTACCTGAGGCCGAGATTGGCGATGTTACCTCGCAAACCGAAGGCGATTTCTATATCACTCCAAGGGTTCCTGCCAAAGCCTGTCATTTGGGGCCTTCAGGCGCGCCTCCAACACCCGCGGCTAGGAAGAAGATAGCTACATCACCTGCTAAAAAGCAACCACTTCCGCAGAGTCCGTCCGTCTTCTTCTGTGCAGCCATCACTCGCAACATCGGTTGCTTCCCGCGCTGTCCAAAGCGCGCTTGAGTCCCAGGCACAACCCGCCGTTGTCTCCGAAGACAATTTCGGTTCCTGTCTCCAGTCGGCTAGCGATTGCATCAACAAGAGACACGATGATGAGCTGAAGGCGTTGGAGAGCTTCCGCGCCTACATGCACAAGCGTGCCAAGGCCGATGCAGAATACGCCGCCACTTTGGGCAAGATTGGGAGCCAAGCTGCCCGCGATGCTGGAAGTATAGCCACGGGCTCCAAGATAGTGCAGGTTGGAAAATAACAACACAGAGGGAGCAAGGAGCAGCATGAAGGGAAAATAATGCATGCGGGTGTGTGTGTGTGTGCATGTGTGTGTGTGTGTGTGTGTGTGTGTGTGTGTGTGTGTGTGTGTGTGTGCGTGTGTGTGTGTGCGTGTGTGCGTGTGTGAGTGTGTGCATGCGTGCATGTGTGTGAGCATGCATATATGTGTGCATGCATGTGTGCGTTGATATGCGCGTACGCGTGTGTGCATGCGTGCATGTAAGGCCCTCAGTGAAGACGTATCACAATGTTATAGAATCCATGTTTCCCCCAACTGACGTCGTCGACGCTTCATGCATGATGAGCATTTTGTCTCTGTAAAGAAGTATGATCTGCAATACAGTTAACAAAATCCATGCATATGTCATAAACGGTGCTCATCGTCTTTAAAAAAATACTCACCTATGTAGAAACTGTAATGTATACTTTCGCTGTGTACACAATGCATGGGTAATATATATACATACACAAGGCACCACTTTAGCACCTCATAAACATACACATGCCACACACCACACACACGCACGCACACATACGCACACGCGCACGCACACACACGCACACACACATACACACACACACACACACACACGCACACACACACACGACGCACGCACACACACACACACACCACACACACACACACACACACACCCACACACACACACACACACACACACACACACACACACACACACACACACACACACACACACACACACACACACACACACGCCCGCCATGTCGTTGTGAGACTAGGCATGGAATGGAGTTATTGAAGCAATGGATACTATTCAAAAGAGGATCCAACATGTATCCAAGCAAGTGGAGGACATAATTCTCAGAGCCACAGATCAGCTCATAAAGGAGAAGAGGGGCCTAAAAAGAGTAAGCCAGTGTAATTTTCAAGGCTTTCATTCTTCATCGTGTTATGCCTAAGCCTATATGATGTACAAAAGATAGTTGAATGAATACCCTATAAGCTAAATTTTGCATTGTGCAAATGGCTATACCAATCATGTATGCTGTTTTAGACATAGTTATCCTCAATTTTTATAGCTTCTTACATATGGTTAGAGAAGTAAGTTTAAAAAAATCCTCTAACATCACTAAAGGTAGATTGAAGGCACAATTGTAAAAACCAAAGGATGCATACGGATCTCTTCTCCTCCAGCGCCTGTGCTTCTATTTTAGTAGCAATGAAATTACATGTATAAAACAACATAGAATATTCCCTTTCATGCTGAACAAGTCTGTCCTGAACAACAGCTTCCTTTTGCATGAGATTTGTGTAAGAATTGTATGAATAGGCTTGTTTTGTATAATGAATTTTGCCTACACACACCTTTCTGTTACTAAAGGCATATGAAATCAGTCGGTCCCAGCTGGATGCAGAGTACAGTGATTCATGCAGTCAAGTGCATAGCTCTAAAAAGGAGTATCGTCATCTACTCCAAGTGACTGAAGGTGCCAACACAAATTGGAGAAGAGCATGCAGAGGTCAAATGCAAAAAAAGAAAAAGAAAATGACAAGTGAGCAATTTGGTGTGTTGTTGGCAGTGATGGGATGGTTAAAGGTTTCTGAGAGTCTTTAATGGAACCGCGTGATAAAAAAGGATGGCAAAAAAAAAAAAAAACGCACGCTAGCCATGCAAAAATGGCGCAAGAGACATTACATCATTGTCATAATTAACACGTCTGCCCAATTGAGGCTAGACGCTGGAAATCATTATATAATTCATTATATGGGATCGTTTCCGTGAAAAGGGACCTAACGCATGATTTTGTTCAAGATTTCAATTTTTTCATAATTAGAAGTCTGAAATGTCCTCTACAAATTGCTTCTTACGAACTGAGAATTGGAATATCTGTCATGGAGTTGTAAGGCCTGAATTTGTAATTAGCCATACATTTCAACGCAAGCGTTTTATTGCGCGTACTGAACATTCTATAATATAAGCGTTAGGTCCCTTTTCGCGGAAATGATCCCATATCAAGTTAAAAAATCAAACCAGTTAAGATAATTGTCATATTTTGACAATTTTGTGGTAACTACTAACAATTAAAACTGTACACAACCTGGCTGTTCTGTATAACTAACTTAAAGCACGAGTGAACTATCCAACACTATACTCCAGTTTGAAACTGTGCGGAAATGGCATATTTAGTATGTTCAGATAAAGTGCACTTTATTCTTTACATTTAGGTTGTATTTGAAGTTCGTTTCCAGTGCCGGAAAATTGCACAAGTGTCACAACGATTACACCCTTGCCATCCTTAACGCCAACACACATCTTCACCACTACCACAAGTCCACAGTGCCATTCTGCCTCAACACACTGCAACAGAGGATGGAGCTGATCGTGAGCCGAATGGTGTGGAGCTTGCCATGTATTGGGAGTGGTATTAAATTCTTCCTTACTCCTTCGCCCTTTCCTTTAACAGGAAAGGAAGCATGGAGGGGTATGTTCGCACCATGGATATATCTGGGGTGTATCAGGAGTCATTTGGGAAGCTAGCTGCTGTCCTTAAAGAACTGAATTCAAAGGATGAATACATCAGTCTAATTAAAGATAATAAAAGGTTTGACAAGCCTTTGTACTAGTGTACATATTTGAGCACTCACATGTGCATGCATGAATGTGTGCATGTGCATGTTTATATGTGATTATGTATCTGTGGCTATGTGTATCCTCTGGTGCATGGGTATGCATGCGATATTCACATGCACTAATACTTGTGCATTTTGTGAGATACTATTTCACATCAGTAGGGGTAACATTGAATTACACACACACTGTTATACTGGTTTGCTGAGTGTATAAATTAAACAGAGGTAAAAAGGAATACCTTGGGAATATTCCAGTAATATCATTCCACCATAAAACAAAAAGGCGAGTGTTGGTTCATTAGAGATGGAAGTGCTCCACTCATCTATGGTACTGCAAAAGATAAAATTGCTGTGCTCAGATGATGTGGTGCTGATATATATCACTGATGCAGCAACGAAGACACAGATGAAGAAACATTTGTGTTTGACGCCTCGCTCCTCCAAGACTACTGCTCACCCAAGGTGGAAGCCACCAAGATGAGCATCAACAACCTCACCTATGACAACCTGAGGGCTGAGCTGTCCAAAATGGAGCAGAGGCTGGGGGAATATGAGAATGAGCGCTTGGAAAAGGTGTGAGTATGAAAATGGAAATTGAGATGTACAGAAGATATACAAAACTATATATATTGGAGATAGGGTATTGGGGGGGGGGGGGGGGGGGGGGGGGGGTTGCAGCTATTGATATGACTAGAGCTCGTATGCTTCATCAAATAATTCTTGTGCAGGAAAAGCAATCAAATGTTTTGGATAATGGAATCAGTTTCACAGACTCTGAGTAAGTTTTGCATCATATTAAAATCTTGATGAAAGTCAAGGAATTAATGTTGTAGGGACACTGATTGATAGGTACACTGGACTACAAAATTTCAAACAGCCCATGAAGGCGATCCTACATGGGCCTCACGATTATAATGGATTCTCATATACACTACATGAGGGATGTAGTCCATATTTTGTTTTGATGGCTGTAGCTGGCTGCTAGTCATTTCCCTACCAATATGAATATAGATACTATTTGCGGACTATTTTCTAGCAAGATTACACTATATTGGTATACAATGCACACACGTACGAATAACCACTTAAATTGTGCTTGCATTCTTCAATTCTGCATGAGCAGCTGTGTACACAACTTCAATATACTGTCTAAACACGCATGTACAACACAACACTTATTGCTTACAGAGTGCCAAAAGCTGTGATCCGCGCCAACTTGCAAGCAGAACTAAACCAGCTGGACTGTAAAATAGACAGGGAAAAGGTTAGCGAAAAACAAATTCATGCAAAACCCTGCTTACAGTGCACTTTGATAAATTGTACAGGTGTCAAAGAATCAGCGCTCTACAATTTAGCTATGTGGATAACCAGTTAGTTAATAGGCAAATTGTGTGATATAAGCAAAATTAGGCAAAAGTTAAATCTACGTGCAGCATTGTTAATCTCTTTCATTTCGAGCGAGCTATTCACATGCATGGATGCTCCAATGCTTCTAAGATATTCTGGCTTTGTCAAAGATTATTTAGTCTGCACCTATTAACAAACTATTAACTTGACCCTAGTCTTGCAAGCCAAACGTACTTCGTCCAACTTACACGAGACTGTGGCTAACTATAATAAAGCTGTCATGGCAATGCGTGCATGTGCGTTTGAATATGATCTCACTGTCAGATAGCTATGTATGTGCATGTCTTCCTAGGGGAATAGTTGAGACGACTTATCATGTTTCACTACCATGCAACATCACAGCTAGTAGACCCATGGCATTATTTACACATAATGCTATGGGTCTGGTTCTCAAACTAAGTATATCCTGAATTGCATAAGCCCAGCTCAACTATATACACAACTGTTCTCTTGTGTACTCAGGATGTTGTGCTGTGCTGAAGGACAAAACATGACAATCTATATCATACTATTACTGAGGGTATGAATAATATTTTATCAGCATCCCTTGACAAATTACAGACATGATTGACCTTTTAAATAATAATTATATTGTCATATTAGTGTAGATATATCTGAGTACTGTTTCTATGCAAACCCTTTTAACAATGCAGATGAAAGCACAATTTACATTGACATATCTGTACGATAGTAGAGTCCTATGCGAGGAAGGGGCACTGCTCACATGCATGGTAAATATATTCTGAGTTGTTACATAATGGTGTAGCTTCATATGTTTGTGCTCTGGTTGTTATCAGATGTACAAGAAAAGGTCATTATACTGAGCCCAGATCTCCTCCTTATCATGCTTTCTCACCCAAGAAATGTCATTCCTATATGGAACCCTTACCTAAGCATATTATCTTTTCACTGAATATTCAGCGTCTTACACACAACTTATTATTGTGACTGTACTAATTGCATCCCAATTCATAGGCAGTTGTAAGTGCAACTCTCTATGTCATTACTTGCCTTCAGAATATTTGGAGGAATGTTAATTTTATTTGCATAATGCTGCTGAAAACAGAACGAAATAAAATCAAAACAACCTGGGAGACCTTTTTGAGCAATGTGTGTATAGAGAACCAGGGCACCATACACTGCAAGCATTTATAATAATATTTTATCTGTTTAAAGCAAACATCTCAAATGTTAGCTGGTAGGGTATGAACAAAGGAAAACAACATTAGGGTGTAGCATGAGAAACATTGGTTATTCTAACAATAATTGCTGCTTTCTCTGGTGTTTGTTTCATGTCCAATGTCGACAAGTTTATTTAATCTCCACTGTTCAAAAAGGTCAAGATAGCAAAGGTCAAGGAAAATCTGAGTGAGATGGGAATGACTCTTCCAATATTCGATTCATTAGGTGAGGTAGTGGGTTCTACCAGTAACCATCCTACCTTCCACCGAAATAAGGGACACATAATGGAACTGGAATTTTGGATAAAGTGTCGAAAGTGAGTTTTGCTCATGAAAATAAAGGGAATGTGCCCACAGATGATTGGTACAAAGGGGGTGAAATTGAAATAAGCTGTTTGTGTTTCTAGAGTACATATTGAATTTGAGTTATTTAATAACTAGTACAAAATTTTCTGTATTTAGAAGTGGAGAATTCTATGCGCAGAGGCAAAGGGAAGGGAAAGGACACAATGTTACTTCCTGAATGGAAAATTGTCCCCTTATCCATGGGTCAGAGTGTCACCATAAATATGCAATAGCATACCTTCACATATTGGGACCGAAACAGAGGAGATGTGGAGAATTAAATTTTGTACATTTGATTTATTTACATAATGAGTCAACTCTGATTCCAAAGAGTGGAATTCGGACAGTATACTTCCACAGCAAGCAATACTCATATTAGGTGCAAAATGAAACAAATATGTAACATTTTCTTCCTTCAGGGATTCATTACACTGTTTTCATCTGCAGTTTTTTTTTTTCCTTTTATTTTAGGCACAAACACTCTCAAAGGGTTTGATGTACCCAAACTGCACATCTACATCCATTTACCGTCAGGGGACTCCAAGTCTACACATCTTGGGTGAGCCAGATGAAGAGAAAGACGAAGGCTCTGAAAGCTATGAAACTGTAAGTTAAGCCATACACCTTATGCTTTGGTGGTTTTTTAAAACTAGCTAAAACTGTAGTTTCAGACTGGAGATGCATGCTTGGAGGATGAAGGTTGGTTCTATGCAGACATGGAACGCAAGGAGGCAGAGATGAAGTGTCATAACATGGGAGATTATCTCATACGTTACAGCTTGAAGTAAAATAAATATGTACTATCAGTGAACTGGGCAGGACACATGAAGCATTTCGTCATTCAGGAGATTTGTGATGTAAGAGTCCTAAATAACATGTGCATATACAGATGTCCACATAATGCAAACTTAATGCAAGGTATTAGACAAAACAAAACTGTGTGTAAGTACAGTAGGGAAGAGGAATGATGGGAAGAAGAGGGGGGAATAGGAAGGGTAAGCTACCCCAACACAATGGATTACAATAGGTAAATTAAATTACATTAATTATACTAACACACAGTTGATGATAGAACAGTTTTAAAATTATTTCAGCAATTGTTTAATAAATAGTACAATTCATTATGTAGGTGGTGCAGATTCCACTGTAATTTTCAGTTACAGTAAACTCTGGATAACTAGTCTATGTGATAAGTAGTCACTCTGGCCTAAAAGTCAGTAGGTCTTTTCCCCAATTGCTTCGTATTGGGTTTTCATACATCTCATAAGTAGTCACCCAGGGTTAACTAGTCACCTTTATTTTTCCCCCTGCTGTGATTAGTTATCCAGAGTTTGCTGTAGCAGGTTACCATTTTTTATAACACTACATCTTTGAAATTCTATTTCAGGAAAGGGGCAAATGAAATATGGATTAGAGTCCAAAAGCTTTCCCTCCATTCAAGAACTTCTACACTTTCATGTAACAACCCAGACAGCAGTAACAAAAACTTCTGGAGCTATATTGTTGCAACCTGTTTTAAAGAATTCAGACAAATGGACGCTCCATAATGACGACATTTCAATAGGCAAGAGGCTCGGCAAAGGAGCATATGGTGAAGTGTTTGATGCAGAATTCAAAGGACAGAAGGTGGCGGTGAAGACATGTCGCTCCACGGACGTTCCCGACAGGGAGAAGTTCCTGCACGAGGCCGAGATCTTGAAACAGTATGACCATCCCAACATTGTGAAACTGATTGGCATCGCCTGGGATACGGAGCCGGTGCTGATAGTGATGGAGCTGATGCCTGGAGGGTCGCTGCTGGATTATGTGAGGAAGAAGGCAGCTCAGATGTCCAAAGGGAAGCTGCTACATATGAGCATAGATGCCTGCTCTGGCATGGAGTACTTGGAATCAAGAGGTTGTATCCATCGTGACCTGGCTGCCAGGAACTGTCTTGTTGGAGAGAAAGATATCGTGAAGATATCGGATTTTGGCATGAGTCGTGAGGAAAGTATTTACTTTGTAACAGGTCCAAGACAGATTCCCATGAAATGGACAGCACCAGAGGTGTGTCTATTTATTTTTACTTTATTTAATGTATCGTCCTGGTTATTGAACCATGTTTAGTCTGAGAATATAATCCTGCTTATTAATCGTTTTACTTCATAGCACTGTTGTTGCATTAGCTAGAATCGTCTAATTAGTTAAACTAGTGTGGAATAATCTAGTCTTGGGTTTGTGAAATATGGAACATTAGATAAAAAGCAGTAATATGGCATAAAGTGGAAATATAATTTCTCTTTGAGGAAGCTTTATTTGTACTAGTTACAGCAACTGTCTGTAAATCCAACCATTTAATAAGCGCATCTTACATCTTACTGTCTATGCTACCTTCTTTATCACTACTGTTTCATAACGTCATTTTTCCGCTAACGAATTCCTTGATCTTTATCCCATTTCTTACCTTCTTCCCTCTGTGTCTTTTACTCTTTTTGGACTAGGCTTTGAATCGTGGCATGTACACCTCTTCAAGTGACATCTGGAGCTATGGCATCTTGCTGTGGGAGGTGTTCTCAGGGGGTGCTATCCCCTACGTTGGGATGTCCAACACAGATGCAAAGGATCGCGTGGGTACTCATTGATGGATTGGTGTACTGTAGTTTGAAAGTATTATGAGGCTTGGGGTGGGAACTTTGAAGCTTTTAGAGGCAAAAAATTAGTAATGCATAATCCACAAAATGTTGGGAAATGTGGTTGTGATGCATGATTTAAGGAGCCATTGTCATAACCGTACCTTGATTGTATTGCTGTGCATACTTGGTAATTTGCACACTATGTGTGAATCCAATAAAGAGCCGGGCTTACTGTTTGCGTACCAACTTTGCAAAGCTAAATTATCTCTGCTGTATGCTAGCTATAGATGGTATGTTCCATTGCTTGGCCACTCCATTTCCAGATTGATGGTGGCTATCGCATGCCTCCGCCAGCCGGATGTCCCAAGGAAGTGTACAATGTCATGCAGCAGTGTTGGATGCATGAACCAGAGGACAGACCCAACTTCACTCAAGTTCTGGGCATGCTAAAGGCTCTTAAAGGAACTGTTATATAGTGTACTAGCTCACCTTTTTATCTATAATTGTGAAAAACCAGGTACTAATTAAAATAGCACAGCACTGTGATTTGAACATGTCCTTTGTGGAGTTTAAACATATTGGAGAACACTTTTGAATGTTTATAACACTAATAGAGTTCTTTTCCAGAGTTGAGAACACTGCAGTTTATAAAGCCAGCATTGTTACCTGAGCCTAATTGACTAGCAATGTAATGTTTTATTTACATGAATGTACTAAATGGTAATGTTTTTTTTTTCCCACTTTAATGTATTATATTTATTTTATAATATAATACAGTCATATAATTATGCGTATAATTACAAAGAGTATGCAGTCACGTCTTAAAGTCCACAATGACAGCCCTGATATCGTAACAGGAGTGCTCGTGAGTTGACACAGATTTTTATTGTGCTTTTTTAAAAGTTTGATAATACATCTCTTATTGTAAGGAAATGAACAATACGTTACACTGCCTTACTATATTTTACACATTTTGCAATTTTAGACATTCACAGAGTAATATATAAGGAGCACCAAGGCAAAACTTGCCAAAAGTATCAATTAAAGTTCATGAGCATAGCAATCAAATATGAGACAATACATTTTTATTAGCCCGCTATCAAAATTTTTTGGGTGATATGTGACGGTTGCTATGGATTATCAATTGATTGCATAATCTTATATGACATGGGCTCGCGCAGCGTACATAATAGCGCTTTTTATTCTACAAAGTGCGACGTAACAAAGGCAACGATAGACACAAGACGTTATAAGCCAGTGTACAGCGTTTTCGTTATTGGTTTATAGTGCGTAGCTTGCGATGCCGAAGTGTTACAGTCAGCTGGTGATGCTCGTGCTTCCTACCGCGTGAAGATGCCTGGACCAGAGGTGCCATTTGATCATGCAGAGGAAACAGAAACAATACTTCTTATGCTCAAGAGTGGGTACAAGCCTTGTACACAAGAGCACATACAAATTACGGCTAAATGATGCAACTCCAAAGCTGCGAAACATAATACCAGAAGCAATGGACTCTATAAACGCTGAAACACTTTAAAAAAGCCAAAAACTACATGTTTGGCTATCTATAAGGTCACAAAGCAGGCTGTGGTATATATTGAGAATTTGATTAAAACTGTATATAAAATTAATCTCATTGACCGGTTACACACATTTAACTGCAAATTTTGTGTAATGAATCGAGCACAAGGGACCTTTATCACTAAAACCCCTGTAATTCTATTGTGTCACCTAGCTGTCTACTTTAGAAATATAACAAAAACATTGCTACATGTTATTGATTGCTGAACTTGATTCATTTTCTAACAATACTATTCAAAATGCATGCATTTACTGAACACACATGAAAAAAAAAAGCCTCCTGTAAAGTTGTAGACACTATATCCATACATAAATACTGCATTGGTATAAAAAGTTGATTGATCTGAATAAAAATGGCAATTTGGGTTAGTTATGTACTAATTTCAGTAATTCATTACTCAACCAACACTCGACTCATTCATATGTTGTAAATACTATGGTTAGCATAAAAAGCCTTGATGACTTTGTTGCATTGCATTAATATAACCTTCCATTTTGGCAAAATTATGCCTTGGTACACTATACATGTTTGAGACTAACATACTTGTCAACTAGAAAATCATTTTCAGTTAATTTTTCTAAAATAATACTGTATTTAGAAAAATCTCCTTTTCAATAAAATGAAAATTATTTTGAAGTACTAGCCCATCACATCGTATAAAACAAACTTTTGCAATGTTGGGTTTTCAATACTGAATCAATTTGTCAATAAATAATTCATGCTCACATAAAATATTGGCTTATCTTTTTTTCATAACCGCTTCAGTTGCGTATAGGGTAATTAATTATAAGGGTCGCATGCACCTTAATTGTTACGCTCTTTTACCAAATACATTCATATTGTCAAGCACTATCGCAATAACAATTAGGCCATTCCAGATGTGTCTATGGTTTCCCTTCCGGATCTCCTTTTCAACCCCCATGCGGGCGGGCTAATATCGTTCCAATAATTAGAATGATGAACACCATGGTGACATTACGCGGGCGGAGGACAATCACATTTGGAATGGCCTTATGATGTACTACTAGACCGATAGTGGTTTCACCCTTACTGTGAAGCATGCCATGCGCATCGCCCATAGGAGGCTTCCTGCGATCGACAAAGTGAGGTGCGAGACCTGATCTCAGTGAGGTCTGTCACAATATGCGTCCTTCGCAGCCCTTGCAAGGTGAGCACCTTAGATTGAAGTCCGCCAATTAGAGTTCGACTTGATGTTGCTGCTCAAAATGTCTGTGGAAAATAACACCAAATTGGTTACTTCGATGTCAGTATATTCATTCAACCCATGTGCTCAATCTTATGCCATACAATTCCTCTTTGTTACAGGAAATAGGAACAGGAAATAGGAACAGGATAAAAGCGGGATTAAGAAGAACGAATTTCCAGAGGTTGAGCATTGGATCATTTCACCTTTCGTCTTCTCAACAGCCTGGAGGCATGGGCCCAATGGCAACCACAGTCTACAAAAGAATTACATCACTAATCGGGCCATACAGGTCATATCACAAGACCACTCTATATGCTATTGACCTGCAACGATCTTATGTTGCCGGCTCCAATACCGCACGATGAGTCTGCGTACAGATTAATTTATTCGTACGTCACAGTACAACTATACAAGCCCGCGCGCCATCAGCTTTGCCTTAACCTCAATCTCCGGATCGTTGCGGTGCATCATTAAGAACAAGAAATCAGACATCCCGTAGTAGTGCGCTGTGCAAACCTCAACTAGTGCGTGATGCAAACCTCAATTATTGCGCGGTGCAAATGTCTCAAAGAGCGACCAACCGGGCCACCGTAGCACAAGTCGTATTCATATTGGTACTAAACTGGTTCTATGCAGACACACACACATGCACGATGTCCACACATCTACTACTGCATTTTTCTTTTCCATTACCTGTTGGTTTGCTTGCTGGTCAGGTGGAGGGTGGGTTGCAAACGATTATGGTGTCACGTGTGCCTATAAATGGTGTGGGATAATGTACATATTTGAACATTGGCGACCCAAAATGGGTCAAATCATGTACAGCAAAACGCGACAGAACAGTTCAAGCAAGCTACGCTAAGCCTTCTAGTGGCGTACACTTAACCTTTCCCTCCCCCCCCCCCCCCCCCGTACCGTGTGCATTATTTAGAAACAACATACATGCACACTACAGTGCTCAAGGTTTAAGCGCACGCCACTGTGCAGGGTACCGAGGAGAATAGTGCTCCAGCAAGAGCTGGCAGCCGCGGGTAAGCGTTATGGATACGACGCTGGATACGTAGAAGCTACTATATATAGTGCATACAACACAGCATCACCGCTTCACCATGCAGTAGCCTAGAAATTACTTAAATGAGCGTGCGGCAGCGCACAATAGGTAGCAACAAACCTTTGGTAATGTTAGTAGGAAATGCCTAACGTACGTACGTCTGTATCTCTATTTTTGTGGCACGAGACAGGGACACTATGAAATCCAAGAAGGAATACTTCTGTGGAGTATGGAACCTAATTTTCAAATGCGAAGACCTACGTTTAAAAGCGCAGAATAGTTGCTTTGTGTATCAGCTATATGTTTCTGTCAGGAGCTAACAGTAGATCTTTAAGGTTTTGACGTAAATAGACTGGAAAATTGTGATGAGGAACTCACCCCGTTGACTTCATGAACATTTGAAATAAAAGGCCCCTACAATTCAATGGAACCGAGGGCTTATTCGGGAAAAATATGGTGACGTGTTTAAAAATCTTGCCAAATGTGCCGCACTAACAATCTGTCAGGAGCTAAGTTGTAAAAAACATTTGGTATGCTTTCCCCATGCGGTGTATGGAACGATTACGGAAATATGTCGTGATTACGCAAACCGCGAATTAAGGAAGGGCTCCCGTTGACCGCCATATGAAATAGGCTTCATTGCTTGAACTGCTATTCTCATCCAGAGGGCAATGTAGCATTTGGTAGAAATAATGGCTAGTCTGAAGATAAATGTAGCGCAGGACTGCATATTCTTGTACCAACAGTGCTTCTTTCCAGTGCTCCTTACAACCAAGATGCATATCTCAGTGCCATGGCACTAAGATATGCAAGGAGACCTCAAGTATAACATTTTAGTCCAAAAATGAAGCAGAGGATGGAGAGGATGAATCCCATAACAACTTTTATTGAACTACATGATATAACAAATGACATTAAATAGTTTTAGTTCATGACTATTTAAACGTTTACCGATCATTTGGTATCAGTAAACATATTAACCTAATTAAGGATTAAAAGGAAATTTTTAATCCTTTCACAGCAAGCAAGATTATATACGTATATTCTATGTCATTTAAATGAATTTGAAAAACTAAACGAAGTCCCTAATAAGCGCGTAGTTTATAATTACCTCTAAAGAATCCAGAAGCGTGTCAAGCAGGTCTGGGTAGCAGAAATAGTGAGCCCAGTTCCATTTGTTAGGCATACGATATTAATTAGCATTGAACGTAAACATGGGTGTTGGTGCTGCAACAATTTCCATATATGTTTGCATCCGGGGGGGGGGGGGGGGGGGGGGGGGGGGGTGGGGGGGGGGGGGGGGGGGGGGGGGGGCGCAAACTTACACATCTACGCCCAGAAGTGATTCATCTAAATGGAAGGCGATCAATGATCGCGAGTCATTAATAACAGAGTCATTTTTGCCTGCGACACTTGTCTCTTTTTCCTGGTACAGAGATGACTGGTTGAACATTACCTGATATCGGTACACCGTTGATTTATAGAGGATCTTCTTCTCAACAGAAAATATTGCCTATATAGATATACACGATTGTAGGCATGGCGTCAGGATAAGATGCTAAACCACTGAATCGGATGCTGTGTTTAAATGAATGATCATGAGAGCAGGAATATGGGTACATGTAGTCAAAATACATCCTGTTTCGTCTGCAATACGCACAACACATACAGAGGGCATACACATTCCAGCTTTATACATACTTTTACGATGCATGCATGGGTGTTCCACGTAACAGTTTAATACCGTACTATAGCACCTGCTTTCGTTTAGGCCATAGTCAAATCCTTCTTTTAGGCATTTTCTCATAACCCTACTCCTGCTCCTACTTTCAGACATCAACTTCTACTCCTGCTCCTACTTTTTCAACTTATTTTGAGATAAAAATCAACAACTTCTACTTTTAGTTCAGCCCATTTTTCGAGTGCCATATCATCAACACTGTGGAGATGAACGAAACCGACGACGATCACTACGACACTCCAAAGCCAGCCAAACCGTGTCCGCCAATCACGCCCCCAGTACCCGCGGTTAGAAGGAAAAAAGTTGCTGCATCTGCTGAAGAGCATGCGCAAAAACCGAGTCCGTTGTCTGAGTCGTCTGCTTCTGTGCAACCGTCAGCTGTTCAGGTACCCGTCCCTGCATTAGCTGTCACTTCCCACGCTGTCCAAAGCGCGTTGGAGTCCCAGGTACAACCCGCCGCTTTCTCCGAAGACAATTTCGGTTCCTGTCTCCAGTCGGCTCGCGATTGCATCAACAAGAGACACGATGATGAGCTGAAGGCGTTGGAGTGCTTCCGCGTCTTCATGCACAAGCGTGCCAAGGCCGATGCAGAGTACGCCGTCATATTGAGCAGGATCAACAGCCAAACTGCCCGCGATGCTGGAAGTATAGCCACGGGTTCTAAGATAGTGCAGGTTGGCGAGAATGGCGCATGAGTGTGTAGTATAGTGCATGTATGCATGTGTATGTCAGTAATAATGTGTGCGTGGTGTGTGTGTGTGTGTGTGTGTATATGTGTGCGTGGTGTGTGCGTGTGCGTGTGCGCTTGCGCGTGCGTGCGCTTGCGCGTGCGTGTGCTTGCGCGTGCGTGTGCGCGTGCGCTTGCGCGTGCGCTTGCGCGTGCGCTTGCGCGTGCGCTTGCGCGTGCGCTTGCGCGTGCGTGCGTGTGTATGCTGCATGTTTTTGCGTGGCGTGTGTATATTTGTTAGTGTGTACATGTGAGGGAGAATGTAATCATGCACATGTAGTTATCTCTCGAGAAAATCTCCACTCCACGTTCTTAGTGTATTTACATGTACGATTCAACGCGGCAGCGCCCTCTCACGGAAATTGCAGGGGCGGATACAGAAATATGCTGCAACTGGGGAATATATTCATGCTTTGGGCGTGGATAAATAAAGCAGCGCGTAGAAGGGGAGGATCCCTCCCAGTTCTCCACTCCATCCACTTTATAATGTTTGATTTCCAATTGATTTTCATCACTTAACGTTCTGGTACAATGCTGATACAAAATGTCACCAGAATGTAAGTATTAAATCAATAGATATTATTATTTTTTTTTTGCTGTGCTCGTTATTAAATACCATAGTGCTACATGTACGTGTATGCAATATTACGTGCTCAGGAAGCAAACACGTGGTAGATGAATTCATTATGTATTTAAATAATGGGTCTACCTGTATGTACAACCTTTTTAGAAGAATGCATGAGGGAGTGCGTTGTTCATCACTCAGCGCCCACCGTGCTATGACTCTTCCTGTTCCCATGCATCTTAAGTATGAATAAATTTGCCCAACTACCAGTCTATCGAAAGACTACTAGGAACATCCTGATGTCGGAGCGCATAAGTATAAGGAGAAAACTTTGTGTAGAAAAACCTAGCTATGTGGGTGCGCTGTATGCTCAATCAGGATTTGTATAGGATTATGCCCACCGCTGACCTCTACACAATGGCTGAAATATTAATAATGAAACTTAGTTTGTGCCAAAAAAAAAAAAGTCTGATCTATATGTCTGGACAATTGCCAATCCTTTCCTGCTTATTGGCTGAATTCCAAAACATTTCTAGTTGGGCATACAGTGGCCCAACCATGCCCAACTAGTCGCATTGAAAGTCTAAATACCAGGGTTCACTGATACCATGTAAGGTGTGTAAAGGACTCGGGCGGTCATCAGCGTTATCCATTGACAATTACTTCAGCTGCCCAGCTTTGCCCACCTAATTGATATATGGTGCAGAACATGGATGGGCCGATTTGTTATTTAGATGTCTTTTCACGTGCCAATTATTCCTATACTAAGTGAGCACTTTTCAGTGTGCAGTAAAGGTTCTAAAAACAGCGTTTATCATGTTAGAATCAAGTCATGTTTACTTTCCTGTGTACACTATACATGCATACATTGATTGCAAATGACAAAACCTTATAAACCTGCACATGCACATACCACACACTCATAACCGTTCACATGCACACAAATTCCCACATGTCGATGTGTGGACTAGGCATGGAATGGAGTTATTGAAGCATCAGATACTATTCAAAAGAGGCTCCAGCATGTATCCAAGCAGGTGGAGGACATAATTCTCAGAGCCACAGACCAGCTCATAAAGGAGAAGAGGGGGCTAAAAAGAGTAAGCCAGCAGATTGCTCTATCTTTATGTGCCATGCCTACACGTGTAGCCAACAATCTTGCTGTGCTCCATTGCTTGTTGAAACAAGTAAATTAAAAACAACACTTTCTATCAATGACTTAGTATGTGGGATTGGGTGGTTCAAAAACCTACGAAAAAGGTGCAGTCTTTATATAGTGGGTAGTACTTTTGCACAATAAACGGTCCTAATGGGCATTGTCTTTTTAAAAGCTAAAATATAGATTTCTATCAAGCCAACTGTGTATAACTTTACTTTTTGCATAGTTTTCATACATTAGTTACTGTCCCCCTTCATTTTTGTGCCCTACCATGAGCAGTTATTGGTAAAGCTAGATTTCATCTTGATACTGGTGATTACGCTCACTCAAGCGCACAATATAACAACTACAATGATGATGGCAAATGACCGCCAAAATAACCCTTTAAATAGCTGAAGTTCTCATGAAATGCCTATTCACGCTTCCTGAATAGGCTTCTTAACCCCAGTTGTTACATGTATACATCATACGACCTCCATTCACCACAGGTGATATACTTTGATCCTTACACCCCACGCCCCCTGACAATGCATCTACACTACCATAATTTTGGGGATCTATAAAATTAGTGAGTGAACTGTTACGTAATCTTTCAAAGAAGACTGGTTCCAAGCCTACTTTCTCATTGTCTTAATTTAAAAATTCCCTTTTACACTTGGATTATATTTATGATCTTAACTTCTGATCTAGGTTGTTCCCTTCTTGACAATGGACCTTCTCCCCACTGTCTGTCTATCATATTTTCTCCTTACACCTTCATAGTTTGGTTGAATTTAGTAGGCCTAACCCCTAAACCCATTCAGTGTGTAAGAATATACGGCACTATGTGCACGCCATATGACGCCCTACTTCAATAGTTTTTGCAGAAAACCAGCTATTTTCCAAGTTCGATTGGCTTTTCATCCCTAGCCACAGGTCATCCGAGATTTTTGCCACAATCACCGGTTCGTTTCTTCTCCGCCCGCTGTTAAATGGGTTTCAAAATTCCCATGGCTAGATCACTTGGTTTCGGGCTCTATTTGACTAACGCTCTATTCAAACTCATTTTCACTACACCTACGTCTATTAACTTAAGTTTGCCAAATATTTATCTTGCAAACCCATTATACAACGAATTTCGTCTGCTTGTGAGATGGCTAATTTCAGGCTCTATTTCACTATTATCTCTTTCAAGTCCCTGGACTGCACTTGAAACTGATGCCGTCATCGCATTATAATCTGTTATCATCTTCCTTTCGCTGGTCTAGTCATTCAAGTGACCGATGGTCGGTTTGTATCATAACGAAGGACCCAGTAGGTACACACAAAATGGCTGAACTGCTAGTCGAATTGCCAAACACTTCTTTCAATGGTATTGTATATCTCCGCTCTTGGCAGTAACTGGGGACTGTGCCACTGGCTGGACTTGCTCATACTGCAGACTAAAAGTGGCTCCAATACCGGGCCGTGATCAGATGCATCTGTCTGTAAAGTAAAGGTCTGGTTGAAGTTGGACATCGTCATATCACAACACAGGTTCTCATGTCATTAATTGTTTCAACTCGCTGAATACCTTGTCGTGTTTCTCACCTTGTCACCACATTTGGACAGCTCTTATATGTCAGGTCAGACGTTGATGGAATGCATGTGCAAAGCCTTCTTTCAAAGTCAACAGCTGCTCTCCTCTGCTTTGCACTGTCTGCAACACCAATCTCCATCTTACTCCTTCCATCCTCTCATTCCCACAGTGGAATGTCTTCTTGAGAACTGCCGCCATCTTCCATCTCTGACTACAAACACAGGACTGTTAGTAAACAGTGACAGTTTAAGCATATTGACATGGAATATACATTACCTATCACCTGTAGCAATCTCATAGGACACTGGAGTAAGGTTCTTTTTCACAGTCCTTGCCAGCTTGCCATCAATTTATTCTTCCTGGTAGGTAGCAACAGTAGCACCTGTTCTCCTTCAGCAAACAACACCTATTGTCTCGAGTTACGAGTTACGATCATACACCTCTTCTGTTCGGCCTGAGCCTTTACAACATTCTCTTTCACCAGATCAACCATTTCAGTTAACCTCTCTTGTATAGTCATAACATAAGAAACCACACTTTCGTCCTGAGACATGCATCCATTCCATTCTTCTTTCAGGATGTCAAGGGTCCTCTCACCTCTTCCGTACACCAATTTAAGAGTGTGGTACCTCTCGATAAATGAACAGAAAATAGGGCACCAGTTTGTCCCAATCTCATTGCAGTTTTCCTCAAAATTGCTCAACTAATTCATCTGTCTTCTGGGGTGGTAAGGACTAGTCCTGATTGGGGGCAACTGCAACCAACAGACAATACAGCTTGGCAACAGCTTGGATGTGAAATTGAATCCTAGATCCATTAAAATCTCTCGTGGCACACCCACACCTGCACATAGGGATCAACTCCTCAGCTATATATTCTGCATCAATTGACTTCAAGGGGATGTTGTGATTCATAATCAGATACATTTCCTGACCAGCTCCTTGGAAATGGTCTCAATATGCATGTGTACAAAGCCATTGCCAAAATTGTGAGACACCCTGTAGAACCAAGTCCATAACATCTTTCCATAGTCTTGTGTGATGTATTTGGTTTTTTCAGTACTGGTATGTTGAACAAACATACCAGACATGCAAAGCTTTACCACATCAGAAATCTTTATGCTTGATAAAAAAAATACACCCACAGAGCCGATCCCTAGCAATAAATTTCACCAGCTTACTAATGAATCAGCACCTATTCTCGCGTCGAGTTGGATTCCCCAACTGGAAATCATTTTTCCAATTTCTGACAATATGCAATGGTGGGGAGGCTTATCACAGCACACCTTTCTGTTACTAAAGGCATATGACATCAATCGGTCCCAGCTGGATGCAGAGTACAGCGATTCCTGTAGTCAAGTAAAAAGGAGTATCGCCATCTGCTCCAAGTGACTGAAGGCACCAAATGCAAGCTGGAGAAGTGCATACAGAAGTAAAATGTCAAACAAGCTGAAAGTGACAAGTGAGCAATTTCGCGTGGTTAGGTAGTATCCATCTCTAGCTGGGAACAAGTAAATCGAATATTCAATAAGTTCAGATGACGTGAACTTAATTTTTCACACCCAGGTTGTATGCAAAGTTTGTTTCCAGTGCCGAAAAGTTACACCAGTGTCACAACGAATACACCCTTGCCATCCTCAATGCCAACACACATCTTGACCACTACCACAAGTCCATGCTTCCGTTCTGCCTCAACACACTACAAGAGAGGATGGAGCACCTTGTGACCCAATGGTGAGTCCTGTGAGCAGTGAAGCCCAAATTCTTTAGTGGGTGGAACAAAACTTGAAAAGTGGTGGCCCTAAACTGTAAAATGTAGAATGGCAAGGGTTAAGTGCATGTGTGGGTAATGATAGCTTACTATCCTTCCTTTCTCCTCTGCCCTTTCCTTAACAGGAAAGGAAACATGGAGGAGTATGTTCGCACCCTGGATATGTCTGAGGTGTATCAGGAGTCATTTGGGAAGCTATCTGCTGTCCTCAAAAAGCTGAACCCAAAGGATGAATACATCGGTCTGATGAAAGACAACAAAAGGTTGAGTTATGTGTGACAAGCCCGTGTTATTGGAGCATTTCTATATGTGTACTTGTGTACATGTGTCTGTGCTGTTGTGTCTGTGTGTGCATGCATTTCCGACATCGTGTTATGTCGGGGTTCTAATCAGCCCTTATACTAACAAAAACATCAGTAGGTTAGATTTTTACTATCGTGCATGGGAAATGGCTACTACCACACATAAAAACTCTAATTGTAAAACTAACTAGTGCTTTATAGGCTCTTGGAGCATTGTGAGATAATGATATCAAATGAGCATAGCTATACCGATTTAATGAACATAACAGATATAGTAATTTAACACAATGATAAAAAGAATACATGCAGTACTATTAGTGTTGCCTTCATTAGACAGGGTGGAAATGTTCCGCTCACAACAATGGCACTGCACAATTGCTGATGTTGTGGTGTGCTACAATTAAATCCCCTAATGCAGCAATGAAGATACAGATGAAGAAAAATGTTTGTTTGATGCCTCGCTCCTCCAAGACTACTGCTCACCCAAGGTGGAAGCCACCAAGATGAGCATCAACAACCTCACCTATGACAACCTGAGGGCTGAGCTGTCCAAAATGGAGCAGAGGCTGGGGGAGTACGAGAATGAGCGCGTGGAAAAGGTATGGGAATACAGAGATATGTGAATGGGGATGGAAATATAGAGAAGGTATGGGGTAGAGAGATTTTGAGCAAGGGATTTTGAGCAAATGGTATAGAATGTACTGATGGAGTCTGCAGAGCTTGCATGTGTCATCAAATAACTCCTGTGCAGGAAAAACGGTCAATAGTTTTGGACAATGGGAATGGACCAGACTCAGAGTAAGTTCTGCACTATGTTATTAACATGCAATTAATATTGTTGGGACATAGATTATTAAGTACCTGCCTTTACAGCATTCTGGATTTCTAGGTTATTAACATTTTCTATACAAGAATAGTGTTATTGAGTCCATGTTTTGTTGGCTACACTTGACTGAACTCATATTTCAGTTCAACACTAGTTTACCTTTATCTGGCCAACAATGCACTATATTGGCACATTGCACATACATGCTTCACACCAGTATACACAGAAAAGTACATGCATTGTCTTAAGCACTTCACACACACACATGCACACACCACTATAATGATTACAGAGAGCCAAAAGCTGTGATTCGGGCCAACCTGCAAGCAGACTTGAAACAGTTGGACTTCAAAATAGACAGGGAGAAGGTTAGCAAAAAACATTTATGCCAAACCTTGCTACTTTAATAAAATGGGTGTAAATGAATGAGCACACACACACTATGATACTAATTTTAGCTATTTAGATAAAAGTATTTTGTGAATATTGTAACAATTAGACAATGGGGTTTGTGTAAGCACGAAATCCAAAACTACATGCAGCCTCACCATCAATGGTATGCTCACCCTGGAGCATACAGTGTAAGTGAGGCAAAAATGGAGGTAATAAACATAAATAGTTTGTAGCTGTCTTTTATTTTTCTTGTTTAGCGATGACTTCTCTGATGAAATCTATGTGGTGTGCATCTTGAAGGTTGATTTCCTATCCTGGGTCGCAGCGTAGAAGTGGGGAACGGAAGTTACCTGCCTCTCTTTTATCCATGTGGCGTTAGAGTGGACACATTGTATCATCCATCTTGCATGTATCAACTTTAAATTGGTTTTTCTGTGGAATTAACCTATACTGGACTCAGTTTCCTTTTCAAAACCTTTCCTTACTCTATCTGTTTGACCCCAGGTGAGTGGGGCATCTGACAATCGTCAAACATCTCACACTACAAGTTATAATAGTTTACGTACATTTAGGTCTGGGAACAAGACTAGTGCGGATAGGTAAAGGACCTTACAAGTCAGCCCTGCGTATGAATCAAGTACAAAAATTAGTTACTAATTCCTCTGCCATTGCGCCCAGGTGAGGTAGATGGAGCATATCATTAGTAAGTGCATTTTCCTTTTGAGGGAGTTATTCACATGTGTACGATGTGCTGATGCTCCCTGATTCTCTATGAAGACTGCATTTTTGTTGAAGTGATTCAAGAGGAGTAGTTTAGCTCATGCTATTTCACCATAAGATCCCTCTGATGTGAATATACATCTGCACATGCACACACTGACACAATAGTTGCATAGCAGCAGCCAAATCCCAGCTTCAGTGTTCTGCTAGCTAGAAGCAATGTACATGTCTCTTGCCATGTGGAAAACCTATAAGGAGCAATGTCATATTTCACTGCAATTCAGCATTATGATTAGTTGAATGCTTTGTATTGGCGTTGCTCACCTGCATGCTTTATATGCTATGGCATTTGCATATGTTTTGAGTTATTGCTGTCACTAGCCTCAAATTGCTTTGTACTCACAAGAACAATCTCTTGTGGCCACAATTAAGCTGTTTTTTTTAATCCTTTATGTTCCAAAAAGGTCAAGATTACAAGGATCAAGGAAGATCTGAATGAGATGGGAAAGGCCCCTCCAATATTTGATTCATTAGGTGAGGTTGTGGGTTCTACCAGAAACCTCTTGCCTTCCACCGAAATAAATACCAATAGAAATGTGAACAAAGAGTCAAAGGTAAATGAAATAAGGTGAATTGTGCATAAAGAAAAAGAATTAAATTTACAACAAATAAAATGGAAAATTTCTGAACCAGGTATGTTAATTCAATCTGCACAATGAAATGCACTGAGCATTTACAGATACATTGTACAGATTGTTTCTGATACCAAAGAAGGAATGTGGAAGATTTATTTCAATAGCACAGTACTGGGAAAAAAATCCATTTACAGGTGTACTATGTGCAAAATGAAATGATATGTATATTATAATACATTAAGCTAATAGCTTTTCATTCTCACAAGGAACGGTTGCAGTTTTTATCTGCGCATAATGTCTTTTATATCCAACATCCCAATGGGTGCGCAATGTTCCCCAACTGTGCATCCATTTACCAGCTGGAGCCGAGTCTAACAAATTTAGGAGAATCAGGTGAAGAGAAGGACAAAGACTCTGAGTGCTATGAAACTGTACGTAAAGTCGTAAATTGCCCTTTGGTGGGTTTTAAAAACCTGGCTTTGACTATAGTTCCAGACTGAAAATGCACATTTGGAGGATGAAGGATGGTTCCATGCCAATATGGAGCGCAAGGAGGCTGAAGAGAAGTGTAAGAACCTTGGAGACTATCTCATACGCTACAGCTCCAAGCAGAACAGATATGTGCTCACTGTGAGCTGGGCTGGACAGGGGAAGCATTTTGTCATCCAGGAGATTTGTGATGTAAGGACATGTGCATAAGAGTAAAGAATACCCTTATGTGCATATTTACATGCACATATGCATGTTGTAATCATGTTATGGCGCCCACATTATGCTAGCTAAATGCAAGTTTATTGAGCTAAATTTGTATAGTTTGGAATGATGGTGAAGGGAAGGAAAGGAGGGAGAAGGGAGATGATAGCAAAAGTGAGTTGCCACAACACTACTAATTAGCCAGGAGTGAGTTCTTTAAATAAATACTAATCCAGACTGGATATGGAACAACTTCAAAATCACATGTACATTTATTTCAAGATATGTTTGATAAATGATAGATATGATAGTATATGTGGTGCATGTTCTGGCCATGATAAACTAGATGGGCATTTAATAATATCCCATCTTCATTTAAATTGTATCACAGGAAAAAAACCAAACGAAATACGGATTAGAGCTCAAGAGCTTTCCCTCCATCCCAGAACTTCTCCAGTTTCATGTTGCAACCCAGACTGCAGTGTCCAAGGAGTACAGGAGCTGTTCTGAAGCAACCCGTTTTAAGGAACTCAGACAAATGGGCACTCTACAATGATGACATTTCAGTAGACAAGAGGCTCGGCAAAGGAGCATTTGGCGAAGTGTTTGATGCGGAACTCAAAGGACAGAAGGTGGCGGTGAAGATTTGTCGCTCCACAGACATTCCCGACAGGGAGAAGTTCCTGCAGGAGGCCAAGATCTTGAAGCAGTATGACCATCCCAATATTGTGAAAGCTGATTGGTGTTTCCTGGGATATGGAGCCGGTGCTGATAGTGATGGAGCTGATGCCTGGAGGGTCAGCTGCTGGATTATCTCAGGAAGAAGGCAGCTCAGATGTCCAAAGGGAAGCTGCTACATATGAGCATAGATGCCTGCTCTGGCATGGAGTACTTGGAGTCTAAAAAACTGCATCCATCGTGACCTGGCTGCCAGGAACTGTCTCGTTGGAGAGAACGATATTATAAAAATATCAGATTTTGGCATGAATTGTGAGAGCATCGTAAAAACGCAGACACAGATTCATATCAAATGGACTGCACCAGAGTGCGTCTTGTTTAGAGATTGTCAGTTAAGATAGTTTCTAATACTAATATAATGCACACTAGTTAAAGTATTAATAGTGTCCCCAAAGTTTAATAAATGGTTTAGATACATCATCTTCATAATTGAACCATGCTTTACCTGAGAAGTAGTTTCATGTGCAGTTTTTAAATGTATTAGCTGGAATAATCTAATAGAAATCCACAGTGTGGAATAACCTTGTCCTGGGTTTGGGAAATATGGAACCCTGTTAAAAAATATTAGGTCAAGGCACTTAGAAAAAAAAGCAGTACGATGGCACAAGGTGGACATGCCAATCTGTAGGAAACTTCATTTGTCCTAATTCCAGTAGCCATATGTCAATGCATATATTTTCATTCCTCTGTTACCTTCTCTTTTACTTCAGTTTGTAATATTACCCTTACACCCTTTCTTCACTTTAAAATACTTTGCTGGCCCACTCTTATTTTCTTTCCCTCCACTTCTTAACTTCCTTTCTCTCTCTTTGGACTAGGCTTTGAATCGTGGCATGTACACCTCTGCAAGTGACGTCTGGAGCTATGGCATCTTGCTGTGGGAGGTGTTCTCAGGGGGTGCTATCCCCTACGCTGGGATGTCCAACACAGATGCAAAGGATCATGTGAGTGCTCATTGATGGAATGGTGTACCATGTTGTTCAATAAAGTGTTGGAAAATTTTGCTGTTTATCTAGGTCAGTGTGATGTGTTTGCTTGCAATTTGATAACAAAACTGCTTTGTACTGTTGGATTTACACACCCAAACAGGTGCCAGGTTACCAACTATGTACAAATGATGTGCTCAATTGTGCTCTACAGCATGATCACTATTATTGTTTTATTTTGGGTGAAAAGGTTCCAGCAGACGTAATACTGAAAAATTTATTCTCAAATAACTCTAACCCGAAATGAAATGTTGCTCTAATTAATAGACTGTGTATTTTATTTTCATCGAATGGGTGGAAGACAAAAGAAATTTACATCGAAAAATTTCCAGCTTTACAGTATAATTATTCTCTTATACTGGGGATAAGTTGAGGGCATTGGGAGGTTACCATTACTCCATTTCCAGATTGATGGTGGCTATCACATGCCTCTGCCTGCCGGAGTCCCAAGGAAGTGTACAATGTCATGCAGCAGTGTTGGATGCATGAACCAGAGGACAGACCCAACTTCACGCAAGTTCTGGGCATGCTAAAGGCTCTTAAAGGAACTGTTATTAGTGTACTAGCTCTCCCTTTTATCTATAATTGTGAAAAACCAGGTACTAATTAAAATAGCACAGCACTGTGATTTGAACATGTCCTTTGTGGAGTTAAACATGTTGTTGGAGAACACTTTTGAATGTTAATAACACTAATAGAGTTCATTTTCAGAGTTGAGAGCATTGCAGTTTATAAGCGCCCAGCCAGCATTGTTTAACCTGAGCCAGATTGACCTGTGTACAAGTTTCCTTTTATGAGAAACAAGTACATGTACTAAATAAAATTGCGAAGCACTATGATTCGGACAAGTCTTTCATGGAGTTGATTTTTTTTTAAGTGTAGAGCACTTATAAGTGTTAATAACATTGATAGATTTCGTTCCAAATTTGTGGGTTTAAGTGGGAGTAGGAGTCCTATCTCAGTGCAGACCTTTCCTAGTCAAGACCAGCAGATACTTATTGTTGATGAACTGGATTGGGGTGGTCCAGCTGCCTTTTAAAGCACTATTATCTCAACAAGTACTTACAGTGTCGACCGTGCAACCTTATAGCTACAAATGCACAATAACAACCATCACTATGAGCTAATTATTGGGAGGGGGGGGGGGGGGGGGGTTACACTTCTTGATTATTTAATCAGAGGATTCTTTGCCCTTGCATGCCTGAATCATTTTGAGAGCCTTCTGACCTTCAAAACAGGTCAGAAATCACACTGCCATATAATTACTGGTTCCCCAAAAAGCAGTCTGAAAGTCTGAACACTCTGTGTTGTATGAGGGGATGGAAACAACTATCCTGCGTGAAATCACCAGAAGACCCTTGTCAAGGTGCCCAGGCCAGAGAACTGGAGGTTGGCAATGAGCATTGATCACTCCTTAATTTGATTTGATTTTGATTTGATTAATAAAGGCAAGTACTTTTACTATAGCAACACAGGTCATGTGCCTAATCTCGTGCCTGCTGAGTGCATCAGGAATGTCTTTGCTTTTGATTGAACTAAGTCGCTGGCCATTCAAAGCATTCTACCATACACATACTCGCACACCCACATTCATTGCATGTATTGTATTCTACTCTGTATGATTAACGACGATAAACCATTCAATGGTAAATTAAATCTAATACACTCATACATACTATCCATATGGAATTAGATTTACTAATATGTAATGGTTTAATTATTAAAAGTCGTTATTATGATTTCAATGATAATACATGCATTGTGAATATCTCAGTTTAGAAATAACACTTATCGTTTAACAAGGTTTATCATAAACCATTCAATGGTAACATAAATCTAATACACTCAGACATACTATCCATAGGCAAATAGATTTACTAATATGTAACATGTTCACACTTTACTTTTATTCGCACTATAAATTGAATTTTGCATCAGGGGAACATGATATAAAATAGTAAATCACAATGATGATAGAGGGCATTAAGGCCTATGTTCATCTTGGAATATCTTAATTAGATTAGTGTATACAGAGCACTGATGCTTTTTAGGTACAGTGTGCACACCTGTGCACACTGTACTACATGTATGTTGTGTTGTATTGGTGACTGGTAATTGCTGACAATGTTTATCTTGACATTTGTATCAGTGGTTATTATTGTAAATCATTATGAAAGGAAACATATGTAATAGGACAAAATTGCATAAGCCAAAAAGCACTTAGTTTTTGCTACTTGCTAATCATTTGCCGCAGATCCGACACTGCTTCTCTTCCACCTCTGCAATGCTGTCTGCCTCTTCTTATTTGCAGGCACATGTACAACAGCTTCCAAGTGAAGTATCAGACACCTAAGATTAGAAGCAGGGAACAGGTACAGTTCAGAAGCTTCATTTCTTCTGGCTTCCCAGGTTCACAAGGGGATTGGACCACACCTTCGTGATGTCATCCTACCATGCACACATCCTGCAGCGACTACTGTTACAGATGATTAGTTCATGCTCAACATCTACTTCAGCCTGAATCACCCACGTAGCCCTGGCTTCAAATTCCTCCTTCTCATCTGAGTCTAGGCACTCTCCATCACAGGCTTCATTAGAAAGTACATGTACCCCTGATGTACGTAGTACACGCTCTGTTCAACTGCCCTTCCTACGTGTCTTGGCCTTTCTTACTTGTCTGGCACATCGTCACTGGTGGCTCACTGTAAATCCCTTGCCACGTCCTCCTTTGTCCGTGCCTGCTGGTACCACCGTAGTTGGGCGTAGCCCGACCTTCGCGTATTGGCGATACGCGATGGTCGGGCTACGCCCAGCAAGTACCACCGCTGCTTTGTTGGGATTGCATGCACACACCTGTACGTATAGACGTTTAAAAAAGCCATAGCTATATCACTGCTTCGAAACACTTCCTGTAATACCAGCTGTCTGCTGAAAATTCTGGATAGATTTCTTAGCGTCCTAGAAGGAAGGTCTGTATAGCTTGCCGAGTTTTCAACAACGCTCAAAATTAAGCCTGAAGGTCCTGGCTCCTCCTCTATACTATAGGGTCCTTAATTGATCTGATCCTCAATGGTTTCAAGTCGATCCCCAGTACCTTCATTGAATAGTATTGTTTAAAAAGTATCGCATGTATTGCGTGCGCGCGAGCTGATTTTGAACCAACTTTGCAATTAGTAAATTAAATAACCTGTTATTAAACTATTATTTTTACCCTTCCACGTGGCAGCCACAAGTCTTTTTATGCATAATATGTAAAAATCCAGAACACTGCTCATGTGTATCAATAGTGCAGAGCTAAAAGTGAACTGTGAACACCTGTGCACACTGTGCGTACAGTGTGCACAGGTGTTCACACCGGCGCAAATAGACAAAATGTCACATCAGCTGCAAGTCAGTTGGCCATGATTGGAGGGGGCGTGGTCAAGTCCTGGGCAATGTCCTCGAGCACACGCCCTTAGCAGTATCATTGAGCTAGGGGGGGGAGTAAAATACATGTACTATTTCAGCACAGTCCCCAGGCCATTGCCCACAAAATGAAACACATTCCAGTCCCCTGACCACTCCAGTCTTTGCCAAGAACACATTTCAGCCTCTATGTACCACATTATCGAGAGTTACGGCAGTAACATATAGGATTTGTGCCGTATCATGAATATCATTCTTTTAAAAACCCGCTACCTAGTCTCGTACCCAGACCCTGATTACCACAGCTGCGGATGGATTGCATCACCGCTACGTGGAAGAGGGTCTGGTCAAATGCCTAACAAAAGTCGTTCTACGTACGCAAATACAGAGCACCCGTGACGTCAAATAGGTAGTGCAATATGTTAATAATTACATGGTTAACTAACCGGTAGAGACACGGCACTGAGTATTTCGCTTTAACAAAGGTCCTATCAGTTGTGTGACAAGAGAAACGAACCACACGAGTATCCGAAGAGTGAGTAAAAAGGCTGAGCTATCTACGCCGCCATACTAGGCTACAAACTGTTTGTTGAAGCGCACACGCTGGACTTAAGGGAATTGGAAAGCCATGCCCGTGACTCTTCTCCCGTGCTG